>LR812535.1:51233869-51583869 GCA_903798195.1 Danio kyathit
CATTTTCAAAATCACTTGCTTTTCCTTTGATAGTTGTTTAAACATGTTTAAAACTGCATGTAATGTTGTTTAAAACAAAAAGAATGATGCATTCCATGGTTTTAAGCTGTTTTTCTCACTTTCTGTTTTTGGCCTGGAAACATCATATCTCAGTCCTAGGAGAAAGAATCCTGCATCAGAAGTCCAAAAATTAACACTGTCAAAATCACTTGATTTCCCTTGAAAGTTGTTTAAATGTGGCCAATAACACCCTACTTGTTTCAGGGAAATAACACAGCCAAAACATCTATAAGAAAAAGGCATTCTTTTATTCTGGACTGACCCTCAAGGAGACACAGCATTCATTTATACTTTTGTTTGGGGAATAAACAGCAGGTTTTGAAAACAGGTCCAATTAATAAACAAAGTTGGCCTTATGACAAAATAAAAACAGGGCATGAAAAGGAAAGATATAATTATAAAAATGAATTCTTTACAGTAAAAGCCTATATTCAAAACATCTAATTCAAAATCCCAATGTGACAAAGTAGTGCAAAACTACTTTAATAAACTATTTAATGTGTGCAAAACAACGGCAGTGGCCTATCTGTGCCTAATAAAGCAAATATAAAACAGAATTAAAGCTGCAAGCAGCGATGATAGGGACCTCGCACCCCGGCTCACCGCCGCCCGGTGGCCTCAAGATGACAGAGAACAGCGAACAATATTATTTTAGGCCGATATATAGAAAAACCTGAGAAAAATCACAGATTTATGGCAAATTTCCTTCTGTCAGCAGGTGGCGCTAAGACTGTGACTCAACATTGCCATGTAGATGTCGTCAGGAGAGGAACGTTATCAACCATGTGAAGTTTCAGGCAGATCGGACATTGTGTGGTTGAGTTATAAGCCAAAATATGTTCCGCCAGCAGGTGGCGCTATAACTGTGACTCAACATTGGCATGTAGATGTCTTCAGGAGAGGACTTTTATCAACCATGTGAAGTTTCAGGCAGAACGGACTTTGTGTGGTTGAGTTATAAGCCAAACTACCTTCTGCCAGCAGGTGGCGCTATGACTGTGACTCAATATTGGCATGTAGATGTCTTCAGGAGAGCACTCTTATCAAACATGTGAAGTTTCAGGCAGATCGGACACTGTTTGGCTGAGTTATAAGTGATTTCCTGTTGCCAGCAGGTGGCGCTATAACTGTAACTGGATATTGGCATGTAGATGTCTTTAGGAGAGGTCTTTTATCAACCATGTGAAGTTTCAGGCAGATCGGACATTGTGTGATTGAGATATAAGTACTTCTTGTTCAATGGCGAAGCGTTGATGTTTGTCAGTCCACCACGGACACGCCCCTCGGCGAAAACTCTACATCTTCACAATATATCATCGCTAGAGCTTTCAGATAACACCACCCAAATGTGGTGCGGATACGATAAAATTTGTGGGATTTGTTTGTTATGCTGTAAAACATGTCACTTCCTGTTGCCAGCAGGTGGCGCTATAACTGTAAGTGGATATTGGCATGTAAACGTGTTCAGGTCAGGACGGTTATCATACGTGTTCATTTTGAGGCAGATCGGATAATGCATGCCTGAGTTATAACAACTTCCTGTTTCATGGCGAATCGTCAAAGTTTGCGAGGCCGCCACAGACACGCCCATCGCCGAAAACTCTAAAGCTTCGCAATTTAACATCGCCAAGGCCTTTAGATGATAAAACCCAATTTTGGTGTTGATCGGATGAAATCCCTAGGAGGAGTTCGTTCAAATACGACGGCTGGAAATGGCAAAAACGCCACTTTTTCGCCGCAGGAAGTCAAAAATATCCGACTTCCTGTTGGGTTTGAGACTTTGCTCCAAGAGACTTTTTTGTATGGTTTGGCATGTTTAAGGTGTGTGCCAATTTTCGTGCGTGTGCGTGATTCGTAGCTCGGGGGCTAGTCCGTCACAAGCGCATAGGTGGCGCTGTCGAGTCATTTTGCCACGCCCACTTCCGAAACCTATAATAAACGTAATTTTTCGCCACTTCTGGGGCGTGTGCAAAGTTTCGTGAGTTTTCGGGCATGTTTAGCCCCTCAAAATCGCGATTCATTCCGCGGAAGAAGAAGAAGAAGAAGAAGAAGAAGAAGAAGAAGAAGAATAAACCGAGCAATTCCAATAGGGCCTACGCACCGTTTCGGTGCTCGGTCCCTAATAAACAGTAGAAATCCAATAGGGCTTACGCACCGTTCCGGTGCTCGGTCCCTAATTAAAGCTGCAAGCAGCGATGATAGGGACCTCGCACCCCGGCTCACCGCCGCCCGGTGGCCTCAGGATGACAGAGAACAGTGAACAATATTAATTTAAGCCGATATATAGAAAAACCTGAGAGAAATCACAGATTTATGGCAAATTTCCTTCAGTCAGCAGGTGGCGCTAAGACTGTGACTCAACATTGGCATGTAGATGTCATCAGGAGAGGAACATTATCAACCATGTGAAGTTTCAGGCAGATCGGACATTGTGTGGTTGAGTTATAAGCCAAAATATCTTCCGCCAGCAGGTGGCGCTATAACTGTGACTCAACATTGGCATGTAGATGTCTTCAGGAGAGGACTTTTATCAACCATGTGAAGTTTCAGGCAGAACGGACTTTGTGTGGTTGAGTTATAAGCCAAATTACCGTCTGCCAGCAGGTGGCGCTATGACTGTGACTCAATATTGGCATGTAGATGTCTTCAGGAGAGCACTCTTATCAAACATGTGAATTTTCAGGCAGATCGGACATTGTTTGGCTGAGTTATAATTGATTTCCTGTTGCCAGCAGGTGGCGCTATAACTGTAGCTGGATATTGGCATGTGGATGTGTTCAGGAGAGGTGTTTTATCAACCATGTGAAGTTTCGGGCTTATCGGACATTGTGTGATTGAGTTATAAGCCAAACTACCTTCTGTCAGCAGGTGGCGCTATAACTGTGACTCAATATTGGCATGCAGATGTCTTCAGGACAGGACTCTTATCAAACTTGTGAATTTTCAGGCAGATCGGACACTGTTTGGCCGAGTTATGAGTGATTTATTGTTGCCAGCAGGTGGCGCTATGTCTGTGACTCAATATTGGCATGTAGATGTCTTCAGGAGAGGACCAGTATCGAACATGTTGATTTTCAGGCAGATCGGACATTGTTTGGCTGAGTTATAAGTGATTTCCTGTTGCCAGCAGGTGGCGCTATAACTGTAACTGGATTTTGGCATGTAAATGTCTTCAGGAGAGGACCCGTATCAATCATCTGAAGTTTCAGGCCGATCGGACATTGTGTGAATGAGATATAAGTACTTCCTGTTCCATGGCGAAGCGTTGATGTTTGTCGCGCTGCCACGGACACGCCCATCGGTGAAAACTCTAGATCTTCACAATATATCATCGCTAGAGCTTTCAGACAACACCACCCAAATTTGGTGCTGATACGATAAAATTTGTGCGAGGAGTTTGTTATGCTGTAAAACACATCACTTCCTGTTGCCAGCAGGTGGCGCTATAACTGTGACTGGATATTGGCATGTAAACGTGTTCAGGTCAGGACGGTTATCATACGTGTGAATTTTGAGGCATATCGGATAATGCATGCCTGAGTTATAGCAACTTCCTGTTTCATGGCGAATCGTCAAAGTTTGCGAGGCCGCCACGGACACGCCCATCGCCGAAAACTCTAAAGCTTCGCAATTTAACATCGCCAAGGCCTTTAGATGATAAAACCCAATTTTGGTGTTGATCGGATGAAATCCCTAGGAGGAGTTCGTTCAAATACAACGCCTGCAAATGGCAAAAACGCCACTTTTTCGCTGCAGGAAGTTAAAAATATCCGACTTCCTGTTGGGTTTGAGATATTGCTCCAAGAGACTTTTTGGTAGGTTTTGGCATGTTTGAGGTGTGTGCCAATTTTCGTGCGTGTGCGTGATTCGTAGCTCGGGGGCTCGTCCGTTCTAATTTATAGGTGGCGCTGTTGAGTCATTTTGCCACGCCCACTTCCGAAACCTATAATAAACGTAAATTTTCGCCACTTCTGAGGCGTGTGCAAAGTTTCGTGAGTTTTCGGGCATGTTTAGCCCCTCAAAACCGCGATTCAATCCGCGGAAGAAGAAGAAGAAGAAGAAGAAGAATAATAAACGGAGCAATTCCAATAGGGCCTACGCACCGTTTCGGTGCTCGGTCCCTAATAAATGAGCAATCAGCACATTCCACTACATACAACACATCACATTTATGATAATTCACACGAAAAGCCATTTTAACATAAATGTGTCAAGGATCCACACATTAGTTTACATTTTACACTGAGAACAAAACTTTCATGTATTACACATAATCACACTCCATGAAAAAAAAAATGAGCAAACTCACTCGTTTTGATTCTCTGAAGCACACGTAGCGATTAGCAATTAGCACCTGTGTGACCTTGTGTACTGCTTCTCTCCCCTCTAACACAGCATAAGGATTAACAATTACTGTATGTACAACTTATATAGAAAATAAACAGCATCAATAAACATGTTGTAACATTATCAAACTCTTATAACATTTATGAGGTTAACTCATGCTCAATCTCCACTAGCGTGGTCTGAATTCCCCTTCCTCCCGGAGATTTCTCACATGCAGGAACAATGATCGCATGAGCAGCAAATTAAGCCATCCGATAAGCAAAATCACACCACATGCATCTACTACATGCTCACAAGTTGACACAAAACGGTAAACTTTCTCTCCTTAACAGTTTTATCCACTTTTTCTCTCTCTGTGTAACTCTTTCACACTGCGCTCTCTGTATCTGACGTGCACTTTTTTTCCGCGTTTGTGTGTGCGCGAGCTCTTAAAGGGGCAGCGCTTAAAAACAAATGAAACTAAATATGAGTGTATTACTGTGGAAATTAATTAAATATCAAGTGAATATTACCCCGGTTACACTCTCCCCTGCCAACTGTCAACGTCCTCGATGACTTCAAACACCCCTTAATCATCTAGTTCTTGAAGATGTGTACAGGAGTATACTTGCTAACACCTTGGACAGAATATCAGGGCTGAGGCTCACAGCATTGCAAACTGACTTTGGCAATTTATTTGGATTACTATGAACACCAGCAGTTGACCGTTGAGTTCTGCGTGGTGATGGACAAGGTGCATCAACATGAGTACACTCTGTCTTAGACTTTCTGGGAACCGGCACTGGTCTAGCACTCACCACTTCTATCGGTGAACCAGTTCTTTCAGGGTTAGGCAGAGAAAGCTCTTCAATTGCACTCACTTCATTAATCACTTGATCCTCAATTCTCTCCTGTGCTTCTTCCCCCTCAGCCATAGCACCGCTATCTGGATCCAAGTCTAGCTGACTCTGCACTGACTCCTCCAGTACTGGATTTGCTGAGCCATTTTCATGCAATCGGGTGTTCTCCACAACCACACACTCTGCATCCAATGAAGGCATACCTGTTATGGAGGTAGGTAGTTCTTCCACTGATCTAATTTTTCTCTGTGGCATTGGGACTGGTCCCGGACAGGGTCTAATGTCAGACCTATGTACTCGTCTTGCAGGGCCACCTCCCACTGGCTCCACAGCGTAGGTTGTTCCATGCACCTCGATCACCTTATAGACTGTGGGTGCCCAGGCATCCTGTATCTTGTTCCGTCCCACAGGACGATGCCGTAAGTACACATGTTGGCCAACTGCAACTTTCGGACAGTATAACTCATTATGGTGCTTAGCAACTCGATCTGCTGCCTTCTTCTCAGCGTACTCACGTGCACGTGTGTGAGCATCCTGGAGTCGCTCTTTATGGACTGACAACCAGGCTGGCTCCTTCTCACTCATGGGTTCCTGACCCAACAAGGCATCCACTGGTAAATGTGGTTGTGTACCAAAGAGCATATAATGAGGGGAGAACCTGGTGGAGGAATGAGGAGTGACATTATAGGCGTACACCAGCTCAGGTAGGTACTCTGGCCACCTTCGTTTCTTGTCAGGCGGTAGGGAGCGTAAAAGATCATGCAAGGTTCGGTTGAACCTTTCACACTGTGCATTTCCCTGTGGGTGATGTGGTGTAGTGTGGGACTTCCTTACCCCATATAACTTACAGAGCTCTGCAACAACGGCACTCTCAAAGTTCCTCCCTTGGTCTGAATGGAGACGCTGGGGAACACCATACTTGAGGAACCATTCTTTAAGTATGATCTTGGCTGTTGTATCTGCCTTCTGATCACGGGTGGGGAATGCCTGGCTGAACTTAGTGAATACATCGGTCACCACCAAGACATTCTCTCGCCCATCTGATGCAATGGGATCTGCCTTTTGGAACTGGCAAAGCTCATCCTTGGTGTACCCCGGCAATGTTGGAGTGTTCTCCAGAAAGTGTTCATCCTCCATAGCTTCCTGTAGCTGCCCTGTTCCTTCCTCTCTAGATCCTGCCACTTGTTCTGCAATGCTGGCCTCCACTACAGTCCCTATCCGAAGCTCACTGCAAACAGCCACACAGCCATCGTACTCTGAATCCTCAGTCACTACCTCCATACCTTCCATTCCTGGTTGACGAGATAGGGCATCCACTGCGGTGTTGCTTCGCCCAGGGCGGAACTGCACTTCAAAACTGAATATTGCCAACTGTGCGGCCCACCTCTGTTCAACGGCACCCAGCTTAGCTGTGTTGAGGTGGCAAAGGGGATTGTTATCCGTTAGTACAGTAAACTTGGAACCAAGCAGGTAACTCCTAAACTTCTCCACTACAGCCCATTTAAGTGCCAGGAGCTCCAGCTTCATACTACTGTAGTTCCTGTCATTTCGCTCTGCACCCCTCAACCTCCGGCTTGCATAGGCTATCACAGTCTTATGTCCCCCTTGCTGCTGGTATAGCACAGCACCCAATCCAAGGTTACTGGCATCTGTCTCCAGCACAAAAGGTATGGTAAAGTCTGCGTATCCCAATGTAGGAGCACAGGTAAGCTTCTCTTTGAGGTGCTCAAAGGCTTGCTGGCACTCTATTGTCCAGGAGTCCTTGAACAACTTGTTGGCCTTAGCAACACTTTTCTGGTGAACGCATGTGTTAACAATATCATGAAGCGGACCTGCAACTCTGGAGAAACCTTCAATGAAACGTCGATAGTAGCTGCAAAATCCTAAAAAGCATCACAGCTCTTTTAGAGTGTTAGGGACTGGCCACTGGTTCACTGCACTCACTTTGTCTGGATCTGTAGACACTGCTTGAGCAGATACTACTTGCCCTAAGAACCTCACCTCAGATTGCAAAAAGTGGCATTTGTCCACCTTAGTCCTGCCTCTCTCAACTTCTGCAACACAGTCTCAAGTCGCACTAAGTGTTCCTCAAATGTACTCGAGTACACAAGCAAATCATCCAAATACACAAGTACCATTTGAAAGACCAGGTCACTCATTATGGTCTGCATGAGACGCTGGAATGTCGCTGGCGCATTACATAGGCCAAACGGCATACGCTGGTACTCATACAGGCCAAATGGTGTAATGAAAGCTGTTTTGTGGCGATCTTTCTCATGAACTGCAACCTGGTGATAGCCACTCGCAAGGTCGATAGACGAGAACATCTGTGCCCTACCCAAAGCATCCAAACTTTCATCTATTCATGGTAATGGGAATGCGTCCCGTCTAGTTTCACAATTTAACTTCCGGTAGTCAACGCATAAACGAAGACTCCCATCTGTCTTCCGAACTAACACCACTGTAGATGCAAATGAACTGGAGCTTTCTTGGATGATACGCTTTTTGAGCAATCCAGATATATAGTCCTTTACTTCCTGAAACTGATTTGGAGGTATCTGCCGGTATGACTGTGAGACAGGGAATTCATCATTCAGGGGGATCTCATGCTTCACCAGTTCAGTGTACCCTAGGTCTTCCTCAGTGACTGCAAAAACATCTAAATACCTCCTTAGAAGTGACTTTAACTCTGCCTGTTGTGCCTGGGTACCACCAATCTTTACTTTTTTCCAAGGGACATTGTAGATCTCCACTAACTTCCTTCATTGACCTCTGATTAACCATCACTTCCTCATGATCAACAGAAATTCGGTGGAATCTAACCTCACAGGAGCTACACTCGACATGACGACCATGGCCCAATACACCCAGCTTCACCTTAGGTGGCAACCATGCACCTTCAGGGGACAGATTCACTACCTGTACCGGGAATACCCGCCTTGCAGGTGATACCAAGGTAGGGATCAAAACCAAAGCACCTGGCAATGAAGACTGTCCTGGCTCAAACAAACATAAGTCTTTATTCTCAGGTAGTATTTTAGGTGTTCTGGCCTGAATTGTAGCCACAGAAGCTGCAGGTATATACAATTTATGTGTGCTGGCTACTCGGACCAAGGAGTTTGCCTCTACTGGGGCAGCCTCTTGTACTTTGTTGAGGGCAGCTCTCCATTCAGCATCCAAATTCCCTTTTAAAGCATTGTCAAACTCAGCTAGAATTAATTGTTTACAACGCTGTGCTATATTCATGCCAAGTATGCCTGGGGGCACTGAGTCAATCTCCCCTTCTTTCTGGTCACGTATCACTAAGAACCCACACCCAGGTATAGTCAAACCCATAACCTGGATATCAAGTTCAATGTACCCCCTGTAAGGAAGGGACAACCCGTTAGCAGCAGTAATCTTTAACCACTTGCTGGTACAGTGCATATCTTTGTCTTCCCCGTGAAGATGTTTTTTAAAGAAGCTCTCCGACAAAGTGCTCACATTACTGCCAGTGTCTAACAGGCAGCGGATTGCAACTTCCCCAGCGTGAATTTCCACTTCTGGGCACTTGCCCACTGCGCACTCCAGGAACTGCTCTTTTGTGAGGGTACCAGTCTTTGAGCCATCTGTGCCACCTCTCACTGCTCGGCTCTTCGCAATGGAGGTGCACCGTTTCCCGTAATCAGTGACTCAGACGTAGTTGGTACAGGGTTTTCCTGGGAGCGCTGCCCAGTGCATTGCCTGGTTATGTGCCCAACACCCTCACATCTCAAACAAATGGGTTGGCCACCCCGGGTGTATCTTGGCTTAAACTTGGGCTTATTCGATTTCTCAAGAGTTGAGTCAGACCTCTGAATTGTCAGATCACGGACAGCATTGGTAAGTTCCCCGATTGCTTTCCCTTGTTGTGTAATTACTTTAATTACGTCTTGTAGGGCTAGTGTCAAGTCATTTGTTACAGTGGCTGTCATCTGCGCATTTTCAGCACTTTCTTTCACACTCACAAGATTTCTGTTTCGGGCCACATTTGCTGAACGGGGCCTCTCTTCTGAGCACCACAAAAGGGCCTCCTCACAGACTTCAAATAATGTAGCACCAGGTCGCTCTCTAACCACTTTACGGAGCTCCCTCCGGAGTGCTGAATCCCTCACCCCCTCGATAAACTGGTCCCTTAGTGTCAGTTGCACATTTGGAACACATTGTGGTGCTTGTTGCAGAGCAGCATTTAACATCAATGACAGTGCATGTGAAAAATCATGAAAATTCTCACCGTCTAACTGTTTGCGTGCATAAAATGTGTGCAATAACTGGGAGGTGCTACGCTTTTCCCTAAAAGCTGCCCTCAAATAAGAGAACATATCTTCAGCTGACTTATCCTCACCCCCCATGCACAACTTGACTTCATCGAGAGCTGAACCCCTTAGGTGCGAGAGGATCAAATCTACCTGATCCTCAGAGTTTAAACCCCTAACCCTGATTACCCTTTCCAGCTCCTCAATGAACTCATCAACATTCTGCTAGTCTTTACCTAGATCCCCACTAAAAGGTACAATTTGTTTTTCCCTTGGGATATAGACATAGGATCTAGTATGGACATTGGTCATGTTAGACAGAGCTGACATTACTTGATCATGCCTACGTCCCAACTCCAGGATCTGGGACTGAAGCTGTGAAATGGGATTACCTCCTTCAGCGTCCATTCCTGGTGCTGCAGCACTTGCACCTTCAATGTCCCCTGCCATTGCGACAGCATTGTCCATGTCCATCTCAGCATCCATTACCTTGAGTCAGAATGTCTCGACTAGCCCACAACAGTCAGATCGACGAGCACTGTCCTTCTCAAAGTCCTTACAGACAGAAGTCCTGGTGTGCTGGCCCCTTTATCCTGCAGCTGCTTCTGTCAAAATGGCACTGCAGGTCCTTCCAGCATTTAGTCGCATGTCACCACTACCGTTGTTTGCACTCTTTGATTTTTGCACTAACAAAAGAAACCAGCCTAAACAAAACAAAATCCCACTTCTGACACCAAAATTAGATGTGGCCAATAACACCCTACTTGTTTCAGGGAAATAACACAGCCAAAACATCTATAAGAAAAAGGGATTCTTTTATTCTGGACTGAGCCTCAAAGAGACACAGCATTAATTTATACTTTTGTTTGGGGAATAAACAGCAGGTTTTGAAAACAGGTTCAATCAATAAACAAAGTTGGCCTTATGACAAAATAAAAACAGGGCATGAAAAGGAAAGATATAATTATAAAAATGAATTCTTTTCAGTAAAAGCCTATATTCAAAACATCTAATTCAAAATCCCAATGTGACTTAAAGTAGTGCAAAACTACTTTAATAAACTATGTAATGTGTGCAAAACAACAGCAGTGGCCTATCTGTGCCTAATAAAGCAAATCGAAAACAGAATAATTGAGCAATCAGCACATTCCACTACATACAACACATCACACTTATGATAAATCACACGAAAAGCCATTTTTAACATAAATGTGTCCAGGATCCAAACATCAGTTTACATTTTACACTGAGAACAAAACTTTCATGTATTACACATAATTCATTACACATAATTCACACATGAAAATAAAATGAGCAAACTCACTCGTTTTGATTCTCTGAAGCACATGTAGCGATTAGCAATTAGCCAGCAAACACATAACTATTCCCTAACGTTCTCATATGGTTCCCGTTTGGTTATTTTGTTGGGAACCAAATAAGAACCAAAATATAACCTTCCCAGAACGTTCCGTGCAGGTTATTTTTAATGGTCATTTTATTACCTACAGATAACCTTCCCAGAACGTTCCCTCTAGGTTTTATTTAGATTTTTTTCATAACCCTGAGAGAACCTTCCCAGAACGTTCCCTCTAGGTTTTATTTAGATTTTTTTTCATAACCCTGAGAAAACCTTCCCAGAACGTTCCCTGCAGGTTAATTTTGGGATTTATTTTATAACCAAAAGAGAACCTTCTCAGAACGTTCCCTGTAGGTTATTTGTTGGTTTTATTTTTGTAACATAGAGATAACCTTCTCAGAACGTCCTGTGTAGGTTATTTTCATGTTTTATTTTATAACCAAAAGAGAACCTTCCCAGAATGTTCCCTGTAGGTTATTTTCATATTTTATTTAATAACCAAAATAGAACCTTCCCAGAACGTTCTATATAGGTTATTTGTATGTTTTATTTTCATAACCTAGAGAGAACCTTCCCAGATCGTTTTCTGTTGTTATAGTAACACACACAAACACACACGTGTGTTTTAAAATAATTATTATTTATTTATTTATTGTTTCTGGACTTTGGATCTGTAATATAATTTGATGATTTATTATTTTATTTAAAAATATTTAGTATTGTAATTTAGATATAATAATTTATATGCCGTTGTATAGACCAATTACCATGTTTGTAAACATTCAGGATGCGCGCGCAGAGAGGTGGCAGAAAAAAACCGGGAGCGCTAGCATTTACAGCGAGGGAATGACATCCGATACGTTTCAGAGTTTGTTGTTGTCTTAGAAATAAGATATATTGATTACATATTATATATATTATTTACATAATGCTTACAGTGTATTATAACAGCTTGTCACCCCGTAATAAGCACAGTGATTCTGCAAAATTAACGTTAAAGTGAGCGGCGTTCGTCTGACAGGTCCATTTGCGATAGCACCCTCCCAATGGATATTGAATAAGACGAAATGACCAAGCATCCAGCCCGAAATATACAATCTCATTGAAGCTCCAAGGGATTTTACGAGAGAAGTTAAAGGTCTACAAGTGTTTGGATGCCATCAATTGTGTTCTGTGTGGTCATGACATGTGCAAGAAATAATGTTCCATGATTACCAGATTCAAAACTATGTAGTGCTAAAAACCGAGGATCTGCCGAGCCAAAGACAAGGAAAAAAAGACGGAGCTAACGTTATACAATGCCAGGGTGATCAACAACAGCATTCTGACAGCGAACTACACTTGTACGGCAGGCCCAGGGTATGTGAACTCACACATAAAGGTAAAGTTGGTTTTATATTCGCACATTCGAACTTTCTCCTCAATAATATAACTTCATAAAAGTATTATTTGCAAACTCTAAATAGCGAAATCATATTAGCAGCCAACGACTATCAAAGTATAACATTGTTCACAGTCAAATAAACAGTGTTCATGTTGTTTTCAAGTCACACTAGCAGGTTATTTCAGACCGAATACTCAAAGTGCCGTGGTAAACAATATAGGGAGTGTGTCACAAGTTGTCACTGAATGAATGTGTGAATATAAAACCAACTTTACCTTAATAACTTACACTTTAACGTTTCATTCTTAGCATTCAGTGTCCGCAGTTTAATTAACCACATGTAACTGTTTTGCTGAAATCATTGCTGCAATCAAAAACGAGTAATGTGTATGATTCAGCAGAGCGTGAACTTACCTGATATAACATGAGAACTGCAGAGTCCAGCATTTATAATTAGGTTGTCACTTCATTCAGCTCCCTTTTAGCCAAAGACGTCTGCAGTCAGCATTAAAAGCAGTGTGGTGTATGGTAAAAGTTAAGTTAATTAATTCTAAGCTATTGAGAAAATTTTGCTGATAAAATCAAGAGATAAAATTCACTTATTTTTTTTTAAGCAAACCGGTGCAATTATTGGTAACACTTTATTTTGATGGTCCCCCTTTAGATAGTCTGCCGACCATAAGTTCTTATCTGTTTACTCTCATCTGGGTAGTATCTGTAGATTGTCTTTTAAATGTTCTTAGGCAATCATTACAATGTCTACAACATGTAAACATTTATTAAACTTTCGGTAAGTTAAGTGTTAGCAATTTAGGTTCTAGATGTTCAGCAATGTATCAGTAGATATGCAACAAATCTTCAACAGATATTCAACAGTGTATTAGTAGATATGCTACAAATCCTCAACAAGTTTTAAGTACATTTACCACCAAGATTTTTGTTGTTATTGTCTGCATGTAGTTGTTAACCAGTTTATCAATAGACTCTCAGTAAACATTCAGATGCCTATAAGTAGCAACACAACATAATTTAAAATGAACTTTAATCAAATATAAAGTTAGGGTTAGGTACAATTTTCATACATGTATTTGCAAGAGTGTTCAAATAACTATTCGTTGCATTTAACCTAACTTTCAGTAGAAAGTTAATTTACTTGAAGGTACTTTTATCTGCTCATCTGTTGTCAAACTAGGCCCATCAAAATGAGGTGAAAACCTAAAAAATGCTGTTGAATGACTGTAAGGAGCCAACACCACAGACAGCATGGTTACTAGTCAGTAAATGTTCAGCAGATAGTCAACAAACAGGTAGTAGCAACACTGATGCAACTATTTGAAGAAAAAGACACAACAGCACCACACGAACAAGAACATAAAAATAAATACATTAGTCATTAGTTCGTCCAACTGATTTTAATTTATTGCTGTCAAAACAAAAATAAATAAAAAAAATGTACAGCCCAGGTAATTAAGCTGAAGAAAACATTCGGTTCAGGACAATTAAGAACCCTTGTTGGTATCACTTTATTTTGATGGTCCCCTTTTAGATAGTCTACTGACCATAAGTTACTTTTCAAGTTCTTATCTGTTTACTTTCATCTGGGTAGTATCTGTAGATTGTCTTTTAAATGTTCTTAGGCATTCTCTCCAATGTCTACAACATGTAAACATTTATTAAACTTTTGGTAAGTTAAGTGTTACCAATTTAGGTTCTAGATGTTCAACTATGTATTAGTAGATATGAAACAAATCCTCAACATTAGGTTCTAGATGTTCAACAGTGTATCAGGAGATATTCATGAAATCTTCAACAGATGTTCAACAGTGTATTAGTAAATATGCAACAAATCCTCAACAAGTTTTCAGTACATTTACCACCAAGATTTTTTTGTTTTTATTGTCTGCATGTAGTTGTTAACTAGTTTATCAATAGACTTTCAGTAAACATTCAGATGCCTATAAGTAGCAACACAACATAATTTAAAATTAACTTTAATCAAATATAAAGTTAGGGTTAGGTACAATTTTCATACATGTATTTGCAGGAGTGTTCAATTAACTATTCGTTGCATTTAACCTAACTTTCAGTAGACAGTTAATTTACTTGAAGGTACATTTATCTGCTCATCTGTTGTCACACTAGGCCCATCAAAATGAAGTGAAAACCTAAAAAATGCTGTTGAATGTGTAAAAGTCCATCTATTAGCCCAATGACGAAACTAACAGCATGGTCGACGGTTAAATGCATGTAAGCCTTTTCCAGTGCTTCTGAAAAGAATTCTGTTATTTATTAGAGTTTATTTATACTAATTTTCTAGCTCCGAGCTTTATCTGACTCCATTTTTAAGTGATCGTAATATTTAGACTGTATTTCTAATTATAGGAACGGATCACAATAATCATTTATGACTTAATTTAGAGTTTTGATCTATCTGTTCCCATACTCTTCAATTTATATGTTCATTCGTGGCCATACGCCGCTCAGAGTTTCACGCCCCGGGATGCGTTAATTTATATATGTTGATTTGGTTTTAGACTTTGATAAAATCTCTGCCAGATGCTCCCCCCTCTAGAGATGATTAACTTCTCAAATTCACCAGGCAAGAGTCTCTGTGACGTTTCTATTGTCTTGAATTTATGACTGTTTGTTCTGAGTTGGGTATATAAGGGAAAGGTGTGATAAGGCTCGGGGGAAATCTTGTAGCCGAGACCCCCATTGTAGCAACTTGTGTGCTACAATGTATTTCTCTGGTCAGGTATGCATCTTTAATTCTTTAATCTATCTTTGAGTTAATGGATGTTATATTGTTACAGTATCATCTCTGAATTGGCTTGATGATTGTTTTATTATATAATTGGCAATATACAATTTTACCTGACGAATAAAATGTTAAGTTTTGACTCATTCTGAATTCTCCTGAAATCTTTTATATCCAGTAGATTACGTGAAGCCATTTTCGCTACCTTTATGATCGGCATAATTTTGGAATTATTGGACATATAGATTACACGTAGTATGGCACACGGTATCATAGAGATCTTTTAATTCCTTAACCACTGAAACTAGCAAGTACGGATCTTGATTAAGTGAGATGTTTTTTTTTTGGAATGAGTAAGCATTGTGCAACCAGCCTAATTAAATATTAATTCATCCCGTATCCTCTGACTAATTTCAGAGTGTCGGCATTCTGACCGTGAGCGCTGACGCATCCCGGGGCGTGAAACTCTGAGCGGCGTATGGCCACGAATGAACGTATAAATTGAAGAGTATGGGAACAGATAGATCAAAACTCTAAATTAAGTCATAAATGATTATTGTGATCTGTTCCTATAATTAGAAATACAGTCTAAATATTACGATCACTTAAAAATGGAGTCAGATAAAGCTCGGAGCTAGAAAATGAGTATAAATAAACTCTAATAAATAACAGAATTCTTTTCAGAAGCACTGGAAAAGGCTTACATACATTTAACCTTCGACCATGCTGTTAGTTTCGTCATTGGGCTAATAGATGGACTTTTACAAATGACTGTAAGGAGCCAACACCACAGACAGCATGGTCTAAAGGGGGACCATCAAAATAAAGTGTTACAGTATTGGGTGTAGCATTCAACTACGATACAAACAACGGTGGCTAAGTGTTGTTATTAATGTTACTTTGTACACATTAGAGGTTAAAAATATTCCCATATCAGGAGTTGAGCCCAGACCGGCTGGATGAAACCCAGAAATTAACCATTAGATCATATTGGTGTAACGATTGTATTTCAAAACATCACTTTTTTTCCCAAATGAAACTGTTCTTGTTTTAATCTTTTTCTTAGTGATTTTCTCTCTTGGATTTTACAAAGGTGTATGTGTCAGAATGTATCTAATGTTTGAAATGTATCTTTATGCTTGGCAAAGCTCCTGAACGGTGTTCTTAAAAACTTCAGAAGAAAGGTAACAATGTTAAGTAACTTTTGAGAATCGACAGTTTTAAAAACATGTATGCTTTGTAACATTCAAACTCTGACAGTGGCACAAAATGCGTTAAGTTTAATGAATGGTATTTTAAACATCACTTTTTCAAGTGAAATGTACAGATAGCGTTTTATATTCTAAGTGAAAAACATTCAGTTAGATTTTCATTCATTCATTTTCTTGTCGTCTTAGTCCCTTTATTAATCTGGGGTCGCCACAGCGGAATGAACCGCCAACTTATCCAGCAGATTTTTACGCAGCAGATGCCCTTCCAGCTGCAACCCATCTCTGGGAAACATTCAATTCAATTCAATTCATCTTTATTTGTATAGCGCTTATACAATGTAGATTGTGTCAAAGCAGCTTCACATGGAAGATTATAGTGAATTGAAACAGTGTCAGTTAAGTTTTCAGAGATTAAGTTCAGTTCAGTTTAGCTCAGTTTAGTGTGGGTTAATAATCACTAGGTGTGTAACGATACACCAAAGGCACGGTTCGGTTCGGTTCACGGTTTTGGAGCCATGGTTCGGTTTGGTTTCTGTTTGCTGTGGGGTTAGGGTTGATGTCATCTTAACAGTAATGCTAAGGAACAATAGATTCACTTAATAACAAGAACAACTAAACTTTTTCTTTATTAATTTTGCCATCACATTTTAGTACAGTCAGGATACCAGAGTAAAAAACAAAAATGAAATAAATACCTCCAATATAGACTAGTCAGAAAAAACAATTCTCTTTAGTGCAGCCATCTTAAGAAAGTAAACTCAAATTAAATAAATAACTGCAGTGTTGACTATAGTGAAAGATAAACAGGCTTGTCCTTTCTAAGGACATTTGGAATATTCAATTAAGTTTTAAGTTCTTCTTTAAAAACACCATAATGTCCACATTCTCAGGTGAGGGGCTTGATTTCTGTGCAGACACAGACAAAGTGATGCTCATTTTAGTTATCATTTAGATAGGTTTCCGTTTAAATTAATGAAAAAATAATATACATATAATGTGCTTGTGAAGTGCTTTTTACATGACCTATTCACCAGTAAAATACATTGCAGTTTTGTTTGAAACTAATGTTAGGGTTGTAGCCGTATATTAGTTATATTTTTGCCTCTCTCTCTCTCTCTCTCTCTCTCTCGCTCTCCATGCCTGTCATTTCTGTATGTCCGCCTTCATGACAGCTAATTGGTCAGGAAAACGATCTATCATTACTGGGCGACTTGGCGCGGGAATATAAAAATGACGTCAGGAAAAGCGGAGGAGAGCGCATCTTCCTTTGATCTCGTTTTTCGTGTATTTTGCTAACATGATTATGAATTTCGTTGTTTTTGCTTAACTTTCGTTTGGGCAAAATTATTTTGCATTAGTTTTGCCCACTTTGAGAAATTTTGTGATTTTTGTACACTTTTATTTCGATTGATTTGTTTGTTGCTTTTTTGTTCAGCTCTTTCCCGTCATATTGAGCTATACCTCCTCAAGTTCACTCTTTTCTCAGAGTAAGGTGGATAGGGAAGATGTCTTACGACTTCCATTTTGCAAACACGTAGAAAATGTATTGTTAAAGACATCAGGTAAGAGGTGAATGTCATCTTTGTATTTATTCTATTCTACAGGTCAGTTCAGTATAGGGAAGAATAAGGCGCACAGCGCTGAAAACCTTTTTTTCTTTTCATCAGTTTCTAGCGAGGTAAGGGGTTAAATCCCTTTTGTTGGCAGTTCTGTTGTCAGTGTCTTTTGCGTACACCCTCACATTGTGAAATTTACCACATTTTTTAAATGTTATTCCTTATTAAGTTTCGTGAAACAGTTAGTTACGACAGATAGTGTGCGCTTTGTCTACGACACGAATTCCATTCCTGTACTCCACTGGAAAACCAAAATGTTCCCAAACAGGAGACTTAAATGTATTTGGGGGATCTGCAATCTCAATATATGCGAAGCAGCCATCCTGCATATACAGTAGTAATGGAGTGTGATCGCTCACTCAAGTCACATGACATGACATGCACTTGGAAAATACTATTCTAAATTCTAAAACATTAGAATATAATATTTAGAACAAAAGCTCATCATTACTAATACAATTTAATCAAATGTGATAAAATAAAGATGTTTTGGTTCAATTAGAGGAAAGTGACGTCGACCTTAACAGTGGGCAGCAGGGGCGTGACAGTATCGCGGTCCGCCACGAGAGTTTCGCAATACGTATCGTGGTTGGTGTATCGCGATATTTCGGTTCGGTTTGTAGTATCGTTACACCCCTAATAATCACTACTGAGAGTCCAAACACTGAATAGCAAATCCATCGATGCGCAGCTCTACAGATCCCGAACAATGCAAGCCAGTGGCGACAGCGGCGAGGAAAAAAAACTTCACCAATTGGCGAAAGCGAAGATTTAAAAAACCTCGAGAGAAACCTGGCTCAGTTGGGCACGACCATTTCCCCTATGGCCAAACGACTTGTGCAGAGCTGCAGTCTAGGCTCAGGAAGCTGGACCTTAGCGAAGCCTCGTCTGTCCTTGGAGCATCACAGGAGTCAGTCTCATGCTTTCACTCCATGATGACCACCACAGCAGCTGCTCAGGATACGGCCTGGTCCAGAAAACCTTGGGATCATCTCGTCGCTGGTCTCGGATCGCGTCAGTGGCACTGCATAGTCTGAGGGCCTCAAGATGAGTACCCCCAGGTGGAAATACAGAATAAAGAGAATAATTAGCGTAGCTGCTGTTCATAGTGTATATAAACGAGAACCAAAATCATGTGTGGAGCACATCATGCGTCATACCGCTATGTAATGCACTGAGTGTATGCTTTGCTAAAAAGATAGGTCTTTAATCTAGTTTTGAAGAGCGAGAGTGTGTCTGAGCCTCGTACATTATCAGGAAGGCTATTCCAGAGTTTAGGGGCCATAAATGAGAAGACCTCGACCTCCTTTACTCGACTTTGATATTCTAGGTACTACCAGAAGCCCTGAGTTTTGAGATCGTAAAGAGCGGGTTGGGTTGTAGCGAGACAGGAGGTTGGTTAGATAAACAGGAGCTAGATTATTTAAAGCTTTATAGGTAAGGAGTAATATTTTAAATTCAATACGAAACTTAACAGGCAGCCAGTGTAAGGAGGATAAAATTGGGGTGATATGATCATATTTTCTAGATCTGGTAAGAACTCTGGCAGCTGCATTTTGCACTAGCTGGAGTTTGTTAATAGAGGATTCTGGGCAACTCGCAAACAGAGCATTACAGTAGTCCAGCCTAGAAGTCATGAAAGCATGAACTAGCTTTTTTTTGCATCTGATATGGATAGCATACTTCGCAATTTAGCAATATTTCTCAGAAGAAAGAAAGCAGTTTTTGTGACATGGGATATATGATTTTTGAAAGTTAAATTGCTGTCTAATATGACACCCAGATCTTTTATAGTAGAGCTAACGCTAACTTTGTATCCCTCTAATTGCAGGTCGAGTTGTGAGAACTACTGTGTACAGGATTTAGGCCCGATAAGTAATAATTCTGTTTTGTCTGAGATTAAGAGAAGAAAATTGTTGGTCATCCAGTCTTTAACATCTTTGATACACTCGGTTAGCTTAGACAGTTCAGACATCTCATTAGGTTTAGTTGAAATGTATAATTGAGTATCGTCTGCATAGCAATGAAAGCTGATCCCGTGTTTTCTAATAATGTCCCCCAGGGGAAGCATGTATATTGTAAACAGCAAGGGGCCTAAAACTGATCCTTGAGGGACCCCGTACTTTACTGGCCTGACTTGTGAAAGCTGTCCATTAATATTCACAAATTGGTAACGGTTAGCTAGGTATGACCTAAACCATTCAAGAGCCTGTTTTTGGACACCTGTAGAATTTAAGCGGTCTATGAGAATATTGTGGTCAATGGTGTCAAATGTGGCGCTAAGATCAAGTAGAACTAATAGTGAGATGCACCCTTGGTCAGCAGCTAAGAGTAAATCGTTGGTTATTTTTACTAATGCGGTTTCTGTATTGTGATGAGGCCTGAAACCTGACTGAAACACTTCAAAAATGTTGTTTGTCTGCAGAAAGGAGCATAATTGTGTAGAAACAACTTTTTCTAGTATTTTAGACATAAACGGAAGATTTGAAATAGGCCTATAATTAGCTAAGTTGCTCGGGTCCAGTTGTGGTTTCTTAATAATAGGTTTAATAACAGCTAGCTTGTAAGGATTTGGAACATGGCCTAAAGATAAAGAAGAGTTGATAACATTAAGGAGAGGTTCTCCTATAATAGGTATCAATTCTTTCAGTAATTTTGTTGGAATTGGATCTAACATACATGTACTGTAGCTGATTTAGAGCTATTGATAACTTTATCTAGCTCTTCCTGTTCTATGGTTTTGAAGCATTGTAGGTTATTTTGATTCAGTTGAATGTTTACTGGATCTGGAGTATAAGGTGGTGCAGAAAGTTTAACATATTCTATTTTCTGTCTAAAGCGTTCTATTTTATCACTGAAAAAATTCATGAAGTCATCACTACTAATTTGCGGTGGGACATTTTGTTCCAAAGATGATCGATTATTTGTTAGTTTAGCAATGGTGTTAAATAAAAATCTCGGATTGTTATGATTATTTTCTATTAGTGATGGGTCGTTCTTGAACAATTCGTTCATTTTGAACGAATCTTCAATATGACTCGGGAACTACGAGTCCTCTCAGGGAGTGATTCGTTCATCCGCGCGTGCGAACATTTGTGCAGGTATCGTTCATTTTTCAAGTTTTTTGAGTCGTTCATCACGGAAAGGCAGAAGCCAATCATTTGCGTTTAGAGCCGGAAAGAGATTTGATCCGTTCATGTCTCAGGTCCTCTATCGAGTTTGAGTCATTCGTTCATCACGGAAAGGCAGAAGCCAATCATTTGCGTTTAGAGCAGGAAAGAGATTTGATCCGTTCATGACTCGAGTCCTCTATCGAGTTTGAGTCATTCGTTCGTTAATCACTGAAAGGCAAGCCAATCATATGTGTTTAGAGCCGGAAACAGATTTGATCCGTTCATGACTCGAGTCCTCTATCGGGTTTGAGTCATTAGTCTTTCTTACTTGACTTGACACTACAGCAGAATTGTGTGTAGAAATTAGTAAATGGTTTCAAATCCTCTTTAGAGACAGGTGCATCATAATTATATATTATATTATATTATATTTATTATTATTATTATATTATTATTACTATTATTATTATTATTATTATTATGTGCGTTTCTGATCTTAAACTGTAGCTCCACTGTACACTGCAACGAGAACCTCAGTCAGTAATACTTATGTAAAACTACATTTTTGTTGCATCATGGATCATATTTTAGACTTCATAAAATCATCAAACAATGTGTACCTAAAAAGCATTTTCTTAAAAATAAAAAAGGTCTGTCCTATTGTCACTAAGTTATTGTTAGTTTTTATCTGGTGGATATGTGGTTTTATTTTTGTTATTTTACAAATAAATGGACCCATGCTTTTAAAATGTCTATTCACTGCCTTGCTATCAGAAAACAAACACTAAGCTAGGCTATATGATAAATTAATCAAATTCTACAATTACAAGTGATTTGTCATTTGTTCATTTGTACCCCCTTTTTAGTTTAATAATGTTTTTCTATTCAGAATTTATTTATTGGTCTAATATTTGTATAAAAAGATTGCATTTACATTTACTTATTTAGCAGAAGCTTCTATCCTGCGACCAACAAATAATGACAAAAGAAGCACTTCAAATCATCTGAAAGAAGAAACAGACTCAGCCTATCGAAAGTTTGGGTTGTGTTTTTGAATGCTAACATGCCTTAAGCCAAGTCCAACAAGTAAAGCCAGAGTGTTGTTTCAAAGCTTATTTAATTCTAATTACTCAAAAAAGCCAAGCTTGTTGTGCACTGTTGTTTTAATATTCTAGTCAGTTAGTTAAGCTCATTAGGCTCTGTGGCTTTTGTATTTTTTATTTGAATTTATTTTTCACTTAAATTGCTGTTTCATAAAAAACATTCTATTGGGCATAGTTGCCCTATTTGATATAAAGCTTTTATGGCACAAACATGTTATCTAAAGCTTATTTGTTTTTATTTATTAAAAAGCCTAGCTTGATGTGCACTATTTTGTTTTTCTTTTGTTTTTATTATTGTAATTTTAAAGTAATCGTTTTTGTTATAAAGCTTTTCTGGTAAAAAAAAAAAAAAAAAATAGTAATAAAACAATAAACAACATTTAAACAGTGTTTATGTTTCTAATGCCTGCAGCGTCATGTTACAAAACGCTTCACAAAGACAATTTGATTTATTTAATAACTCATCTCTTATGCTTTCTTTCACGTTATGTGACAAAAGAATGAATGACTCGTTCTTAAAGTGATTTATTCATTTCGCGCACGCGCACGTTTTGTAGAGCGGGAGAAGATTCGTTCATTTTTCGAGTCCTCTATCGGGTTTCAGTCATTCGTTCATCAAGCCTAGTAGCCATAGCCAATCGTATGCATTTAGAGCCGGAAAAGGAATTGATCCGTTCATCTCCCGAGTCGTTCAACACGTGACAGACAGAAGCCAATCGTATGCATTTAGAGCCGGAAAAGGAATTGATCCGTTCATCTCCCGAGTCGTTCAACACGTGACAGACAGAAGCCAATCGTATGCATTTAGAGCCGGAAAAGGAATTGATCCGTTTATCTCCCGAGTCTTCGGGTCTGAGTCATGTATCTTTACAATCGATCACGTGATGAACGAACCAGAAGACCCGAAAGGTGAGCTAATCATGGCTCCTTTCAGCTCAGCAGGTAAACAATAAATTATTACTTTCTCCCTCTTATAGCATTCTATTGATGACTTGTTTGTTGTGTGATCAACCTTGGGCTACTTGTAGATGTGTTTGCAAGCAATTCGTAACATTTTAATAATATTTTGGCAAATTGAACTAAATGAACGAAATGACTCGAAAAATGATTCGTTCATCTCGATGAACGAGACTCAAAGAACCGAGTCAGTAAAATGATCCGAACTTCCCATCACTATTTTCTATCAGTTTGCGAAGGTGCTCGGCCCTGGCAGATTTAAGAGCCCTCCTATAGCTGGACATACTGTCTTTGTACGCAATTCTAAAAACCTCTAAATTAGTTTTTTTGCTGTTTTGAGAGCGCGAGTATGATTATTGTACCATGGTGCAGTTTTATTCTCTCTAGCCTTTTTTAATTTGATGGGTGCTACTGTATTTAGTGTGCTAGTAAAGATGGCATCCATACTGCTGGTTACTACGTCAAGGTCATTTGCATTTGCGGGTGTATTTCGAAATAAAGAAAGATCAGGTAAGTTATTTATGAATTCATCCTTGGTGGACGGAACGATAGTCCTACCAGGGTGGTATATTGGTGCAGATCTGCTAATTTCAGGTAAACGCAGCTTATATAGCAAGAGGTAATGGTCTGTAATATCATCACTTTGTGGTATAATGTCTACATCAAAGGCCTCAATTCCATAAGACAATATTAGATCTAATGTATGCTTTAAGCGATGGGTTGGTCCAACAGCATTTGGTAACGCTTTCTTTTACAACCCGAAAAGTACCGCGTAAGTACAGTGAAATAACTGTGTACTTTCCTGTACGTATAGTATAAGTATAATGAACGTATGTGTAGGTATAAGGAAACAAACTGTAATGCTTGGATAATAAGGGGGTAACAACCATAGACTGTAAAAGATATGGACGTAGTATCCGTGACGTCACCCATAGGTTTCTGAACACTGCAAAAGAAGCCACAAGTAGGCGCGGCCAACCGTCGCCATTTTGTTAGCGCGTCATCGCACCGAACGCGGCATACCAAATAAGGGCAAAGAGGCGGAGAGTGAGCGGAGCTAAAGACACATGCTTGATTCTCAGCCTTTTGCTTAGACCTGGATTAAAACAGATTTATTACTTTGGGAGAACGCTTAATACTTCATTACCTGTGACTCGTTTGTGTTCTGACCACATGTGCTTGGTTGTACACTATATCAATAAAGTGTTTAGACTTTTAAAAACACTGCTGTAACACATTGAGCCACTAAACATTGTTCTTATGACGTTTTTCGACAGGAGGAAAACGCGAATTACTATCAAACACTTCAGATATAGTCTGTGTTAGTAAATGCAAGGCTGTTTATAAAAATCCAGCACTAACACTGTATGACAACGCTTCAGATGACTGTTTTATAGCCTACAGCTAATCAATCTGTCAGATTCTGGAGTACAATACTGGTCTAAAGAACATTTAAATGATAAATGATCTTAAATAAAACAAATACATTTATAGAGATGGTATAGAAGTATATCATTTCACTCACCTGTGAAATGAAGGCAACTTGAACGGTTTGTAAGCACAATTAAATCCACACATCATGCCATATCATCTGATAATTGCAGGAAATAATTCCAAAAGGCAAATGAAGGTGTAAAGAAACATTAAACCAAACAAATACACGAATTATTTGCCGAGCTCAGCGGCTAATTAGCCAGAATCAGCTGAGGTGACGAGACAGCGAGCAGCGAGGGCTAGCTGTCACTCAAGTGGCCACGCCCTTAATTATGCAAACTTAATATAACCTAATAAAAACGAAACGGATGAGTTATAAAAAAATTCACCCCCCTCAGAGTTGTCATGAAGGGTAATCATAGCTATATGCATCAAAGCCATCGTTTGTACCAGGCTGTAAACATGTTTTTATCAGCTGTAAAAATGGCCAATTTACCAATGCAGAAAGAAAGCCCTTGGACTTCATGGAGCCAGCCCCCCAAGGCGAGTCGATGAATTGCAGTTTTAGTTACTTCCGTATTGGCTTCCCGAGGGAGAGCGGGAGGTTGCCGCTTGGTAACAACCAGATATTCAACACGTAAAGTACCGTGCAAGTACAGTGAAATAACGGTGTACTTTTCGGTACGTATAGTATAAGTATAATGAACGTATGTGTAGGTATAAGGAAACAAACTGTATATGCTTTGGTAATAAGGGGGTAACAATCAGATATTCAACACGAAAAGTACCGCGTAAGTATATTAAATTTACGGTGTACTTTTTTTATAAATTGCAAAGGAACAAACCATAATGTTTGGGTAAGAAGGGGGTAACAATATGATATTCAACACGCAAAGAACGTCGTAAGTATATTGAATTTACGATGTACTTTTCTTTATTGTATACATGTAAAGAATGATGCAAGGGTGGTGACAACCTAATGCAACCTGCAAATGTACATGCACCTGCATGAGTACATTAATAATAGTACCCTTATTCAGGGTTTTATATGGGGTGTTTAATGAATAAAAGGTTTACAACCTGTGAAATTATGAAACCCATACTGTATTTTAAATCTGCAATTCAATATAAAAACAATTTCCATACACAACTTACCTTATGAATGTTCACTCGTCAATCTCACCACAGCCAGCAATGTCTCAACATCACTATCAATAAATAACTGCATGATATAGACCTACCGTGAGGGTTCAATGCGGATAAAAACAGGCTAGCATCTTTACTGCTGTTTGCAAAAAAAAAAAAAAAAAAAAAAAAAAAAGGGGGGGGGGGGGCAACTGTTCCAATTCAGTGAATGTATAGCTGATGTTTTATAGAAAAATGTTGTAATTTGGTCTTCAATCAATTAAAACTGCTGCTGTAGTTTTCTCTGTTCTTAGTGTTCAAGTAAACACTAGTGCGTTGAACTTTAGCTTCTTCCCTCCTTCTTCCCTGTAGTTAAAGGGTAAATACAGTATTTGTTCCCCCCTTGTTCCCTGTACCTAAAGGGTAAATACAGCATTTGAGGGTTGTAAATTAAAGTGAAGCATTGTTCCCTCCTTGTTCCCCCCTTGTTCCCTGTAGTTACACAGTACATACAGCATTTGAGGGTTGTAAATTAAAGTGAAGCATTGTTCCCTCCTTGTTCCCCCCTTGTTCCCTGTAGTTACACAGTACATACAGCATTTGCGGGTTGTAAATTAAAGTGAAGCATTGTTCCCTCCTTGTTCCCCCCTTGTTCCCTGTAGTTACACAGTACATACAGCATTTGCGGGTTGTAAATTAAAGTGAAGCATTGTGCCCTCCTTGTTCCCTGTACTTAAAGGGTAAATACAGCATTTGTTCCCCTCTTGTTCACTGTAGTTTACAGGGTAAAATCTTGAAGGTAGTGAAACAAATATACAAACACACAATATATTTCTGTACTTTGTAACCTCTATTTAATAAATAGACATTTTAAAACACTTCATCTTAATCAAACATTGTCTTGTCTGTTATTGGCTATACTCATTCATTCATTTTCTTTTCGGCTTAGTCCCTTCATTCATCAGGGGTCACCACAGTGGAATGAACCGCCAACTTATCCAGCATATGTTTTACGCAGCGGATGCCCTTCCAGCTGCAACCCATCACTGGGAAACACACACACACATACACTAAAGACAATTTTAACTTACCCAATGTCACTACATGTTATGGACTTGTGGGGGAAACTGGAGCACCCGGAGGAAACCCACGCTAATATGGGGTTAGAACATGCAAACTCCAAAAACACAGAAATGCCAACTGACCCAGCCGAGGCTTGAACCAGAGACCTTCTTGCTGTGAGGCGATTGTGCTACCTACTGCGTCACCGTGCTGCCCTGCCTATACTCAAATAACAAAATAACATAATATTTCCTTACTCCTTTTTCTGGCATCTCTTGCTTGGCTTCTTTTCTCTTCTCTTCTTCTTCTCAACTTCCACTGAGAACTCTGATGGTGAGTGGCTGATGGAATCTCATGGGTCTTGCTGCTCTGCATTTTACATAAAAAAATATATACAGACATAAAGGCTTTTAGTAAGCTATACGTCTTTCTTTTGCTGTTAAATATGTGTGTGTGTTGGTTGTCCAACAATTCCACACACTAAACATTTACAGATACCATATGGACACTATACAATACTATCCAGCAAAACTACTATCATCAGATCATATGGGAGATTGTGATAATTTATAGTGATAATAATTAAAGCGCAGAGGAGAAAAGTTTAAATATACGTGCAGGCATTATAGACTTTGAAGTAAAGATTGTTTGCAGTTCAGTAAATATTTAAATTCTGTTTTACTTAGTAGATAGTAAGTAAATTTAACGTTTGGGTGAACTACCCCTAAGGTTAGTTTTTGATTAAGTGCATGTCTTAGCCCATCATTAGTCCTTATAAAGTAATAGATTACATAATATGGTTGATGATGCACTGTTATGGACCCTTTTCTCATTTCCGAGATTCTCAGCAGTGAGCGCAGTGAATGGGAAAGTACAACACATTTTTTTACAATCGTTGCTCGAATAAAATAAAAACTTCACGATGGTGTTTTCTCGACATTTACAAAAAAAAAAAAAAATAGTGTGTAACTGATGACGGCAACAAGAAGAGAGAATAACATCTAATTTACTGTTCTGCTCATAGACACTGTTTGAAACACCTCGCATATGTAATTTTATGCAAACATTATCTAATACATACGTAAATACAAATAAATGTTATTTATAAAAAACATATTAAAACTCAGGGATTTCAGATGCTGATGATTGTTAAACGCATCATAACAGTATGAAAAGGGATCAATGGTTAAGATAGAAACAAAAACCTAAACAAACACTTCTATGAACATAATGTCATAAAAATACTTGTTTTATTTACCTCGCGCTGCCGTCCTTGTACTGGCGTGAACAGGAAATTCTGGGAATGAAGTTGAATCGATTCGTCAACAGACCGATCAGTGTGACATCAAAGTATCGCGAGAACAGCAGAAATCTGCGTATGCATTTGAATCGTTCTCGCGGTATTTTATCACTTCAGGTACACGCCTACAGATTTGTTGATTCAAACGAGTTGTGAATCAATCGAGGAGCCTCTAAAGATCCGAATCAAACTGCAGTGCCACGAGGTTTTGCTCAGACTTTTGGGACGTTTGGAATTGCTCCGTTTCGTCACATGTGAGTAAATCGCTGTTAGTAAATGGAGGCCACTGTTACGATTAGAAATTGTGCATTAACCAGATTATTTTTATTTTATTTTATTTGTTTTAGCTTAACGTTACGCTACGTACGTTAACGTTAGTTCATGGCCAAATCTAATCGGCCAGCAGCGAATATTTACCAATATTTACTGTCGTTAACATAGTTTTTTTGCACATCTTAGAGATGTTGCCAAAGTTTTTTTGGATTTAGTTTGTCTCCGTTGCTTTATGTCATTCCAGACAGACTGGATGATGATCAGATCAGATCTCTGTGTGTGTGGAGCACTGGCTGTTGTCAGACTCAGTGTGCAGACAATAATCTCACTGTATATGTTAATTACAGCTAATGACAAAAATAATGTTTGGAAATGTAAATTTCCTTGAAATTACTAGTAAGACTTTTGCACAGTAGCCTACTGTATATTTAAACCTTTTTCCTCTGCACTTTAATTATTATCACTATAAATTATCACAATCTCCCATATAGTCTGATGATAGTAGTTGTGTTTGATAGTAATGTATATCATTTCTGATGATGTTTTGTTTGATAATAATGTATAGTGTCCATATGATATCTGTAAATGTTTAGTGTTGGACAATCAACACACATTTTAAACAGCAAAAGAAAGACGTATAGCTTACTAAAAGCCTTTATGTCTGTATATATTTTTTTTTTGTAAAATGCAGAGCAGCAAGACCCATGGGATTCCATCAGCCACTCACCATCAGAGTCCTCGGTGGAAGCTGAAAAGAAGAAGAGAAGAGAAAAAAGAAGCCAAGCAAGAGAAACAGAAAAAGGAGGAAGGAAACAGTGTATTTTGTTGTTTAAGTATAGGCATGGCAGCATGGTAGTAGGTAGAACAATCGCCTCACAGCAAGAAGGTCGCTGGTTTGAGCCTCGGCTGGGTCAGTTGGCATTCTGTGTGGAGTTTGCATGTTCTCCCTGTGTTAGCGTGGGTTTCCTCTGGGTGTTCCGGTTTCCCCCACAAGTCCAAAAACATGTGACATTGGGTAAGCTAAAATTGTCCGTAGTGTATGTGTGTGAATGAGTGTGTATGGATGTTTCCCAGTGATGGGTTGCTGCTGGAAGGGCGTCCGCTGCGCAAAACAAATGCTGGATAAGTTGGCGGTTCATTCCGCTGTGGTGACCCCAGATGAATAAAGGGACTAAGCCGAAAAGAAAATGAATGAATGAGTATAGCCAATGACAGACAAGACAATGTTTGATTAAGATGAAGTGTTTTAAAATGTCTATTTATTAAATAAAGGTTACAAAGTAAAGAAATATATTGTGTGTTTGTATATTTGTTTCACTACCTTCAAGATTTTACCCTGTAAACTACAGTGAACAAGAGGGGAACAAATGCTGCATTTACCCTTTAAGTACAGGGAACAAGGAGGGAACAATGCTTCACTTTAATTTACAACCCGCAAATGCTGTATGTACTGTGTAACTATAGGGAACAAGGGGGGAACAAGGAGGGAACAATGCTTCACTTTAATTTACAACCCGCAAATGCTGTATGTACTGTGTAACTATAGGGAACAAGGGGGGAACAAGGAGGGAACAATGCTTCACTTTAATTTACAACCCTCAAATGCTGTATTTACCCTTTAGGTACAGGGAACAAGGGGGGAACAAATACTGTATTTACCCTTTAACTACAGGGAAGAAGGAGGGAAGAAGCAAGTTCAACGCACTAGTGTTTACTTGAACACTAAGAACAGAGAAAACTAAAGCAGCAGTTTTAATTGATTGAAGACCAAATTACAACATTTTTCTATAAAACATCAGCTATACATTCACTGAATTGCAACAGTCAACCCCCCCTCCCCCCTTTTTTTTTTTTTTTTTTTTTTTTGCAAACAGCAGTAAAGATGCTAGCCTGTTTTAATCCGCATTGAACCCTCACGGTAAGTCTATATCATGCAGTTATTTATTGATAGTGATGTTGAGACATTGCTGGCTGTGGTGAGATCGACGAGTGAACATTCATAAGGTAAGTTGTGTATGGAAATTGTTTTTATATTGAATTGCAGATTTAAAATACAGTATGGGTTTCATAATTTCACAGGTTGTAAACCTTTTATTCATTAAACACCCCATATAAAACCCTGAATAAGGGTACTATTATTAATGTACTCATGCAGGTGCATGTACATTTGCAGGTTGCATTAGGTTGTCACCACCCTTGCATCATTCTTTACATGTATACAATAAAGAAAAGTACATCGTAAAGTCAATATACTTACGCGGTTCTTTGCGTGTTGAATATCATATTGTTACCCCCTTATTACCCAAACATTATGGTTTGTTCCTTTGCAATTTATAAAAAAGAACACCGTAAATTCAATATACTTACGCGGTTCTTTACGTGTTGAATATTTGGTTGTTACCCCCTTATTATCCAAGCATTACAGTTTGTTTCCTTATACCTACACATAGGTTCATTATACTTATACTATAGGTACAGAAAAGTACACCGTTATTTCACTGTACATACTTTGCGGGTTGTAAAAGAAAGCGTTACCCAGCATTTTGTTTTATCCCAAGTGAATGTAGTAGATCCATAAAGGCGAGCCCTAGTGTATCATTGGAGTCATCTACGTGGATGTTAAAGTCTCCTACAATTAGTATTTTATCAGTTTTAACTAGTAAGTCAGAAATAAAATCAGAAAACTCTTTTAGAAAATGGACATAGGGTCCTGGGGGTCTATATATGGTGATTATAGCGAGAGATAACATAGGTTTTTGCATAATATCCGGTAGCATAACATTGAGAGCTAATACCTCAAAAGAGTTAAACATAAGTCCATTTCTCTGATTAACATTAAGAATATCACTAAAGATTGCTGCAACTCCACCACCACGACCGGTTTGACGAGCCTCATTCTTATATGCGAATTCTGGAGGAGTTGCTTCATTTAAGCTAATATAATCATTTTGTGTCAGCCAGATTTCAGTAAGACAGAGTGCATTTAGATTGTTATCTGTTATTATTTCATTTATGATAAGCGTTTTAGGTGCTAGTGACCTTATGTTTAGGAGACCAAGCTTTACGAAGTTTGTATTATCATGTTTTTTTGGATTTTCAGCTTTTATTCTTAATAGATTTTTTCTAGAGCACACAGTACGTTTAATTGTTCATCTAATAACACGAGTAACAGACACAGTCTCTATGGGGTAAGCTAGACATGTATTACGGTAATTTAAGTGGGACAAACAAGAGTCTACATGGATAAAATGTAAATTTTTACTTACTAGTCAGACAGAACAAAGCATCTTAGAGATGTTGTCCGACAGCAGTTCAGCTCCAACTCGACTAGGGTGCAGCCCGTCAGGACGGAAAAGCCTAGGACGCTCCCAGAAAAGATTCCAGTAATTGGCAAAGAGCAGTTTCTGTTCATTACACCATGTTAATAGCCATTCATTCAGAGCAAAAAGTCTACTGAACCTTTAATTTCCTCGGCGGGTAGGTAGGAAGCGGTCCAGAAACGATGATCTGCGTGGCGGGTGTGAGGACTTAACGATGCAGACACCAATAACTGAGTCGAGACCTGTGATCAGAATCACCTTGATCGAGAGCCATTTTGGTCTCTGACCAAAATCAGAAGGTCAGGCCACATTTGTTGCAGTACAGAGCAGGAAGCTGAAGCCTTGCGGCTATGGGCCACATGACCCATCATCATCATGGTTCATCATCAGTTAAGTGTCATCGGACCCACTATCCTGATCAAGTTAACTCGAGACGAATGGGTAACTGATCACGAGAACACATTTCTTAACAAAGAACTTGTGTTTGACCTCAGGAAATGGGGTTTCCAACCCCCATCCAAGACAGAGAATTGACTGACTTTGGCTAAAACAGAGAATCAAAATCCTCTCTGAATTTTATAATCTAACCAAACATTAAAGTTCATCAGATCATCCTCAAAACGATGATAGCGGACTTTTAATGAAATGTCATGTTATTGCTCTTGTATGACACCTGAATCCTGTATATGTTAAGAATGCATTAATCATGGGTAACCATTATGCTTTGAGTTATCACAAACGTACCATTACGTGTATGTTATTTGAGATGAATGAGTGAAACCCTTTCCCTTCTTTCATTCCTTTTTAATTATAGATATGTAAAATGTATCATGTTCATATTAAAAATGTATGCTTAATGCTATATGTCTAAGCACCATGGCACATGTGAGTGAGTCACGCCAAAGTTGCATGTGCTAACATGGAACTGCCACGCAGATCCACGGACAATGCCTTATTGATCCAGCTCTATTAGGGGCCGGAAACATTGGTGGTTAAAAACCATCACACCAAACATTCTCTAGGCAGCAGCAGCAAGCAGAGCAAGCAGAGCAGAGTACAGTCATCCAGTCCAACAGAGTTGCACCAGCAGCAGCTGTTGAGAAGTGGAGATGCTCCACTTCCAGGACAACTCTTCTCCAGGTCCAGTCCAGCCGGACTTGGACATTAAGATGGGATGAGGACAGCCTCAAACTTCCCCATCTTCCGTTTACTCTTCTTTCTTTTCTTTCCGTCGATAGTCTAGTTAAGTTGCATCACAAAACCCGTCAACACGACAACAGTTTGGACGTCTCCAACTTAAACTACTGGACTTTACTTCATCAGTAGCCTCAGAGACGTCACTTCAACGACCAGCCAACCACCAGCGAACTCATGTGGGAATCCAGCTCTACAGAGGGACTTCCCCACATCACTACGGAACGCAAGTACATCTCCAGATCCATTGCTGAACTGGTGTGTGATCTGCTAGTCATGTTAAATGATAGATGACCCTGTCTAAGAAACAGTAAAGGTTGAATTGATTATTTGGTTCGCTTGGTTAGGTTTTACATCTTGAGGTTTTACATCACATCTCTCCTAAACTCTTCTTTCCTTCTATTCCTTGTCTGCAACCAGTATGAATGCGTGTGTGTATGTGTGTTTTTGTTAGTTTGCTTGTAGTCAATAAAGTCTCTTTTGTATTGAAAGGAAAGTGGCCTGTGTATATTTATGAATCTAATGCCTTATACCTAGATCCTGTTACCCTGCTTAAATATTAAAGTGTTTGTACTTTAGTTCGAATAGCAATATTCATTATATCTAGATCCTGTTACCCTGCTTAAATATTAAAGTGTTTGTACTTTATTTCGAATAGCAATATTCATTTTTGAGTCAACAGCCCTGTCTGTTCAAACGAGCGCTGGACGATTCGTTTGTTCAGTTCAAGAGAGTTGATTCTTTTGGAGCCGCTTTAAGTTCTGTTATATTCCCTTTAAGCTAATTTAAAGATAACGCACTACATAATTGTGTATTATGTGTGCGAGGCCCTACACGGGCGAGGTGCGTCGAACCGTCTCGATCAGGCTCCTGAAGTCCCTCTTCAGGATCTCCGACTGGGGGAGCCTGGTGTCGTAGTCCTCCATGTGGGGACGACACTCGCCAACACTCAGGATACTCGGAATCTGTGTAGAAATATTCTTAACTCGAGCACCAGGAAAGCAAAATGTGCGTACTTTATTACCTGAAGTGGAGGCAGGATGGACGTGGCGGACGATGGAGTCACCGATGACAGCCACATCATGACCCGTCTCGCGGAGAGGGGCGAAGCGGTTCTCCGTGGAGATCTCAAACGCGGGAGGAGGAGACTCTCTGCCCCGGGGCTTCCTGAGCACCCTACGCGGCTGCACCCAGGGGCCGTGGTAGCCGGGTGTCGGGGTGAACGGCCCCTGGGTGAACCGCGTCCTAGGTGCGCTGGGCCTGGAAAGAGGAACACGTGGGCTTGAGGTAGACGGAGTGTCACGGCTGTATTGTGCACTTACCTCAGATGAGCGAGCTGCAGCGCAGGGCACACCGAGCAAGGCCCTTTGTGCTCTGAGCTCCGCTCGCTTCACCTGCAGAAATCGGATGCGTTCTTCCAGCCGTTCCAGTTCCATGTCCAGCGCCTCCATCGATGTCTCTCCTGCACACAAGGACAGAGACACAAGCGACATCGTACAGGGTAACGAGCAAAGCCAGTAAGTGAGAAAATTAGGGAATGAAAGCAGTTGGTAGCTTTAGCTGACTAGCAGTGCTAGCAGGCTAAAGCTACAAACAACAGGCGGATGCTCGAGAGATGATAACTGATAATAATCTAATTACCGGAATTATAAAGTTTATATAAAAGGGGGCGGGGCTTAAACCAAAAGTCCCGCCATAGGGGGCGGGGCTGTCATCAATCAAACTTTTTTGACAGATGTTGTATCATAAGACTCTCTCTCAAGTCATTTTAAAAGTGTTCATTTTTGGACTTCTGGTGCAGGATTCTTGCTTCTAGGGCTGAGATATGATGTTTCCAGGCCCAAAACAGAAAGTGATAAAACCTGCTTAAAAACATGAAATGCATCATTCTTTTTGTTTTAAAAAACATTGCATGCAGTTTTAAACATGTTTAAACAACTTTCAAGAGAAAAGCACGTGATTTTGAAAGTGCTCATTTTTGGACATCTGATGCAGGATTCTTGCTTCTGGGGCTGAGATATGATGTTTCCAGGCCAAAAACAGGGAGTGATAAAAAAAACAGCTTGAAACCATGAAATGCATCATTCTTTTTGTTTTAAACAACAATGCATGCAGTTTTAAACATGTTTAAACAACTTTCAAGGGAAAAAGAAAGTGATTTTGAAAGTGTTTATTTTTGGTGTTCTGATGCAGGATTCTTGATTCTGGGGCTGAGATATGATGTTTCCAGGCCAAAAACAGAAAGTGATTAAAAAAACAGTTTAAAACCATGAAATGCTTCATTCTTTTTGTTTTAAACAACATTACATGCAGTTTTAAACAAAGTTTAAACAACTTTCAAGGGAAAAGCAAGTGATTTTGAAAGTATTCATTTTTGGACTTCTGATGCAGGATTCTTGCTTCTAGGGCTGAGATATGATGTTTCAAGGCCAAAAACAGAAAGTGATCAAAACAACTTAAAACCATGAAATGCATCATTCTTTTTTGCTTTAAACAACTTTATATGCAGTTTTAAACATGTTTAAACAACTTTCAAGAGGAAAGCAAGTGATTCTGAAAGTGTTCATTTTTGGAGTTCTGATGCAGGATTCTTGCTCCTGGGGCTGAGATATGATGTTTTCAGTCCAAAAACAGAAAGTGATAAAAAAAAACAGCTTAAAACCATGAAATGCATCATTCCCCATCTAGGGAACTTCAACACTGCGTCTAACCAGAACGCTAGGGGAGCACCTCTTTTATACACGTCTTGAAGCACATGTGAAATCAATCTAATGTAATTAAGCGGTGACGTCAGACCAGAGAGTATAAAAGCCTGCACTGAGCTTTCAGTGTTAACTTCTTTGCTTTCAAGAAGCACGCAAGTGAAAAAATACCCTTTTTTATGTCCATTCATTACTGATTTTGCATACACAAAATACAAAAAAACTTTAAACACTGTGTGCCTCCATGTCCCCGTTTGGTGACTCACATGAAATGTGCTTAGAGTGTTTGGGAGAGCAGCATGCCCTGGCAGCATTTGAGAATGCTGACTGTGTGCACTGTGATGCTCCCTCCCGCAAAGTGCTGCATAGTCGGAGGGAGTTCTTTAATAAAACTCCCGCGGGTTGCGCTCCTCGCTGTTTGGGTCCCGCTCGTGCTGAGGCTGACTTCTATCCTGGGGATCGCAATTAGATCTGGCAGACAGGATGGAGACGGACTCCGTCTTTTCTCTTCCTGTATCTGTGAGATCTAATTCTCCCTCGGAAGCGTCAGGAGCATGCTCTGCGGTATCTTCTGTGTCTCGTGGGAGGGCGGTGTCCTCTGTTTCTGAGGAAACGAGTGCGCTGCTGCAGCAAACGCAAAGAGGGTCGGGGGAACTGCTGCCCCAGTCAGTTGAATTTGAAGAGTTAGTGGAGGTGATTTCACGTGCTACTGACAGATTTGATGTGATAGACTGGCAGCCAGCACGTAAGCAGCAGCAGCTGCATCTGACAGGCATGCTGAATGAGAGAGAGTTACCCAGCAGGATTGATCCTCCACTAAGGGACCTCCCCTTCTGTCCCGAACTACATAATGCTGTTTCAAAATCATGGAATAACCCATATTCAGCTCGTTTAATGACATCAAAAACAAATATTTATTCAGCAGTTTGTGGGCTGGGGGATAAAGCATGTACAAATATGCCAGTAATAGAAGAGGACTTAGCACGTCATCTTTGTCCTGAGTGTTGCAGGCATATCAGGCTGACCTACTTAAAGACTGTTTAGATGGTGGGGGAGTAACTCCCGAACAGCTTCGAGAAGCTCTTCGGGCATCGGATTTAGCTCTAAGAGCTACTAAGGAGGCGGCCTCTAGTTTGCGGCGGTCCATGGCAACAGTGGTGGCTACTGAGCGGCACCTCTGGCTGACACAAGCAGAGGTCTCAAAAAGTGATAGATTGATTTTTATGGATGCTCCAATATCTGGCTCAGGTCGATCGCGTCGCCGAATCCTTTGACAGAGTGAAAAAACGCTCTAGCTCCCTCGGGGACTTTCTCCCCCCAAAATCTAAAAGTCGGGGGGCTGTTAAAGGACAGCCCCAGCTGTCAACCAGCTCCTCATATCGTGCGGTCCAAAAGGAGAGCGTCGCCTCTCGAGCTCCCCCTCAAAAAAAGAGGGCCTGGAGAGCATGTTCTCAGCCTGAGTCTTCCTCGAAATTACCACGAGAACAATAGTAATTTCGAGGAAGGCAAAGGATAAAAGGAAGTCCTGACGTGTTGGGAGTCAGGCTTCCCAGGGCCCCCCCTGGACATCGGGAACACCATTCGGCGCACTCCCTAAACTAGGGTCCGTGGAGAAAGGGGCAGACCACCTCACCACTTATGCTGGTGGGGGGCTCTGTGTCTCCCGGGGTGGGCGATCCTCAGTGTCTGAGGGCATTGGGGGCCCCACCCCCTCTTCGGAGGGTCCAAGAGCAACCACAGGCCAGTCTCGAGAGGCTGGTACCCCTAGCACATTTTTTGGCAGCGTGGAAAGACCTGCCGATAGTGTCTCAGTGGGTCCTGTTCACGGTGGAACACGGCTACAAAATACAGTTTTGTGCACGCCCACCTCACTTCAACGGTGTTACACCCACCGTAGTGAAGCCAGAACAGGCTCTGGTTACGGAACAGGAAGTACTGGCTCTATTAAAAAAAAGGCGCGATAGAGCATGTTCTCCCACTCAACAGAGAATCAGGGTTTTACAGCCGGTATTTCATAGTTCCCAAAAAGGATGGGGGTCTGCATCCCATATTAGATCTGAGAAATCTAATTCAGTCCGTCGTTGCCTCAGGTTCAGGATGTTAACCATCAAAAATGTGGTGTCACAAATTCAGTCCAAGGACTGGTTGTCACAATAGACCTGAAAGACGCATACTTCCATATATCCATCCTTCCCCAACACAAGAAGTACCTGAGGTTCGCTTACGGCGGCGAAGCGTTCCAGTATCGGGTTCTTCCATTCGGCCTAGCTCTGTCATCTCGAACCTTCACCAAAATAGTTGAAGCGGCACTAGCTCCATTTCGTATGCAGGGTATACATATCCTAAACTACATAGACGATTGGCTAATTCTAGCTCCGAATCACGATATGGCAGTTCGACATCGAGACGTCGTTCTCACCCATATCAGAATGTTGGGGCTTCGGTTGAACACCACAAAAAGTGTGCTTGTTCCAGCCAGCATGACCATTTTTTTAGGCGTGCTATGGGACTCCATGACGATGTGAGCACGTCTGTCCCCGCCACGAATCGCTTCAATTCAGTCAGCCATACACAGAGTCAAACTAGGCCAGTTCATCACTGTGAAACACTTTCAGAGATTGTTGGGCCTCATGGCAGCAGCAGCCAGCGTGATTCCATTTGGTCTGCTGTACATGAGACCCCTGCAGTGGTGGCTCAAATCCAGGGGGTTTTCCCTCAAGGAGAATCCTTTCCATATGATCAAGGTCTTGCGGTGCTGCCTTCGGGCCTTAAGTATGTAGAAAATGCCTTGGTTCCTGTCTCATGGCCCAGTGTTGGGGGCTGTCTGTCATAGCGTCATGCTTATGACAGATGCTTCTCTCACAGGCTTGGGAGCAACCCTGAGGGGACTTCCCGCAGCAGGACAATGGGGAGAACATCATCGTTCTTGGCACATAAACTGCCTGAAGATGATGACCGTGTTTCTGGCCTTAAAACACTTTCTCCCAGATTTAAGGGGCATGAACAACACATCGGTGGTCACTTACATCAACCATCAGGGGGGGTCTGAGGTCTCGACTGCTATGCAGATTGGCACATCGAATCCTCCTGTGGGCCCAGAACAAAATTCTGTCTGTCAGGGCAATGTATGTTCCGGGCCATCTGAGCATGAGATCTCCTGTTGAGGCAGGGGGTGAGATCCGGGGAATGGAGACTTCACCCCGAGGTGGTGGAGATCATTTGAGAAAGATTCGGGAGAGCGCAGGTAGACCTGTTTGCTTCCCAAGAGACCACACATTGCATACTGTGGTTTTCTCTCTCGCATCCAGCCCCTCCGGGACCGGATGCCATGGTGTAGATGTGGCCGAGGTATGTATGCTTTTCCCTCTGCTCCCAGGACTCCTGGAGAGGGTCCGTCGAGACGGAGTCCAGTTACTGCTGGTAGCCCTGTTTTGGCCTACGAGAATTTGGTTTTCAGACCTTATAGCCCTGCTGGTGGGTCTCCCGTAGGAGATCCCCATCAGGAGGGACCTTCTGTCCCAGATGGGAGGGATGATACTTCATCCTCGCCCTGACCTGTGGAAACTATGGGTGTGGCCTCTGAGGTTGCTCAAACCATTCTCAGCTCCAGGGCTCCCTCCACAAGGAAGCTTTATGCCCTCAAATGGGCTCTATTTTCAGCTTGGTGCAGAGAACACCAGCTAAACCCAGTCAGCTGTCAGGTAGCCTCAGTGCTGGAATTTCTCCAAGATCGCCTGTCTGCTGGGTTAGCTGCATCCACTCTGAGAGTGTATGTGTCAGCCACAGCGGTCTACTGTTCTCCCCTAGATGATGAGTCACTGGGGCAGGATCCACTAATTCATCGCTTCCTATGTGGAGCCATAAGGCTAAGGCCTGTCAGCACACACAGAGTACCGACTAGGGATTTAACATTGGTGCTCGAGGGCATCTCTGTTCCCCCATTTGAGCCACTACAGGAGGTATCAGATAAATTTCTGACACTGAAAACAGCTTTTTTGTTAGCCATTTCTTCCCTAAAGAGGGTTGGTGACCTCCAGGCTATGTCGGTTGCACCTTCATTTCTGGAGTTTTGCTCCGGGCATGTCTAAAGCCCCAGTCTTTCTGAGCATGTCTTTAATCCGCTCCAGTTTCAGTCGTCGGACCAAGAGAAAATGAATCTACTCTGCCCAGTTAGGGCTCTGGATACATACGTTAACAGAGTTATCAATTGGAGAAAGAGTGAGCAGTTACTGGTCTCTCAAAGAGGGGGAGTCCGGCGAATAAGCAGACAATAAGTAATTGGATAGTTGAGACAATCTCATTTACTTAGCAGGCTGCTGGATGTCCCGCTCCTAAATTTGTTAGGGCCCATTCCACAAGGGTTGTAGGGGCCTCCAAAGCTTCTATTTCGGATCTGCCCTTTCTGACATTTGTTTGGCGGCAGGATAGTCGATGCCACATACATTTGTGCGTCACTATCAACTTGATGTAGACCCCTCACCAGGGTCCTCTGTTCTCACTGCATAGTGTGCGTTCACAGTCAGCAGTGAGTCTGGCCTAGTGGGTATTGCGTTCCCCTAGCGTTCTTGTTAGACGCAGTGTTGAAGTTCCCTAGATGGGGAACGTCTCGGGTTACGTAACCATAGTTCCCCGAGAGGGAACGAGACACTGCGTCATCCGCCATACTCTCTTCTGCCTGCTACTTCTTTCAAGCAAATTTGAAGTTAACAGTGAATGCTCAGTGCAGGCTTTTATACTCTCTGGTCTGACGTCACCGTTTAATTACATTTGATTGATTTCACATGTGCTTCAATATGCGTATAAAAGAGGTGTTCCCCCAGCGTTCTGGTTGGACGCAGTGTCTCATTCCCTCACGGGGAACTATGGTTACATACGTAACCCGAGACGTTCTTTTTGCTTTAAACATTACATACAGTTTTAAACATGTTTAAACAAGTTTCAAGGCGAAAGCAAGTGATTCTGAAAGTGTTCATTTTTGGACTTCTAATGCAGGATTCTTGCTCCTGGGGCTGAGATATGATGTTTCCAGGCAAAAAACAAAGTGATAAAAACAGCTTAAAACCATCAAATGAATCATTCTTTTTGTTTAAAACAACATTACATGCAGTTTTAAACATGTTTAAACAACTTTCAAGGGGAAAGCAAGTGATTCTGAAAGTGTTCATTTTTGGAGTTCTGATGCAGGATTCTTGCTCCTGGGGCTGAGATATGATGTTTCCAGGCCAAAAACAGGAAGTGATAAAAACAGCTTAAAACCATGAAATGCATCATTCTTTTTGCTTTAAACAACATTACATGCAGTTTTAAACATGTTTAAACAACTTTCAAGGGGAAAGCAGGTGATTTTGAAAGTGTTCATTTTTGGTGTTCTGATGCAGGATTCTTGCTCCTGGGGCTGAGATATGATGTTTCCAGGCCCAAAACAGAAAGTGATACAAACAGCTTAAAACCATGTAATGCATCATTCTTTTTGCTATAAACAACATTACATGCAGTTTTAAACATGTTTAAACAACTTTCAAGGGGAAAGCAAGTGATTCTGAAAGTGTTAATTTTTGATGTTCTGATGCAGGATTCTTGCTCCTGGGGCTGAGATATGATGTTTCCAGGCCAAACACAGAAAGTAATAAAAACAGCTTAAAACAATGAAATGCATCATTCTTTTTGCTTTAAACAACATTACATGCAGTTTTAAACATGTTTAAACAACTTTCAAGGGTAAAGCAGATGATTCTGAAAGTATTAATTTTTGGTCTTCTGATGCAGGATTCTTGCTCCTGGGGCTGGCATATGATGTTTCCAGGCCAAAAACAGAATGTGATAAAAACAGCTTAAAACCATGAAATGCATAATTCTTTTTGCTTTAAACAACATTACATGCAGTTTTAAACATGTTTAAACAACTTTCAAGAGGTGAGCAAGTGATTTTGAAAGTGTTCATTGTGATGTTTTACAAACAAATTTCGGGAGGAGCACGGTCAGTCTTTGACGAGGTTAATTCATCACACACAATCATTGTATTATCCAATCAGCACAAGACCAAACCCTTATAAATAGTCAAACACGTCATACCTCTGTTTTTTCTTGACTTCAGCATTGACACATCCAATCGCTATAACCATGTCCAAACAGTAAACTTCCATGAGGATGACACGCCTCCTCCTGCAACTCCAAGCCGACGTCCAGCGCATCAGCACTCGGCAGAGCATATCAACAGAGGCCGTGGTCTTAACTCGAGCCCGCCGTCCTTCCAGCAACGCCGCCGCTCCTCCAGTCCCCGAGAACGAGCTTCCATCCGGCCACAGCAAAGCCTGCAGCAAACCTGAGCTGCACCCCAGATTCGGCAACCGCTGTGACAGATCAATCGAATGTCAGCTCGCCGCTCTACACGGCGAAGCGCCCACCATCGGCCAATAGCCTGAGCTTGTCTCCGCTACGACATCGTGACCTCGTCTCCGCTACGACAGCGTGAGCACGTCTTCGCTACGGCCCTGTCCATCCCCCTCGCATGGAGCATTTCCACTAACTTACAGCGGGAATCTGCGTTAGTACCACCCGCAACGCCACTGCTTTCGTGGCGTGTCAAATTTAGGAATAACAAGCCTATTCTTTCCTCGTGATGTTTGCAGATTAACCAGGTAAAACTACTTGTATATACATTAATAATTTGTGCACTGTTTTAAGGTCGCATCAATTCAATGAATTCAGTTAATCTTTTGGCGTACTCACACTATGTACAGTTGCATTGAACCGGGCCAAAGCACGCTTGTCCTCCCTTCCGTCTCCCCCGACGGCCCGCACTCACATTACATTTGTGCCTGGGCACGCTTACGTCATCTATGACGCGGTGTTCAGTTTATAAAGAGAAGCGCTTTCGCTCAGCACAGTGGAGATTTCTTTAGTTATATAATTAAAGTCGTTTGATATGCGGTGACACGCAGTCAAATATTTCGCCAAACAGATCAGCTCACTCATGAAGTCCTCGTGGTGCAGGAATTAGGAGATTTGCTGAAGGTGCAGCTGTCATGCAGTGAGGGGTTTGAGTCTTTGATAAACTACGACAGTTTGCGTTCATTGAACAGCACAAATAATTAATTAATCCATATGATACAGTCCCTTAAAAGTCACGTCTCGCTTTCAGTTTCGGGCTCGGACACGCTTGCACTCACACTGCAAGCGTACCGCGCCTGAGCCCAAGTGAACCGTGCTCTGGCCCACCTCTTCCAACCGGGCCAGGGCCGACCAAGTGAACCGTGCTTGAGCCTAGTTCAGAGCACCATCAGGCAATCATGGGTTTATTTTAGCGTAGCAAAATAAAATTATGTATCTTAAATATTAAAGAACATAATACAAAACAAAAATAATACCTAAGGATATGGGGGTCAAAAATAACAAACAAAACAATCCAATAACTAATTTAAAGACAAACTAACTTACCTAACCAAATAAACATTCCCAAAAGAAAAATACAACTTACTTCCCTTTCTCCCTGCCTAGCCACCAAAACAGGAGAAAAAGGGTTTAAAACAAAAAAGGACACCCCATACCTTACTAATACTGTCATAAATGAATTCACATTATAACACAAAAAAAAAAGAAAGCACACGAGGCACAAACCCATGGTCTGGGACTGGAGCAGCTCAAGTGACGTGTCGTCTCCCCTCTCTCTTGGCTTCTGGTCGGCTGCAGCCAGTATATATAGCTCAACAATTAGCTGGCAGATGAGAATCAGGTGGCAGCAATCTGCAAACTTAAGAAATCAGGAAACAGAAAAGACACTGCAATATAGAAACCAAAATAAACAAAATCATGGGATGTAACACCCTCACAACCAAGTTTCTACATTGCACTCCAAAAACAAACAAAAATGTACATGAAGACCCATTCACTGTTGATCCATTTTAACAGTTTCAGCACTATACGCCCTGGACAGCGCATCCGCAACTATATTTTCAGATCTGCCGCAATGTTTAATCTCTAAATTAAACTCCTGCACTACTAATGCCCAACGCATGAGCCGCTGATTTGCATTTTGCATACGGGATAAGAACAACAACGGATTATGATCAGTGTATACAGTACTCAGTAAACCACTGCCTCCTACATAAATCTCAAAGTGTTGTAATGCCAGCACTAGCGCAAGAGCCTCTTTCTCTACTGTACTGTAGTTTCGTTGGCACGATGAAAATTATTTTGAAAAATAGCAAACAGGATGCTCCAGGCCACTATCATCTGGCTGCAGAAGTACTGCACCAGCACCAGAGAAACTTGCATCCATTTCAAGAGTAAAAGGGCGACAAAAATCAGGTGCGGCCAAAACCAGTGCATGAAGAAGAACATCTTTTGCTGCCAAAAAAGCATGTTCAGTATCATCAGACCATTCAAAACGTCTTTTAGTACTCAAGAGATCGGTTAAAGGAGTGACAATGGTAGAGAAATTTCGGCAAAACGCTCGATAGTAGCCACACATTCCCAAAAAACGTCTGAGTTCACGCTTGTTTCTTGGCTTAGGGAACTCCAAAATAGCAGAAACCTTGGCTTCTACAGGTTTTACTAACCCCCTTCCCACCTTTTTGCCCAAATAGGTCACTTCAGCTTTAGCAAACTCACATTTTGCTAAATTTAAGGTAAGGGAGGCAACAGCCAATCGAGAAAAAACAGTTTCCAAAGTTTGAATGTGATCCTCCCAAGAACTAGAGTACAGCACCACATCATCTAAATAAGCTTCACAATTTCGAACGCCAGACAAAACCTTCTGCATAGGGCATTGAAAAGTGGCAGGAGCATTTCGCATCCTGAATGCTAAAACCGTATACTGCAGAAAGTTGTCGGGGGTAACGAATGCTGAAATCTCAGCAGCATGCTGAGTTAAAGGCACCTGCCAATACCCTTTTAGGAGATCCAGTTTTGTTACAAAGGCAGCAGAACCAACCCGATCTACACAATCCTCAATACAAGGAAGGGGAAAAGAATCTGCTTTTGTTAGAGCATTTACACGCCTATAGTCTGTACAAAAGCGGTAGGTGGAATCCGGTTTGGGCACTAACAAACACGGAGAACTCCACAAACTCTGACTTTGTACTGCCAACCCGTTTTGTAATAGATAATCTACCTCCACTTTCATCACTTCACGCTTGCGTGGATTTACGCGGTAAGGATGTTGTTTTACCGGCTGCGCATCTCCCACATCCACATCATAGTACAACACCGAAGTGCAACCCGGCACATCTTTAAACAAAGAAGGGAAAGAGTTAATCACTGCAAACACATCAGTACAAGTGTGAAAGGAAGGATGACAAATCTTTCATAATTTCACAATTCTGCAACCGAGAAGAAAAATGCTGTTTTCAGGCTCAACAAGTACACTAGGAACAGAATTATCTGCAGGCGAAACTAACAAGGTAGGCACAGCTTCATCTCACTTTAGATAACGCTTAAGCATATTAACATGACAAACCCTTGATTTTCTACGACGATCGGGAGTCTTAATAACATAATCTGTATCACTGATTTTTTTTCTCTACAAGATAGGGTCCCACAAACTTTGTAGCAAAAACTGAATCGGGCACAGGCAGCAGTGCCAGCACAGAATCCCCGACCTGAAAATCTCGCTTGGCAGCATGCACATCCAAGCGTTTCATTTTTGACTGCGTAACAGTCAAATGAGCATGAGCAGTTTCACATGCAGTGTGCAGTCTCTCCCAGAAGTCGCTTACATAATCCAACAGAGGGGATTTCAGGGTTTCCTTTCTTAACTGCTCATAGAGCAACTTAAGTGGTCCGCACAGTGGGTGAGCAAAAATCAACTCTGCAGGAATAAAACCTAAGGATTCTTGAACAGAGTTTCGAGCAGCAAATACTAAAAAAGGCAATCCCTCAACCCAATCATTCCCCGTCTGCACACAATAGGCTCGGAGCATGGACTTTAAAGTCTGGTGGAATGTTTCAAGGCAACCGTGAGACCCTGAGATGATAAGCGCTGGACGTTTGATGTTTAATCCCTAGTTCACTTAAAACTTGTGCAAAAAGTTGTAAAATTACTACCCTGGTCAGTTTGGATAACACGCGGCAAACCGAAAGTGGTAAAAATTTTTACCAACTCTCTTACCACCAACGGAGCTTTCAGAGAGCGCAGAGGAACAGCCTCGGGGAACCGCGTAACAGCACACACGATGGAAAGAATGTACTGATGCCCCGATTTAGCTTTTGGAAGAGGGCCGACACAATCAACGATCACTCGCTCAAAGGGTTCACCTAGAACTGGAATGGGACACAAATGAGCTACAGGTATCTTTTGATTCGGCTTTCCAGTCTTTTGGCAGATCTCACATTGACGGCAAAACTTAGCAACAGAAGTCTTTAAGCCAGGCCAAAAGATATATTTTGAAAGACGATGTTAAGTCTTATTTACCCCTAAATGTCCTGACAGCACATTTTCATGGGCAAGTTTCAAAACAATCATTCTGTAATTTTTTGGAAGAACAATTTGGCAGGTCTCGTACCACCCCTGCTCATCAGTACGAGACCTCCATCTTTGCATCAAAATGCCTTTATCCCAAAAATAATTTACCTCACCCACTCTTTCCTCCGCATCTGCTGTAGCCACACAATGTACTAGGGAAGGATCTCATTATTGTTCAGCCGCCAACTGTTCTTTATCGATCTGCACTGAAAGATCAGACTGAAGAATGATTTCACTAATAGGCTCTTAACAAGATGGTTTGTTTGGAACATTAAAAGCACTATAAATTAATCAGAAAGATCAATCACTTCTTGAAACTTCTGTTTCTGTGCGCGCGTCACAACACACGCCGGGAATACAGCCGGAAACTGCTGAACTAGACTGGGGACTTTCTCATCACTGGGATTACATGATACCACTGGACATGGAAAGACTTTGCCACCTGCAAGGTCATTACCCAATATAACATGTATTCCCTTTACTGGCAACTGAGCACACACTGCTAATTCCACTAAACCATATACCAAATTGGATTGTAAATTAACCTTATGAAGCGGAACCTGAGTACATCCCATTTCTATACCCCGCACTAACACACTGGTACCAGTATCACTATCTATTGAGAAAGGCAAAACCTCTCTCAATATAAAAGATTGACTTGATCCTGTATCTCTTAAGATCGAAACAGGTGTGTTCTCCGACTCGGAAAGAGAAACATGTCCCATTTCAATAAATGGTTCATATAACATGTTTTCAGCATCCTGAAACGAAGAAACATTTTGAGAAAGGCCCACACGTTTAGATTTTACAGACACACCTTTTTTATTCCACTCTTTACAATCGGCAATCAAATGATTAGGATCCAAACAATAGAATCAAGCTCGCTCGCTTTTTTCCCGACCAGCCAAATTTGCAGGCGGACACGAACGCAAATTCCCTTTAAATGAACGAGCAAAATGTAGAGCCGAATCCTCTCTACCCACACGCTCATTTTGAGGAGGGTTAAAATAGCCCGGTTCTGGCAAAAACAATTTCCTGTGGGTGAGCGCATATTCGTCAGCGAGAACAGGAGCCTCCGGAAATGAAGCCACTTTTTGCTCATTTAAATGTGTTACAATTTTATCTGAAAGGCTCTTTTTAAAATCCTTCATTAAAATAAATTCCTGTAACTGCTCCAACGTATCAACTTTACTCGAAAATCCCCACTTCTCGAATAAGGTCCTTTTCTCCCTCGCAAACTCCACATTAGAGCTGCACAATTAATCGTAAAAAGATCGCGATCTCGATTCGACCCCCTAGACGATCTTAATCCAGCATTTATACGATTCTGCCAATCATATTTTCAAATTCAGGAAAAAAAGCAAAGGCGGCCGCACAAGTCTTCACGTTGTTTTACATACAATTTTCAGCAACGTGAACACCTCCAAATGGTGTTGAAAGACTCACATACTGTATTTATAAGGTATAATTCACCCACAAATGTCATTTCTGCCTTTATGTAATGATGTATTCACGGCCGCGAAAACACACGTGACGTGAGCTGACCGTGTTGTGAGCTGTTACCACAGAAAGAGTGGTTGCGCGCCTGTGAATGATGCCCACTTTAGTGAACAGAACTTGCATAGGCTGTGAACAACAGGTAATAAACTTGTAAATTACATTCAGTTTGTGGCACAGAGCGATCGTTTACAGCTTAGCAGCGAAAATGAAACCGAAAGCAGTCACATCATTTAAATAATCATATCGCATTTTAGAGCTGTGGTGGCTGGTCAATAGAGGGCGCTGGGGCGCCACCCCCCCCCTTCAAGTTAGACCCCTTTAATATGTTAATGATTATTATCACAAATATTAACAAAATAAATTGATTTAATTCTAACATTCTAACATTTATTGTAGTCATACTAACATTTATTGAAAAAAAGTATGAAGAATATTTTTTCATATGTGTGCGGGGCGCCGGACTAATGAGTGTCTATGTAGGTACACAAACTTTTGCAATGCACGTGATATGACGATAAGCTCTAATTGGCCTGATTTAAATTGTCCCTGGGGCGCAGCGCTCTGCGCCCCGAACCCTCCCATTTTTGTTGTTAGAACGAATCATATTTGTTTTTATATGATTGGCCTTATGTGATTGGACCATTCTCACCAAAGAGCTTAGAATGCAATTTCTCGAGATGAAGGAAAATTCCGTTGTATCTTTGCAAAGATATCCGTTCACAAGGCGTTTGGAAGAAGAAGAAAAAAAGAATCAAAAAGCTTGGACCAGATCGACCGTCTTTGCAAATTCACCAGTAGTCAAGTGATGGCGAGCGCGCGAATATTCGGGGCTTTTCCAGCACTTGTTATGACAAACGGAGTTGGCCGGCAGGTTCATGTAAGTCATACCTTTTACTATTTCCGTGTTTGCTGTTTCAAACAGCATGACGCAAGAGAGGCTGAATGCATTGGCCATGCTGTCAATAGAGAAGACACTGGTGACTGAGATGACTGACTTTAACGGTTATTGAGAAATTTGCAAGCCAGAAGAAAAAAAGGAGAGCATAATTTATTTTCAAGTAGTGCTACTGGCCAGTGATTAGGCAACATTTGTTTGTGTGTGTGTGTTTACTGATTATCTTGATTACTTCATTACTGATAATAAACCCAAATTGAACTAAAATGAACTGATTTGTGATGCATTTATTGTATGCTTTAGTCATATTTTTGTTTTTTGATACATCACCTGAAAAATGGCTTTTACACTCTTACTTTACCAACATTTTTTTCTGGTGATTTTTTCTCTATGATTACGACAAGCATTTAATATGTTTTTCTTTCATAGCGAACACAGAGTGTTGTGCATGAGAATAAATGTTTAACAGTGTCAGTATACTTAATCTAGCCTATATAATGTTGAATATAATGTAAGAGGAAATCTGATAATGACAAATGTCTGATTTTACCAGTAGAATGGTCTAATAATGTTGTCAATGGTCTAATAATGTTGTCAATGACAGATTGCAAGCAAGCATATGTCTCAAACACAATAATTTAACATCAGAATTATGAATAGTTGTATTATAAAATAACAATAATAATAGCCTACTCATATGAACCTTTATTTTACATCTACAGAATTGTGAGAAAATCATGATCTTTATTTTAAGCAAAAAAATAAAAAATAAAAAAATTCGCGATTCTCATTTTAGCCAGAATCGTGCAGCTCTACTCCACATAAGTCTGTTTGGGTGACTTCGCATGAGACTCGGAATTTCTGCCGATAGGCTTCAGGAACTAACTCTTAGGCATGCAACACCGCGGCTTTTACCACATCATAATCTAACGACTGCCCCAGAGGTAACGCAGAACATATTTCTCTTGCTTTACCGGATAAGCTGCATTGCAACAGCAATGCCCACATATCTTTAGGCCAAGCAAGTTTCCCAGCAATTCTTTCAAACGCTACAAAATAGGCATCAACTTCAGTTTCATGAAACGACGGAACTAATTTAATATACCTACTTGCATCAAATGGAGCATCATTAAACTGCTGAATGGAACTAGATGCAACCGGTGATGCAATCAATTGATGAAGAACGCGAACAAGGCATCCGCACTGGTTTTACTAAAGCTTGTGCTTCTAAATCCAATTTACGCAATTTAATTTGACTATCTTTTTCAACCTCAATTTGACGCAGTTTTATAACTTCAGAGTCATATTCTTGTTTTTTTATCATTAAGTCTAATTCTTTAAGTTTTACAGCCAAAACAGGGTCAAAACTTTCGACAGAATCTGCATTTGGGATTAGCCCAGAGACGCAATACATACCCTCAGCTTCCCCAACACTTTCGTCTGAAGACATTGGTAATAAACCGTCTTTCACCAATTTATTATACAAAAAATCTTTTATGACCTTTTTTGTTGACTCTCTTGAAACATTAAAAAACTTTAACAATTAAATCTTTTTTTCTGCATTTCTCAAATACTTCTAAGGATGGTGAAAGCGTAAAGGACACTAAATAGTAAAACGAAGTACACCCAAACAAACTACAACAAAGCTACGAGGGGAAAAAAAAGAAATGAATGAAAAAATGGACCTACCTTCGAGTAGCATTGTTCCATTGAGAGAAGTTTCACTTCACATCATGCGCAACCAATAAACACAAATGTCCGAGCTAACTAATTTGAAGAACTCCATTCCAGCACTTACAAATATTATAGAAAAATTTGGAAGATTCTCGGGTTATAAAGTCAATAATAATAAAAGTATTCTGTTATTAGTAAATGATCAAGAGAGAAAAGCCCCTTTGACTCATACACAATTTACTAATGCATCTGGGGGTTTCACATATTTAGGGATTAAAATAACACCTGATATGGATAATATAGTCCCCTCAAATTATGATCCTTTACTGAAGGGAGTTATAGAATCTTTGGACAAATGGAACACAATGCCCATTTCCATTGCGGGACGTATAAGTATAATTAAAATGTCGATCTTGCCTAAATTTCTATATCTTTTTCAATCTATCCCTCTTCCATTACCTGTGTAAGAAATCAGCTCTTTAGTTTAAATAACATTTAAACTCTGGGGATTTGAATCTAAAGATTCGAACATGATTTACATAAAATTATTTAAAGCTTACACTTAACCTAGTCATTTGTCCAGCAAATAAAACGGTCAGTGTAAAGCAATCCTGTATTATATTATTTTTGTGGCCAACAATTAACAATATAAAAACAGTATCTAATTATTTAATGAGCAAGGTAACAGTATCTAAAGCTGAGACATTGACTTATAAAAGCACACAACACACCAACACGGATCTTAAAAACGAAACACAAGTTTATTGCTACTCTACAACATAACGTACTACGCTACATAAAACAAAGAACGCACATACATACAAACACACACAAGCAGTTTTGAGGAGAGTTATGACGGAGAGCGAATAAGGATTCAACTTCTAGCATTTAGCAAGTTCTTAGCATTGCAACCTGCGAGAAACCATAAAAGCAGAGAATTTCGCTATTCTTTACTACTTGAATATTATTCACACCAGTTCAGCAATGGATAGAAGCATTGTTTGTGTTACTTGCGATTCTGATGGAATTTCGGTTTCCTTGAATGGTCCAAAGGGAGATTCCGGGCGGAGCTGATTGGTCAGCGTGGCAACTTCAGTGACGTGCTGGAATTCTCTCGTCGGTGGAAGTTTCAGGGAAGTCCTTTGTGCTCTCTGCAGAATTCCGTAGTTATGGCAGTGTTTCAGAGTTCTGATGAGTTTGACCCGATGGCTTGAAGCAGATCGGGGGTCAGCGGGCGTGAATGTCGCGGTTTGCTCCGTGCTGCGATGAGGCTTCCGGCCAGGCGATGTACGGCCGGCACGAGAAGAGCGACCCCGGTGATGAGGCTAAGACCCGGCAAAAAGACGACGACGAAAGTTTCATTGTTCGAAGTTTTATAGGCTTGGGTATAGGTGTGGCCTACACAGGGATTGTCCAATAAAACAAGCTGCGGGGTGGGATCACACCCCCATTCCCTCCCCTAGGAGGATGGATTAGCACCTCGTGGGAGACTCAATCTTTTGCTTAGAAGCTATTAAAATAAAGTTTTATAACATGGACATTTTTATAGTAGGGTTTCTTCCTATAAACCAAATGCATTTGGAAACTTTCTTGGGTTTCAATAGATACCAAATATGACAGGTTTCACAAACGTTCTGTAGATTTCATGCAAAAGCAGCGGCTTTAACTCATTACCTCTTCATAATGGTTAGGTTAAACACATGGGACATGTACACACAAAAACCTACAGAAACGTAAAACAAACATACATTATTCAAATAAACACAGTTTAAATGAGAGTCAGTTTAAACTGGAAGTTTTCTGGCCACTTCTGTGTCTGCCTAAAAGTGTGTATTCCCTTGGTAGACGGCGTCTGCAGGCGTGAACCAAAAGGTAGAGTTAATTAGCACGTGTTCGTGATCGCAGCTGGTCATGTGGATTGCTTTGAAATTGAAATCGTAGTTCAGACACATAGGCACCGTTCCATCTTTTAAGAATAATGTGGTGTGTGATATGTTCAGTTCTGGAAAGATCCGGCGACTCCCCACATCTCCCCCATTTGACTGGTGATGTTCCTGGCATGAACATCGGCAGACACTGGAACAGGAGGCATAGGTAGAGAGAGAGAGAGAACAGACACACACAAGACACAAACCACATTTCCATTCCATAGACTGAGTTCTGGTGCAGGTTTTAGATTAAACTGGTTGGGTTAGGAACACTTGAGGTAACATTGCCTGAAACAATTCAAATTTAGTTATTTAGCTAGTCTACCTCATTGCGAGTATGGAGTGGTGCTAGCTTCAACTTAAATTAAGTTCAGGTTACGCAACATTTTAGTAGTAATTGACACTACTTTGGTAGAAGGAGTCAATCCTACTTTTCAGCCCTGTGGACAAATTTGCGGGAGTTCCCTGTGGAGGGGACTGGAATTGCAAATTAGTTAGGGGAATAGAGAGAAAGAAGGAAGTGGAGAGGCACGGTTATGCAACAAAAACGAGGTAGGTTAAAAACCAGCAAAACAGTGTTGCGTAAATGGAGTGGCTCCTCTCTACTAGAGGTTGTTCTAGCAGTGCTGTAGGAGAGAGAGTATTAGTTTTATGTTTAACTAGGTGTTTACCTAGAATGTGAAAGGTTATGATAGTGTGTAGAGGGAAGAACAGTTGATCTGTGTCAAGTAGTGGTCCTCCCCCATTTGTTGTTCAATGATGATGGAGCAGCCAGTAATAGAGGGACCGGAGTTTGGCATGGGTCAAGAAGAGTTTCAGGACTGAACTGCTGTTTGTCGGAGGAGTGGCAGATGACCAAAGCGGCACCCTTGTGAACTTGAGAGTTTTCACCTGCAAGTGGTGGCTGGTTCAGATGGTCGCTGTCCGTCCGCTCGGTGACTAGTCAGGCTGAATCTGCTTTTTCTTTTTGCCACTTCCTGTCTTCCTCTATGCATTTGAAAAACTCTTTCATCATCATTTTTACCAGTTCTTGAGGGTCAAATCCCGGTGGGGTATTTTCCTCTTGCTGGGATTGAGTCTGAGCGTTATCAGTGTGGAAATTTCCTGAGTACCTTCGTCGACTCCTTGGGCTTGAAGATCCAGGGTTTTGATGTCTTCCCTTGGGAGGACTATTGGTTGGTGACCAGCTTTTGTTTGTCCCCCATTGGTTTCGAAATGAGGTGGACTGGTTCCATGATCTTTCCTGGTGGCGTTCAGGTGAGCGTCGTTGTCTAGACGTTCCATCCCAGCGCCTGTTCTTCTGTTTAGGTCTATTTTCAGAATAGGAGTCTCGTTGTCTGTTGGACGAAGATGCATTCCACTCTGGGGATGGTGGTCTCACGCTGTGTGGGCGTTGGGCACCCTCTAGTGCCAGTTCTGGACTTTGGGTGTTAAAGTCAAAAACTGTTGCAGTTTTGGTGTTTTTCTCTGACACCATCTTTTGTTTGTCGTAGGCTTTCTGAGTTAAATCTCGCAATTGCTGGATGCTCATTGTCCGTGGGCATGCGAGTACCCCAAGATGTTGGCTTACTGCAGGATGGAGGTTTCTCAGGAAGAGACTTTTAAAGTTCAGGTCTTCTTCCATATTCGGTTCGTTGCGAGTTCCGAAAAAGGCTTGCCTGAGTCGGTTATAGTAAGCATGTGGGGACTCATTGCGAGCTTGTTTTGTTTCAAGAGCACCTAACAGTCCTTGATCTGATTCAGGGTCTGCAAACTCTCTGATGAGGGCTTCTTGGAGCAGGTGGTAATTGTTCTTTACCTGAGCCGGCTGTCGGTCCAGGAAGCTGCGCACCTCAGTGCTGGATGTTGCTCGAAGCAAATACAGTCTTTCTTTGTCAGAGACATTGGGTCTCATTTCCAGGTGGAAATCAATGTCTTGCAAATAAGCGTGGACCTCCAAACCACCTGGCACACTTGGATTAAACTTGCCAATGTTCCTGGCCAGCTTGTCAAGGTCTTTGAGGTCCAGACTGTATGACGATCTGTGACTGGCTGTCACAGGCTCTCGTCGCTGTGGGGTGAAGTAAGGCTCTTCAGAAGGTGTTGGTGAAGATTTTTGACATGGTTTCTCACCTTCTTCAGTGTGTGTGAGCTCATGGACAGGGGATCCTGTCCTGCTTGGCAGGGGCGAGGCTGGTGCCCATCTAGTCTTTGGAGGTTCATGGCGCAGTGCATAGGCATGCCTGAGTTCACTGGCGGACTCCTCTTTGATGTCATCCATGTCATGCATTAGTCTGTCTATCTCATGTCTTGCTTCGCTTAGGTGAGTTTCAAGGGCTTTGGTTCTGGCCCTCTTGTCTCTTAAGTCCACCTTCGCTTCCTTCAGTAGCTGTTCAGCGTAATCTAGCTTATTAGCGACGTCAGCGTGGTCTGCTCTGGCTTGATCTCTTTGTTCTGTGATGGCGGTTAAAGCTTCTTGTAGTTTGTTGATCTCCTCTGTGGTACCTTCATCCACCTCATTTGGTTGTTCCAGACGTTCCTGAGCCTCCAGCTCTAGCTGTTCGATGCGGGCTTGCAGGCGTGTCAGCTTGTGCTTGAGTTGGGAGGCGTGTCTGTCACTCAACTTGAGGGTGGCGATGAGTGTGTGACTCAAAGTACCAGTGATTTTGGCCAGCTCGTTGTGATTGAAGCTTTGATTTGGGTCTTGCTTCATTATGCTGCTTATGTTCTCATCCAGCTGGTCCTGCGTCAGAGGCTGCAGTGCTTCGGCAGCTTTAGGGAGGAGACTGCTTGTTACAACGCTCAGCCATGTTTCTAGGTCCTTCCAGTGGCCAGCAGGATCTTTGCTGTGAGCCATGTTTGATGCGGCGAGGGGAGGACTTAGAATTCAACTGACACAGACCTTGAAAAGAGATGGAGAGGAGAAAGAAAAAACAAGGTAGAACAAAGCAAACAGGCAAGGAAAAATGTTAATGTGCAATGTTAAGTGTGTACTAATGTTGAGCTGAGTGTGGTTCTCTGGAACTGTGGCCCTCTGGTGGATGCGTGTGTCTAACTGGTAGTCTTCTGTGGAAAGAGGCAGTAGCACAGACACAGTGAGAGAACAAAGAAAAACAAAAGTGATAAGGAGAATAAGGAGTAGTGTGAAAATCTGCAGTTTCCACTTTCCCAGAGAGGATTCCTTTAGCTTTTGTTTAAATATAAACATAAAATTTCTAAACACCAGGACTGTGGTTGCTATTCAACTTTCTTCAGAAGTGAAAGGAAGTTGGACAACAATAACAGTGTTGGCTTCTGAATAGGATTGACTCCGTACACCAAATAAATTGTTTCTGGGTGCGCGTTTAGAATTGGATCTAACGACGCCTATCTTCTTGTTGACCTGATGAGTGAGAAAGGAGGGGTGAGATCAGACAATTTCAACAATTAAAAGTGTTCAAGTGTCCCAAACATCTATTAAATGTTTCTAAAAATTCTCTGCTTTTTGACTCTCACAAGCACAATCCTTAACCAGCATCAATAGTCTAGTTGAAAGAAGAAAACTAGTGAAAGAGAGAACAAGGGGGTTAGTTTTCTCTTAACATTAGGTGATTTATAAGGATGTCAAAGCGATGGCACTGTTGAGTTGATACTTCAAGTGTTGGTTTTATTGTGTTATATAGTAACCGCTTAGCCTACGTAGTAGAAAAATCTGAATTTTCCTTTTGAAGTTTGGCTAATTGGAGGGCTACTGCTCTGAGATTATGCTTAATGATGACTTAAGTTGGTGCAGTCACAGCTCACTGCGCTGTCCAATTGCATCAATGAAGCAGCAGGGGGAGCACTGTCTGTTAGCAGGCTTAAAATAAATGCAAATTATAGAGAATTTTATTGAGTACCTTAAGAGATATTCAATAAAGATCCACTAGATGAAAAGACTAAATTCAATTTTGAATTGAACTTAACTTTAAAACTGTAATGTGGTAATAACTTATAATTAACTTATAAGTTATCATTAAACTTGATAAGAACACTTGTGACTAAACTTAATTATTAATTGTTACTAAAATGATAAAGTCATACATCAATGATCCATTAATGAAATTAAAATTTCAAAACAATGAAGTTGGTTAAACTAACATTTAATGCAGTTTATCATTAAGTTAAACAATCATAATTAATTCAATCAGTGTCTTATGTTTTAAGTCAACAGTCATAGGAAATGGGTATTCCTAGATGTTGATAAATGGCAAAGGTATTTATATCTGAATAGATCGGAGAGCATTAATTTATAGTAATGAAAACAAAACTATAATCCATCACTAATAAAACCAACAGCTTATGCGAGTTCAAACTGATAAAATTCAACAGGCCAAGTACAGCAGGGAAAAATAAAATAATTAAAAGAATAGGGATTAAACTCAGCAGTTAGATCATGCACACTTTTATTAACTTTGCATTAGTCAACTTTTCCAAGTGAGTAAAGAGAGACGACTGAGATGCAAGAGTTATTTCAAACATCAGCCATACAATGCATTTAAGACCACTAAATGCTACGTGCTATCTACTAGCCTTCACTGCTACTAGAAATGCAGACTTCAATGCAAACGCGTTAGCGTTAGTTTAGCTTCACGCTTTGCTCTTTGTTTACAACTCAAGCTGGCGCTGGCGGACTGCACATGCGCGCTTGAATGTAATTCCGGTAAGTCTCTCTGTACTTCCGGATCAAAGTTGCTGCTATGGCAACTACCACAAAGTGGAATAATAGCAAGTTTCACAGTATCACTTGAGATAACGGCGCATCTCACACTGTTCAAACAACAAGCACTAGTTAGATTTTATATCTTAACAGTACTGAACGATCTCAACTCATGAGAGCGAGATAAATTAATCAACAGGGTTTCTGAGATTAATACAAATCGTGACAGAGATATGGGGGAATCTCAGCACTCTGTGTTAAGTCTGTTTAGACTGCAAACACATCCGTGGGCTCAAACCACTATTTTAATTGATCAATTTTAAAACTTCTCCTATAAACTACGCTTGGCAGCTCTCTCTGGGCGCCGCGTTTTAAATAATTTACTAAAGTTTTAGCAAATTACAAGGGCAACGAGAATTTAGTTAGCTATGCTAAATCAGTTACCAGGAGAAAACACAGCTGAGTTTCGAGCCGGGAACGCGGCGTGCGAAATCATACTGTGAAGGCCTTAAGATAAGAGATGGGAACAAAGGAACACGCTTTGTCTCTCTTCATGCGTTTTAGAGCGGCTTATAGTTTGTCTCGGCGGACAAATAAAATGCAGTTTTACTTTCTTAACAACACAATGCAGTCAAGCAATAAAACCACTGGTACCACAATAGAGTTGTGCAGTAACAAAACTTCTGTTCCTTCTAATCTATTCTTTCCGGACAAAAATAGAAAAGATTAACAACGTGTTTTCGGGGTTTTGTGCTTTAAAAGTTGTTTCTGCTTTGCCCGAACGTTCTCCACCATTATGTAAGAAATCAGCTCTTTAGTTTAAATAACATTTAAACTCTGGGGATTTGAATCTAAAGATTCGAACATGATTTACATAAAATTATTTAAAGCTTACACTTAACCTAGTCATTTGTCCAGCAAATAAAACGGTCAGTGTAAAGCAATCCTGTATTATATTATTTTTGTGGCCAACAATTAACAATATAAAAACAGTATCTAATTATTTAATGAGCAAGGTAACAGTATCTAAAGCTGAGACATTGACTTATAAAAGCACACAACACACCAACACGGATCTTAAAAACGAAACACAAGTTTATTGCTACTCTACAACATAACGTACTACGCTACATAAAACAAAGAACGCACATACATACAAACACACACAAGCAGTTTTGAGGAGAGTTATGACGGAGAGCGAATAAGGATTCAACTTCTAGCATTTAGCAAGTTCTTAGCATTGCAACCTGCGAGAAACCATAAAAGCAGAGAATTTCGCTATTCTTTACTACTTGAATATTATTCACACCAGTTCAGCAATGGATAGAAGCATTGTTTGTGTTACTTGCGATTCTGATGGAATTTCGGTTTCCTTGAATGGTCCAAAGGGAGATTCCGGGCGGAGCTGATTGGTCAGCGTGGCAACTTCAGTGACGTGCTGGAATTCTCTCGTCGGTGGAAGTTTCAGGGAAGTCCTTTGTGCTCTCTGCAGAATTCCGTAGTTATGGCAGTGTTTCAGAGTTCTGATGAGTTTGACCCGATGGCTTGAAGCAGATCGGGGGTCAGCGGGCGTGAATGTCGCGGTTTGCTCCGTGCTGCGATGAGGCTTCCGGCCAGGCGATGTACGGCCGGCACGAGAAGAGCGACCCCGGTGATGAGGCTAAGACCCGGCAAAAAGACGACGACGAAAGTTTCATTGTTCGAAGTTTTATAGGCTTGGGTATAGGTGTGGCCTACACAGGGATTGTCCAATAAAACAAGCTGCGGGGTGGGATCACACCCCCATTCCCTCCCCTAGGAGGATGGATTAGCACCTCGTGGGAGACTCAATCTTTTGCTTAGAAGCTATTAAAATAAAGTTTTATAACATGGACATTTTTATAGTAGGGTTTCTTCCTATAAACCAAATGCATTTGGAAACTTTCTTGGGTTTCAATAGATACCAAATATGACAGGTTTCACAAACGTTCTGTAGATTTCATGCAAAAGCAGCGGCTTTAACTCATTACCTCTTCATAATGGTTAGGTTAAACACATGGGACATGTACACACAAAAACCTACAGAAACGTAAAACAAACATACATTATTCAAATAAACACAGTTTAAATGAGAGTCAGTTTAAACTGGAAGTTTTCTGGCCACTTCTGTGTCTGCCTAAAAGTGTGTATTCCCTTGGTAGACGGCGTCTGCAGGCGTGAACCAAAAGGTAGAGTTAATTAGCACGTGTTCGTGATCGCAGCTGGTCATGTGGATTGCTTTGAAATTGAAATCGTAGTTCAGACACATAGGCACCGTTCCATCTTTTAAGAATAATGTGGTGTGTGATATGTTCAGTTCTGGAAAGATCCGGCGACTCCCCACATCTGATATATTCTTCTCTACCCTCAAAAAAGGCTTTACTAGGTTTATATGGAATAATAAACGCCCTCGGCTACGTCTATCCCTCCTCTACTTACCATACGATCAAGGAGGGCTTCAAGTGCCAAACATAAAATTATACTACTGGGCGGCACAGCTTCAAACAGCTATCTTTTACTTTTCCACAGACTGCCCACCCTGGGTTGATATTGAAAAAGTAGAATTGCCACTCCCTTTACAGTCATATATATACTCTGCAGAAGTTAAAATACTTAAAAAATCTACCCTTAATCCATTTCTAAGAAATACCCTGTCTGTTTGGCATGAGGCCCATTCCTTTTTGGAGGAGACAATATCCATTTTCCCCTTCTCACCAATATGGGGCAATAATTATTTTATACCTGGAAGAAGTGACATGGGGTTTAAAAACTGGCAGATCAAAGGATTATGTATGGTAAAAAACCTATATGAAGGAGGTACACTTATGACTTTTCAGCAGTTAGTTATAAAATATAATATTCCACCAAAACATTATTTAAATACCTTCAAATTAGAAGTTATATATATTCAAGAATTAAAACATATTCTGAACCCCAACTCTCTATATTAGAACAAATTACTTTAAATCACATTAACGATAGAGGAATGCTATCCATGTTTTATAAGACTTTACTGACTGGACTAAAGGAAGGCTCCCAATCATATCTTTCAGCATGGAAAAGAGACTTACAGGAAGATATCACTGTTGAGGAATGGGAAAGTGCCTGTTTCTTGGCTCAAACCCAATCTATCAACACTAGATGTAGAATACTACAATATAAATGGATGATGAGGACATATATGACCCCTGTCAAACTACATAGGATTAATCCTAACATTCCAGATATCTGTACAAAATGTCAAGATGAAATTGGCACATTGTTTCATTGTATGTGGGAGTGCAGAGAGCTGTAAATGTTCTGGAAGGAGGTTCTTGATGTGGTTTGTGAAATGACAGGAGTATATATAGCTCAACAATTAGCTGCCAGATGAGAATCAGGTGGCAGCAATCTGCAAACAAAAGAAATCAGGAAACAGAAAAGACACTGCAATATAGAAACCAAAATAAACAAAATCGTGGGATGTAACAGAAGCAAACACTACAGTTAACACCTGCATAGTGCAGGACAAGGCAGTCAAGAGCAATTGATTGCCGATTACAACACCGTATATAGACTATATCCCACAGAAGATAGATTTATTGTCTAGGTGGATAAATATGGATAAACTTAAAGACGCTATTAACGTATACACAGACATAATCTTTGTTCTGCAAGCAGAACAGTAAATAAATTGTGTAAAAATAAGTAAACGAAAGAAAGAAAATGATAAATAATAGACAAATATATAAAATAAAAAAATTTATTAATTTAAAAAGTAAATATAAAATAATAATAACACCAAGCTGATAAGCAATTTCAGCTTAGAAATCCTCCAGTTCAGAATCATTCAGAATCACAGGTCTAGCTTACCCCATCTATTTTCATAGCAATTGGCTGTGGACTTGCAATTTCACTTGCTATAAATCAAGGAACACCTTTCAAAGCCTTTGCCTACTCCTCACTGCTACCTTTGCACTACTTTCAGTTACTTTAAGTCTATCATTGAAGTTTTCAATAGAAATTAATCGGAAACGTCAGTGGAAATGCACCATCAGTCGAAAGGGGTCTGGATGCAGACCTGGTGCAGTGCAATCTGAGCCGTATCCAATGCTTTTTAATGCGCTCACCTAACCCCACCCCTAACCCTACCCGTCACAGTGACGTCACTCATTCCACTGAGTGCATTGTGTCTGACATTGCATCATTGAGTGATGCAATCTCAGCTTGCATCATAAGGGCTGCATCCAGATACTATTGCATCAGTCCCCTTTTACTATTCCAACTCCTAAGCGTTATCTAATCCTCGTTCCTCAATCCCTCCCTATCGCTCCCACTGTAGATCCACACATTATAATGCACCACTGCAAGTGCAGTGACTGCTCCCACGGGAGATGCACACCTTATTATTATGCACCACTGCAAGCGCAGTGACTGCTCCTACGGGTGACGCACACCTTATTATTATGCACCACTGCAAGTGCAGTGACTGCTCCTACGGGAGACGCACACCTTATTATTATGCACCACTGCAAGTGCAGTGACCGCTCCTATGGGAGATGCACACCTTATTATTATGCACCACTGCAAGTGCAGTGACCGCTCCTACGGGAGACAGACACCTTATTATTATGCACCACTGCTAGCGCAGTGACCGCTCCTACGGGAGACGCACACCTTATTATTATGCACCGCTGCAAGTGCAGTGACTGCTCCTACGGGAGACGCACACCTTATTATTATGCACCACTGCAAGTGCAGTTACTGCTCCTACGGGAGACGCACACCTTATTATTATGCACCGCTGCAAGTGCAGTGACTGCTCCTACGGGAGACGCACACCTTATCATTATCCACTACTGCTAGCACAGTGACTGCTCCTACGGGAGACGCACAGCTTATTATTATGCACCATTGCAGGTGCAGTGACTGCTCCTACGGAAGACGCACACCTTTTTATTATGCACCACTGCAAGTGCAGGGACCGCTCCCACGGGAGACGCACACCTTATTATTTTGCACCACTGCAAGTGCAGTGACTGCTCCTACGGGAGATGCACACCTTATTATTATTATGCACCACTGCAAGTACAGGTGACAGATCCCATGGATACGTACACCTTATTATGCCGCTGTTACGCTAGCTGCTGCAGCGCGTGTGTTTGGAGCTCGCTCTGTTGCATAGATTCGCAATTTGCATTTTTATTATCAAATACCTTCACATTTGCTAAATACTACTTAGGGGGAACGATCCCTAAATACATTTTATATAACATTTAACACTTTATACAAATAAATCTACTTTAAAACGTTCTGTCTCTCGAGCATCCGCCTGTTGTTTGTAGCGTAGCCTGCTAGCACCGCTAGTCAGCTAAAGCTACCGACTGCTTTCATTCCCAAATTTTCGCACTTACTGGCTTTTCTCGTTACCCTGTATGATGTCGCTTGTGTCTTCGTCCTTGTGTGCAGGAGAGACATCGATGGAGGCGCTGGACATGGAGCTGGAGCAGTTGGAAGAACGCATCCATGTTCTGCAGGTGAAGCGAATGCAGCTTAGGGCGCAAAGAGCCTTGCTCGGTGTGCCCCGGGCTGCAGCTCGCTCACCTGAGGTAAGTGCACAATACAGCCGTGACACTCCGTCGACCTCAACCCCTCGTGAGTTTAAAGAGTCGGAGAGTCGGAGATCCTGAAGAGGGACTTCAGGAGCCTCATCGAGACGGTTCGACACACCTCGCCCGCCACGCAGATCATCGTTTCTGGACCGCTTCCTACCTACCGCCGAGGAAATGAAAGGTTCAGTAGACTTTTTGCTCTAAATGAATGGCTATTAACATGGTGTAATGAACAGAAACTGCTCTTTGCCAATAACTGGAATCTTTTCTGGGAGCGTCCTAGGCTTTTCCGTCCGGATGGCCTGCACCCTAGTCGAGTTGGAGCTGAACTGCTGTCGGACAACATCTCTAAGATGCTTCGTTCTGTCTGACTAGTAAGTAAAAAAGCTAGTTCATGCTTTCATGACTTCTAGGCTGGACTACTGTAATGCTCTGTTTGCTGGTTGCCCAGCATCCTCTATTAACAAACTCCAGCTAGTGCAAAATGCAGCTGCCAGAGTTCTTACCAGGTCTAGAAAATATGATCATATCACCCCAATTTTATCCTCCTTACACTGGCTGCCTGTTAAGTTTCGTATTGAATTTAAAATATTACTCCTTACCTATAAACCTTTAAATAATCTAGCTCCTGTTTATCTAACCAACCTCCTGTCTCGCTACAACCCAACCCGCTCTTTACGATCTCAAAACTCAGGGCTTCCGGTAGTACCTAGAATATCAAAGTCAAGTAAAGGAGGTCGAGCCTTCTCATTTATGGCCCCTAAACTCTGGAATAGCCTTCCTGATAATGTCCGAGGCTCAGACACACTCTCGCTCTTCAAAACTAGATTAAAGACCTATCTTTTTAGCAAAGCATACACTCAGTGCAGTACATAGCGGTATGACGCATGATGTGCCCCACACATGATTTTGCTTCTCGTTTATATACACTATGAACAGCAGCTACGCTAATTATTCTCTTTATTCTGTATTTCCACCTGGGGGTACTCATCTTGAGGCCCTCAGACTACGCAGTGCCACTGACGCGATCCGAAACCAGCGACGAGATGATCCCAAGGTTTTCTGGACCAGGCCGTATCCTGAGCAGCTGCTGTGGTGGTCATCGTGGAGTGAGAACATGAGACTAACTCCTGTGATGCTCCAAGGACAAACGAGTCTTCGCTGAGGTCCAGCTTCCTGCGCCTAGACTGCAGCTCTGCACAAGACGTTTGGCCATAGGGGAAATGGTCGTGCCCAACTGAGCCTGGTTTCTCTCGAGGTTTTTTAAATCTTCGCTTTCGCCAATTGGTGAAGTTTTTTCCTCGCCGCTGTCGCCACTGGCTTGCATGGTTCGGGATCTGTAGAGCTGCGCATCGATGGATTTGCTCTTCAGTGTTTGGACTCTCAGTAGTGATTATTAACCCACACTGAACTGAGCTAAACTGAACTGAACTTAATCTCTGAAAACTGAACTGACTTTGTTTCAATTCACTATAATCTTCCATGTGAAGCTGCTTTGACACAATCTACATTGTATAAGCGCTATACAAATAAAGATGAATTGAATTGAATTGAATACGTACACCTTATTTTGCACCACTGCTAGCGCAGTGACCGCTCCTACGGGAGAAGCACACCTTAGCGACTGCTCTCGCTGAGTCTTTACACGCCTTCATTTTCTACATTTCAATACCAATGTAACATTCTCACTAACTACAACAACAGCGACATACTTGCGGTAAATTCCCATTGTATAACTGCCGCTGCAGTGACCATTTTGTTTGAACACTCTCACTTCTCACTGCCTCGTAGGAGTTTACATTTAGTTCCGATCGTTATAGATATAGAAGTCATATCACACCACCGCAGATTACTGCCTCAGCAGTGGGAACTCCTTCTGGAGTTCACATTTATATTTCGTCTCTGCCAAGCATTAACAGCTCCCAAAGCAGTCACATCTACATCACTGCACAGCAGTGTCCGCTCCCACTGGAGCCATGTTTTCCCAATGCTGTGCAGCACCCCTCCAAATTTACAAGTCTAGCAAATTTTGGGGGGTCAGTGAAATCTTTCTGGCTGCTGTCCTTCTGTAAATTGCATCTTTGGGGAGTGTTCTGGAGCCGGGCTAGACACTGCGCTTGGACCCTATCTCTCTATCCTGATAAGGGGAATAACACAAGTTAGGGTGTCTTCCCGAGCTCAGAGCCCTCTCCCCGGACAGCACGCCAAATACGCATATTCTATTCAGTCAAATATCTGTGAGTGTGAACTCGTGAATTTGGTGTTCTGATGCAGGATTCTTGCTCCTGGGGCAGAGATACGATGTTTCAAGGCCAAAAATAGAAAATGATCAAAAACAGCTTAAAACCATGAAATGCATAATTCGTTTAGCTTTAAACAACATTACATGCAGTTTTAAACATGTTTAAACAACTTTCAAGAGGAGATCAAGTGATTTTGAAAGTGTTCATTTTTGGAGTTCTGATGCAGGATTCTTGCTCCTGGGGCTGAGATATGATTCCAGGCCAAAAACAGAAAGTGATGAAAACAGCTTAAAACCATGAAATGCATCATTCTTTTTGCTTTAAACAACATTACATGCAGTTTTAAACATTTTCAAACAACTTTCAAGGGGAAAGTATGTGATTCTGAAAGTGTTCATTTTTGTTGTTCTTATGCAAGATTCTTGCTCCTGGGGCTGAGATATGATGTTTCCAGGCCAAAAACAGAAAGTGATAAAAACTGCTTAAAACCATAAAATTCATCATTCTTTTTGTTTTACTCGACATTAAATGCAGTTTTAAACATGTTTAAACAAGTTTCAAAGTAAAAGCAAGTGATTTTTAATGTGCTCATTTTTTGAGCTCTCATGCAGTATTCTTGCTCCTGGGGCTGAGATATGATGTTTCCAGGCCAAAAACAGAAAGTGATAAAAACAGCCTAAAACCATGAAATTCATCATTCTTTTTGATTTAAACAACATTATATGCAGTTTTAAAAACGTTTAAACAAGTTTTAAGGGAAAAGCATGTGATTTTGAAAGTGTTTTTCTTTAACTCTCATGCAGTATTCTTGCTCCTGGGGCTGAGATATGATGTTTCCAGGCAAAAAACAGAAAGTGATAAAAACAAAAAAACTGCTTAAAACCATAAAAATCATTATTCCTTTTGTCTTACTCAAAATTATATGCAGTTTTAAACATGTTTAAACAAGTTTCAAAGGAAAAGCAAGTGATTTTGAATGTGCTCAGATATGTCAACCATCAACTTCTCTGGCTTGGAGGCATCTGGGACAGACTTTGTACTGTGGTCAGATGAATCACTATTTTAGGTATTTTTTGGGAGAAATGGTCTCCGGACCAAAGAAGAAAATGATCATCCAGATTGTCACCAGCAACAAGTCTAAAAGCTAGGGTCATGGTATGAAGTTGTGTCAGTGCCCTTGGCAAAGGTAACTTGCACTTCTGTAATGGCACCATTAATGCTGAAAAGTACAATATGCTGCCTTCAAGAAGATATTTACAAAGTCCTGGCTGTGGAGGAAGAGGATACAGGTTCTAGACTGACCTGCCTGATGTCCCGATCTGTGTCCAAAAGTGAATGTGTGGCATATTTTGAAGCGCAAAATGCAACAACAAAGACCCCATACTGTTACCTATCTTGCTGGTGCCAATGATGATGGCGACCTCCGTGTCATGCTCTGCAGTTGTTTTTGTGTTTTTGTTAGTTTGTCCTTTCTTCAGTCACATTCCTACAATTAGTTTCACCAGAGAAGAATTGTTGGACATTCGGACGCATACACCACCAAATATTTTTCCAGACTTGGATTTATGTGATGTTTTGTTGGACATTGTAGTCGGCGGAGCCGCCGTTCTGCTCAAAACCTTTCAGGCGCGCAGACGAGGGAAGCGTGCAGGCGCTCTTATGAAACTCAGACAGCGCAGATTTCGAACTGCGTTGCCTAGTATCCATCTGGCAAATTTCCGCTCTCTACTCAACAAAATAGACGAACTCATTCTGCTCTCTCAGACAAACAGGGATTTTTTGCATTCAGCTGCTCTGTGTTTCACGGAAAACCTGGCTGAACGACACCATACTGAACAACGCGCTTTACCTACCATCAGCTGTTCAGATCGGATCGTGACAAAGAATCGACGCGGAAATTGCACGGTGGCCCGACGTGCTTTTACATCAATGAAAGGTGGTGAACTGATGTACCAGTTTTAAAGAAGATGTGCTGTCCAGATCTAGAGGCACTGTTTATTAACTGTGAGCCTGGCGATACAGAAACTAGCTGATCAGATCACGGTGATAGAGCAACAACAACCGGACTCCTTTTTAATCATTCTCAGTGATTTTAACAAAGCAAAACTATCCCGTGAACTGCCAAATATAGACAGTGTGTTACATATCCCACAAGAGACAGTAGCATATTGGATCACTGCTATATCACAATAAAGGATGCATACCGCTCTGTCCAATGAGCAGCTTTAGGGCACTCTGACCATTGTTTGATTCATCTCATACCAACCTACTAGTGATGGGTCGTTCTTGAACGATTCGTTCATTTTGAACGAATCTTCAATATGACTCGGGAACTACGAGTCCTCTCAGGGAGTGATTCGTTCATCCGCGCGTGCGCACATTTGTGCAGGTATCGTTCATTTTTCAAGTCTTTTGAGTCGTTCATCACTGAAAGGCAGAAGCCAATCATTTGCGTTTAGAGCCGGAAAGAGATTTGATCCGTTCATGACTCGAGTCCTCTATTGGGTTTGGGTCATTCGTTCATCACGGAAAGGCAAGCCAATCATATGCGTTTAGAGCCGGAAACAGATTTGATCCGTTCATGACTCGAGTCCTCTATCGAGTAAGTCATTCGTTCGTTTATCACTGAAAGGCAAGCCAATCATATGCGTTTAGAGCCGGAAACAGATTTGATCCGTTCATGACTCGAGTCCTCTATCGGGTTTGAGTCATTAGTCTTTCTTACTTGACTTGACACTACAGCAGAATTGTGTGTAGAAATTAGTAAATGGTTTCAAATCCTCTTTAGAGACAGGTGCATCATAATTATATATTATATTATATATATTATTATTACTATTACTATTATTATTATTGTTATGTGCGTTTCTGATCTTAAACCTTAAACTGTAGCTCCACTGAACACTGCAACAAGAACCTCAGTCAGTAATACTTATGTAAAACTACATTTTTGTTGCATCATGGATCATATTTTAGACTTCATAAAATCATCAAACAATGTGAACCTAAAAAGCATTTTCTTAAACATAAAAAAGGTTTGTCCTATTGTCACTAAGTTGTTGTTACTTTTTTTCTGGTGGATATGTGGTTTTATTTTTGTTATTTTACAAATAAATGGTCCCATGCTTTTAAAATGTCTATTCACTGCCTTGCTATCAGAAAACAAACACTAAGCTATATGATAAATTAATCAAATTCTACATTTACAAGTGTTTGTAATTTGTTCATTTGTACCCCCTTTTTTAGTTTAATAATGTTTTTCTATTCAGACTTTATGTATTGGTCTAATATTTGTATAAAAAAAAGATTGCATTTACATTTACTCATGTAGCAGAAGCTTTTATACTGCGACCAACAAGTAATGACAAAAGAAGCACTTCAAATCATCTGAAAGAAGAAACAGACTCAGCCTATCGAAAGTTCGGGTTGTGTTTTTGAATGCTAACATGCCTTAAGCCAAGTCCAACAAGTAAATCCAGTGTGTTGTTTCAAAGCTTATTTAATTCTAATAACTCAAAAAAGCCAAGCTTGTTGTGCACTGTTGTTTTAATATTCTAGTCAGTTAGTTAAGCTCATTAGGCTCTGTGGCTTCTGTATTTTTTATTTGAATTTATTTTTCACTTAAATTGCTGTTTCATAAAAAACATTCTATTGGGCATATAGTTGCCCTATTTGATATAAAGCTTTTATGGCACAAACGTGTTATTTAAAGCTTACTTGTTTTTATTTATTAAAAAGCCTAGCTTGATGTGCACTATTTTGTTTTTCTTTTGTTTTTATTATTGTGATTTTAAAGTAATCTTTTTTGTTATAAAGCTTTTCTGGTAAAAAAATAGTAATAAAACAATAAACAACGTTTAAACAGTGTTTATGTTTCTAATGCCTGCAGCATCATATGTTACAAAACGCTTCACAAAGACAATTTGATTTATTTAATAACTCATCTCTTATGCTTTCTTTCACGTTATGTGACAAAAGAACGAATGACTCGTTCTTAAAGTGATTCATTCATTTCGCGCATGCACACGTTTTGTAGCGCGGGAGAAGATTCGTTCATTTTTCGAGTCCTCTATCGGGTTTCAGTCATTCGTTCATCAAGCCTAGTAGCCATACTAGCCAATCGTATGCATTTAGAGCCGGAAAAGGAATTGATCCGTTCATCTCCCGAGTCGTTCAACACGTGACAGACAGAAGCCAATCGTATGCATTTAGAGCCGGAAAAGGAATTGATCCGTTCATCTCCCGAGTCTTCGGGTCTGAGTTATGTCTCTTTACAATCGGTCACGTGATGAACGAACCAGACCCGAAAGGTGAGCTAATCATGGCTCCTTTCAGCTCAGCAGGTAAACAATAAACTATTATTTTCTCCCTCTTATAGCATTCTATTTATGACTTGTTTGTAGTGTGATCAACCTTGGGCTAGTTGTAGATGTGTTTGCAAGCAATTCGTAACATTTTAATAATATTTTGGCAAATTGAACTAAATGAACGAAATGACTCGAAAAAAGATTCGTTCATCTCGATGAACGAGACTCAAAGAACCGAGTCAGTAAAATGATCCGAACTTCCCATCACTACAACCTACAGGCAGAAACTGAAAACAGCCAAACCTGTATTAAGATCTGTGAAGAGATTAACAAAACAGAGCGGGATCTACAAGCCTGTTTCGATCTCACTGACTGGAGTGTTTTTGAAGCTGCTGCAAACGATCTGGATGCCCAGGTAAAAAAAAGTGCACTAAAATACACTTTATTTAAGTGTACTTAGTACACTTTTCATTAATGTACTAAAAGTGCTCTATATTCAACACACTAATTTTGTACTTAATGTACTAAAAAATAGTATTAAGTATATGTTAAGATGAATTTAATATCATCTAAGTGCACTCAACTGCGCTATTTTGAGACACCATGAAATTGAACTAAAATGTGCTTTCAACATACTATATCTGTATTTTTTCAAAATATATTTAGTTACAACTCCAAATACACTTGAACCCTTATTTTAAACATTTATAAATATATTTAAGAATAGTTTAAAGTATAATAGTAATATATTTAAAAAAAATTCAAAATGTGAAAAAAGTGTGCTGAAATTCACTTTAAGTACACTGTTTTTGCACACTAATTTTGTACTTAATGTACTAAAAAAATAGTATTAAATATATTTTAAGATAAATTTAATACCATCTAAGTGCACTTAACTGTGCTATTTTGAGACACCATGAAATTGAACTAAAATGTGCTTTTAACAGACTATATCTGTATTTTACAAAATATATTTAGTTACAACTACAAATACACTTGAACCCTAATTTTAAACATTTATAAATATTTTAAAGAATATTTTAAAGTATAATAGTAATATAGTAAAAACATTAAAAATTTGAAAAAGGGTGACTTCTTCCCCCATGCCCAGTTACCTTGTGTGCATGTTGCAAAATAAGAGTGGCCACATGTGATTTCTTTGGGATTATGGCAGGAAACTTACTTTCTTCCCCAATGGTTGTTTTATTTAGCCGTATTTCCTTTTTTACTTCAGCTGTTTTAGTTGAAAGCATTTTCTTTTCATCTGGGAAGAATTGTGATTGCACGAAGCGAATAATAGGAAGTTCAGGTGTTTTTAAATCTTCCACATTCAACTGCTGACCACCTAGTTTAGGACCGTATGTGTTCGTTATGCTCCTTGCTCCCACTGTTTTCTTGCTTGTACCAATTTTTTCAAAGTTTCTTTCAGTTTAAGGAACCAAGAAACAGCAACTTTTAGTTTTGTCCAATTAGAGAAGTATGTGATCAATCAATGTGTTGCATTTTCTTCTTTAGTGCAGATTGTATTTACAGTGTGTGTTCTTTTTACCTCAGGATCATCAGCTGCAAGCGAAGAGATTGGTTTGATGTCAACTGGCCATTTCGGTCCTCTCTCCCAAAGAATTTCTGGTCCATGTAGCCATCTTTTATTGTTCAGGAATTTCTCTGCCATTTGCCCCCTAGTTACATCATCAGCAGGATTGGATTTGGAGTCGATGTAGTTCCACTGAGAAAGCTCGTTATAAGATTGATCAGGGATTTATTAGCTCATATCAATGAATCGGATCTTGAAGATTGAATCAGATTAAAAGATTCACACTTTATCCGTATCGTATTTTACCAATCTTGTTTATATTATTTCCGTGGCCAATGATAATAACATAACACAGAATCGGGTTAACTTTTAGCAAGGTAACACAATCTACAGCTTGAGGCAATGACTTAGAAGCACATAAACAAGAACACAGTTCTTACAAAAGGAGAACAAAGATTTATTGAGCTACACTTCGATACATGAAGCTAACTACGTAATAAACAAACAACAAACAAGCGCGTACACACACACACACACACACACACACACACAGGCAGTTCAGAGGATGCAAAATGAGTTGACAATCGTCCCAAATTAGAATAGATCTTAGATCTTAGAATCACACCTGAGAAACCACAAAAGCAGAGATTTGACTTATCTTGAACTGCTTAAGATCATATGCTCCAGATCAGCAAGAGACAACATTTGTTCGTGTTACTTGCGAATTTGTTGAAGTCTTGACTGGAGTTCGCCTCGCCGGGCTGGCCTGAGGAAACACACGGCGCTCCTGGTCGGGTGGTTTCTGTGACGTCTTTGGGATTCACTCACTCTTGAGTGGAGGTTGTTGTCCTGGGTTGCCGGGGTAACGGACTTTGCTGAGAGCCAGTTTGCGGAAGTTTCGGCGGTCCGAAACTCAAAAGGTTTGCATGGAGAGTTTCTAGTGACCCAATCACGTGGCGGCGCGGTGTCCGGGCAGGCAACAGGGGGCAGAAAGCAACAAGGGGCGAGCCAGCTAATGCAAAAAGCAACGTTTTAGGGCTGCAGTGAGTTTTTAAGTGACCCAATTTGATCCATCCCCCTGGCACTGTCTTCCAATGAGCAGTTGCCATGAAGGGCGGGGCCATGCCCCGAACCAGCATAGCAAAGGGTCAAACATTTCAGAAACATACAGATCATTTTAATCTGCTTTAAGGGTTAAGACAACACATTCATTAACCTGGTTGATTGGAATAAACACAGCACATGAGGAAACCTATGGCATATTATTCAAAGATGTATCTGCCTTAGTTCTAACATTTTAAGAGAATGTCTTTCATTCGTATGCATTAATTGCCAGAGATGTCTTTGTCTCTAGGCAATTTGGTACATCTAGCTGCAAGTAGGATGTCCCGAGGGCAAACACATGACCACATGATCACATGACCAGTCATTCAAAAGTCTTGTGCAGGCAATTTCCGCCGCAACATGTAAAACCTCATTGTTTAGATGATTAATCATTTACGAATTGGGCTGAAGGATCCCTGCACATCTGCGGCCAGAGTATTGGGGGAAGAGAGTCAACTCAATTGGCCCACTGTTATGTGATGGCATAAGCCCTGGAGCGAGTTCAATGAATGAGACAATGTGGCTGCCCCAAAATTCCAACCCTGATTCGAACTGTTTTTTGATCAGTGAGTCACTTCAGTATACTTAAATGCATGCCTTAAGTTATATGGAAAGTGTATTTATAAGTAACTTTATCAGTAGATTTGCTATATGTAAGTTTATATAGTTTGCAGAGTTTTATACAGTGTACTGACTCTCACACGTGTACCTCGAGTTATTTTGTGTGATAGTTAAATATATTTTAAATAAACCACAAACAAAAAAATATATAAACTTATTTTTCCCTCAGATTCTTTCTTGAAACTCTTGCCTCTTAGTCACATACCTGTCTGGTGGCTCATTATGCAGCTCATTTTGCAGGTCTTTGTCTTCTCAGGTGTGGATCACTGCATTAGTAATGATAGTTCACGCCTTCTCGCAAATACATTTTTCACTCAGAAAGTGACTTAGAAATTTTAATTCAATATATTGTTTTCTGTGAGCGAGTAAACAAGATGATTCTCGCATCATTTTGAAGCAAAAACACTAGGCTACAAGAACCAGTTCTCAAAAACACCCTTAGACCCCTGGGGTTAAACCAACTGGCCCCCATCCTAACCCTGATCTTCAACAGATCACTGGAGCTGTGTGAAGTGCCCTCTTGCTTCAAATGCTCCATCATCATTCCCATACCAAAGAAACCCAAACTTACAGGACTAAATGACTACAGACCGGTGGCGCTGACATATGTGGTCATGAAGTCTTTTGAAAAACTGGTGCTGGCCCACCTGAAGAACATTACTGAACCCTCAATGGACTCTCTTCAGTTTGCCTACAGAGCAAACAGGTCTGTGGAAGATGCAGTCAATATGGGACTGCATCATGTTCTGCAACACCTAAACAGACCTGGTACCTATGTGAGGATCTTGTTTGTTGACTTCAGCTTGGCTTTTAACACTATCATCCCAAAACAACTCCTGCCCAAATTAACTCAGTTCTCCGTGTCCACCTCTATGCCTCTCAGCAGCTCGTGAAGTCGGGGAAATTCTCATCCAGTACCCGCACAATCAGCACTGGTGCCCCCCAGGGGTGTGTCCTCTCCCCACTGCTCTTCTCCTGTACACGAATGACTGCACTTCAAAAGACTCCTCTGTCAAGCTCCTAAAGTTTGCAGATCACACCACATTTATCGGCCTCATTCAGGATGGTGACGAGTCTGCTTACAGACAGGAGGTTAAGGAGCTGGCTATCTGGTGCAGTCACAACAACCTGGAGCTCAACACGCTCAAAAGAGTGGAGATGATAGTGGACTTCAGGAGAAACCCCGCCTGCTCTCCCCCAACAGAGCATCATGGACAGCATTGTGGCAGCAGTGGAGTCATTCAGGTTCCTGGGCACCACCATCTCTCAGGACTTGAAGTCGGACACTCACATTGACTCCATTGTCAAAAAAACTTAACACAGGCTGTACTTTCTTCATCAGCTGAGGAAGTTCAACCTCCCAAAGGAGCTGCTGAAACAGTTCTACACCTCCATCATTGAATCAGTCATCTGCACTTCAATAACTATCTGGTTTAGCTCAGCTACCAAATCCGACCTTCGAAGACTACGTCGAAAACTTCGGACTGCTGAGTGAATCATTGGTAAAACCCTCCCTACTCTCCAAGAACTGTACTTATCCAGAGCGAGCAGAAGGGCTGCCAAATCATTCTGGACCGCTCACATCCAGCACACTGCCTCTTTGAACTTTTACCTTCTGGTCAACGCTACAGAGCACTGCGTACCAGAACAGCCCGACACAGAAACAGTTTCTTCCCTCAGGCAATCCATGTCATGAACACTTGATGATAATAATTGTGGAACCAACATCACTACTTGCTATACACTTTTTATACACATATACACATTTAACAACACACTTTACATGCTAATTTTTACATAAAAGCTGCACATATAATCTTGTATATAGTAATATACCTGTACATACACTTGTCAATTTGTATATTTGCATTAACTACTTACTTCTATTTTTAAAATATGTTTATTATCTGTTTTTTTTTTTCTGTCTCTGTAATTCTGTTGCACTGTAGAAGCTCTGTTACGAAAACAAATTCCTCGTATGTGTGAACATACCTGGCAATAAAGCTCTTTCTGATTCTTAAGACTTGTTTGCAGGAATAATAGGACAAAATTACACCTGAAACACTTCATAACTTTGTGTCTTCAGTCTCTAAACATCTTTTAAGAATGGTAACATTACAAAGTGGTAATTCCTTTACTGTTCCAACTTTTTTTAATGTGTTGCAAGAACCAAAAGTGGAATACATGTTTAATTTTGAAAAAAAAATTAAAACAATAAAAAATCATGATTAACACAATAAACAATGTTTGTTGTACTGTCTGCAATGAAATACAAGACAAAGTAAAATTAGAAATTGCTACTTTCTTTATTTGCATTTTCCATAATGTCCCAACTTTTTCTGATTTTGGGTTGTACATTTTTTGACAGTATCATCTGTTAGTTTCCCTATAAAACCCCACAAATGATTCCGTAAACTCAATGATGTCATCAGTAGTGCGCCTAAACATGTTCCAGTCTGCGTCACCAGGTGTGTCCTGTAAGGCTTCCACTGATTAGTCCATCTGATGTGTAACCTCCCTCTAAATAGGTTTTTTCTGCTTTAGCCTTTGTTTATATTTTGGCATAAGGAAGATGTCGGCGTGGTCAGATTTTCCAAATGGTGTGTAAAATTGAGCTTTGTAGGTGTCTTTGACTGGAGTGTAGCAATGATCCAGTGTTTTTTCACCCCTGGTAGGGCAGGTGATGTGTTCATAGAAGCATTAAAGTCCCCAGCCACCAGCCACAATAAGCTCAGCCAACTAATCACAACAGACTGGGTCATCGGACCAATTACCAGATTTGCACAATAAAGAAGGGGTTTGGAACAAATTAACAAATCATATGAGAAATCATATTTTTTTTGTCTTTGGAAAAATTACATAAAAATAAATGCATATTAAAAGACAATGGAAGTGTTTTTTGACATTGCATGCATATCAGACCCCCAAAACCAAAATATGACCTTTTATAACGCATGTTAGTTGCATTAAACACCATTTATACCCCAGAGTTCCTCATTCTAATGATGAAGCAGGGGCAAAGCAGCCTCGAGTACCATACGGACATATTCCTGTTCCTGGCACAACATTCTAGCTGGCCGTATGACGTGCTCTGCGGGTTCTACAATTCCAATCTGAACTCCAGTTGCAGAGCACTGTCGTCCGAAGATGGTCCTCGAGGCGATCTCGCCGCCTACGTGGAGTGGACACTGGCAAGGAACAGTTCATTGTTCGTCGCCTGTGATAAGGAAGAACTCGTCAGTGCCACACCTGACCCAGTGACCAGCCCAACAACTATCTGCAGGGAGCGTATGCCAGAGCCCACAGGAGATGGAGAGCCACCCGCGATCGATAGCAACAGAGCGGAACTCCACTGAGCAGCAGGAGCTCAACCGACTGTCTGACCAGGTGTGTGAGCCGGCAACAACGCTGAATGTGAGAGTCCTGGTGGACATAGAGGGACCGAGCGAGAGTCCCGCCCACCTACCCAGAGCAGAGGGTGAGCTATCACTAGACCCTGATATATTGCTCATCGACTTCTGGAGTGAAGTCACAACCCTCCCACTGTTCCCAGACAGCCTTCCAGCCCCGTTGATCCTCGAGGACGATAGCTCCAGAGTCATGAGCAGCACTCCTCCAACCCACCCTCTTCACCTCTGCTGACATCATCAACCACAACCATTCTGCCTTCTCCAGTGCGGCTACAGTCAGCCAGTCCCCCAGCTCACCCTCCAGCTTCGGACGTCTCACCGAGGGCCTGCCTACCTGTTTCGCAGACCAGAGGTTGTTGCCCGATGTCATCTCCTCCACCCTCCGAGTTATGAACTACGCCTCGGCCCTCCGACCCAACGGCTCCACGTTGGCTGTCTCCTCCCTCATCTCCTCCGTGGACCGTCAGCCCACCAGCTCCACCAGGCTCCCTCTCCCCAGCCAACATGTCCACGTGGGCCCCACATGGGATTTTCCTGCACTGTTAACCCTTACCAGGTTTTTTTACAGTAGAATACTGGCAACACTGTTGCCAGTTAGTCACTGTAAGAGATATTTTACAGTGAGTAACTGGCAACAGTGTTGCCAGTAAATTACTGTAACTGAACCATTACAGTGAATAACTGGCAACAGTGTTGCCAGTTAATTACTGTAACCAAACCATTACAGTGAGTAGCTGGCAACAGTGTTGCCAGTTAATTACTGTAATAGAGCAGTAGCGGTAACTAACTGGAAACTGCTTACCAGTTAATTACTGTACTGTAGTGTAACAACTTACAGCATTATACTGCATACACATAAATAGTATGTCATATATAGTTATTGTAGTGTTCCTAAAATTTATCAGTATTCTTAACTTATTAAAAATAGAAAGCATATAAATTCTTCAGACAAATGTATTTTATTGTTTTGGCAGCAAACAAATATACAACAGAAAATGTCTAACAAAATTAAAGCATCATATATCATCAATACATTTTCTATTTACAATGAAACAAAAAGGTTAAATTAATAGACAACAGCTGAAGTGTATTTAGCACAGGTGTCAAACATTTACATATCATCTTACATGCGAAATTCGTACGGTGCTGTGAAAAGGAGTGGGATTAAACAGGATAATTTGAGATTAATAAAGCGAATGATTGGTCCATATTTTAAATTTTTGTCCAGAGAGGTCATGTTTTGATCTTCGATTGGTCTCACGCAATCACATGATGTGATTTCGCAGGTCAGGTTGAACTTTCCAACGTCTGCAGCATTCGCATGTGTATGAATGGAAATCTATGGGGAGAATAGTGCAGTGTGACCACAGCTTTAAGCTGTAACTCTAATTAAACACACCTGATCAAACTAATTGAGGCTTGTTAGAAATCTACAGGTAATGTTGAAGCAGGGTGGGAACTAAACTCTGCTGGGCTGCAGCCCTTCACGTACTTAAGTTTGACCCCCATGGTATATAGCATACTTTTAAAGCAACTGCCAACATTTATCACAATCACATATCCAATAAAAAACTAAATTAATGAATTAATTAACAAGCTCCATCTAAAGCAAAAAAAAAAAAAAAAAAAAAATGTTCAGCACTGATCCTCATGTTGCTCCAACCCTGTAGGAATAATAAAAAACAAAACAAATAATTTATGCATTTATTTAAGAAACCCTTTAATAACTATAAATACAACTTTTACTTACTTCATTTGAAGTTTTTCTGTCAACTTCATTGAGCCTCTGCAAAAATGTATGTAAGTGCTGTTTAAGGGGGAGATTTATTTAAAACATATTCTTAGTTATTTAGCAAGATTCTAATATTCAGCTTACTATGCAATTTAAAGGCTTAACTTGGTTAATTAGGAAAAGTAAATAAAGGTATTAAAAACACACAAACACAGAAAATGCTGCATGTGTCACTCTCACCTCAATGCTGACTGTGCATACAAAAACTGAACAGCAAAAAACACAAAATAATAATTTGTATTAAAGTTTCATTAAAGTTTTCATTAAACACACACATACTCTAGAAATGGTTAGAAACATGTTTGTCAAACCCAGGCACATACCATAATTCAATTCTCAATAAAAAGGTTTTAAATATTTATAAAAAACAAGTCGGCAACACAGAGAATCCAAAGGATCCAATCTTTTAATATTATAATTATTATTTACTTAAAAAATATCAACACAACAAACTTTTCTATTGTCCCAAATATAAATTCATATGTGGAATCACAGCTCTGAAAAATACTTAGCAACAAACCTGGGACCTGACAGTGGAGGTTTGCGTGTGGATGTCTATGTGTATCATATTTTTTGTGATTCCCTGTGATGATTTTTGTGCACATGTTACCTAACTGAGGTGATGAAAAAAAAGTAATGGTTTTTATGTGTATAAAAACTGCTTGGTGGCCAGAAAAACACATTACACTGTTAGCATCTGTACATTATGGCAATATGCAATATCCAGTTAATAATAATACTTAAATAAATGTAATGTAGGACGTTATACGAGGAGAGGCTAACTAGCTAACAATGTAGCTTTCAAGTACACAGTTCAAGCTAACAGCAATATAACTTAAGCACAGACTTATTTTAAAAAACCCTCAAAAACATTTGAACACTCACTCGTTGTAGAATATTTGAGACTCTACATCTGACTTTATAGGCAGAGAATTGAGCACACTCAGAAGTAAACAAATCAAACACCTGGCTCCCTTAAAGGGCCAGCGTTTTCTGAAAACTTTTTCTAATAACTTTGTGTTTAGAATAAGACAAACAGCCTGTGGAAGTGTTTGATAATGCCTAAATCATTGTTTTCTGTCTTAAAATAAATGCACTGCTCTATAAATAGCAACATAAAGCACCAGAGTAGATGGGATAGTAATGGCTGAACAGTAATTTACCATTTATTGTCACAGTTACTACCTGTAATGAGTACATAAAGTGAATTACTGTAATTTATTCTTGGCACTACACAATTTCATACAAACCCTACTCATTTTACAGTAAAATACTGCTTCCTTTCATTAAAGCAAAACAATGGCTATTTTACAGTTATTTACTGCATAATCTACAAGGTAACAGTGCAGTTCAGCTTTAACCCTAATTAAACACACCTGATCAAACTAAATCTAAAGATAAGTGTGTTGAAGCAGGGCTGAAACTAAACCCTGCTGGGCTGCAACCCTCCAGCAATTTGACACCCCGGTACATAGCATATTTTCAAAGCAACTGCTTACATTTATCACAATCATGCACATATCGTCGAATAAAAACAATAAAAATATACAAACTTCATCCAAAGCAAAAAAATAATAATAATCTGATCCTTGTGTCATTCCAAACCTGTAGTAATAATAAAAGATAAAACAAATAACCTGATTTATGCATTTATTTAGGAAAGCCTTTATACTATACTTTTGATGCCACTTTTATTTACTTCATTTGAAGTTTTTCAGTCAAATTCATTGAGTCTCTGCAAAAATGTATGTAAGTGCTGTTTAAGATATTTTTTAAATAACACATTTTTACTAGTTATTTAGCAAGATACTAGTATTCAGCCCTAAGTGCAATTTAAAGGCTTAACTATGTTAAACTAGGCAAATTAGATTAATTATAGGAAAAGTAAACAAAGTTATAAGAATTATTGTGACAATTTCTTTGCTCTGTTAAACAGCACTTGGGCTATATTTGAAAAAAAAAAAAAAAAAAAACTAATTTCAAAGGAGGGTGAATAATTTTGCATTTAAATGCATCTCGTCCATATTTTATACTTACCTCTTAATAAGCTCTGTGGCATTGGTTGACTTCTGATACGCAATGTTAAAATCATAACAGAAACCAAAGAAACCAAAGAAAACACAGAGATGGCTGCTGTGAAAACCAGCTTATTATCAATGCAGTGACTCAATCTCCCCTCAATGCTGACCCTTCACATACCAAAACTGAACAGTAAACACACTATATATATATTCTATAAATAGCAACATAAAGCATGATGGGGCAGATGGGGCAGAAAGGGTTTAACAGTAATTTACCATTTATTATCACAGTTAGTACCTGTAATGGTACATAAAGTAAATTACTGTAATTTATTCTTTGCACGACACAATTTCATACAAATCCTGCTCCTTTTACAGTAAAATACTGTTTCCTTTTATTACAGCAAAACACTGGCTATTTTACAGTTATTTACAGCATAATCTACGGTAAGGGTTAACAGTGTGGGCTTTGTGGGTGTCAACTGGGCATGGGCTCAGAGTGGGCATTTTGTTGGGCTGAATATGGGCCCCAGCTTGAATAAGGTTGTGGGTCCCAGTTAGGCAGCCCACATACTATATTTGTGGGTCCTAAATGGGCCACATATGGGCAAAATTAGACAGTATTTAAATTTATTTATTTATTTTTTTTTTTGCAGTGTGTTTGCTTTTGTACAATTATAATAACAGCCCAACCATTTTTTAAATAAAATGTTAAGTATTTCATATCACATTTATGTACATAAGATGGTGATATTGGATATTTTGTATATGCTAAATATGAGTCATTTCTCAATAATGATATTACTACTACTACTAATAATAATTATTATTATTATTAATATTAATTATATATGTAATGTAGGCTAATCCTAGATCATTCTAAAATATATGGGACATTATATAAGTATTTAATTAAACCGATTAATTAAATATTACATTATTTCTAATAATATAAAAACACTTCCATTGTGCATCATCCAATCACTTGGCGTCGTGCCTTCGCGCCTTCTCATTTGAAAAAAGAAAAAGAAACGGTTGCCACTCTCCTCACGGACTGACTCACGGAGTTACGACGGACTGACTGCTTGACTGAAGAAGAAACGCTCAAGTAAACTTTCAAGGTAAGTTGTGCATTTCGTTTTGTTTTCAGTTAGTCAAATTATGTTGTTAAATTATATGTTAACTTTCAAGTTTTCTATATCGGGATAATGTCTTTCATTAGTTTAATCTCGTCACGCGCCCTCTGAACAATGGTGAAAGGCCTGATGAAGGAAGATTATAAGCTATTTTAAATTGGTCAAATTTAGCAGTCTATTGTTATTCTCAAATATCCGATGTTATAGACTTAATTTTTTTAATCCATGTCCTTATCCCTGTTCGGTCGTTGTTTTTTGAGGGGACGTACGTTAAAGAAACAGTCCACTTTTATAATTTATAATTTTACAACTCTCCTAGAGTTAAACTGTTTAGCTTAACGTTAGTTGTAACGTTAACGTTTCCATTCCTTCAGTCTATTCCATGTCTATTCCGTTAGCTTAACTTTGCATAAATCCAGTAATGGACCGGCTTACATGCGGTGCGTCACTGGAAGAGAGGCACTCGTTCTGGCCGCGCCCCCGGTTCCGGTCACGAGCGACTTTCCTCCAGAGAGGGGCTTTCCAGCTACCCCGGGCCTATCGGAGATCCGATGACGCTGCGGTATCGTTGCCTTTTAGGCGGGATTCTGACTTCGAGGTGTTCAGTCATAATACCGCAGCTTCACGCCAGTGGCTTCTCAGCCAAGCGCACGAACCAAATTTCTGAACCCGCGGTTCCTCTCGTATTGAGCGGGATTACTAGCGCAACAACGGCCCACATCAGTAGGGTAAAACTAACCTGTCTCACGCGGGTCTGATATGTGGCGATATGTTTTTGGCTGACTGATATGGCTCATTCTGGTATAATAATGAGGTCACCAGGCTAAATGATTTTCAGTAAAAAGATTTGGGTTGAATCTTCAATTTCTTTAAAGATTTAAGCTTCATTCTCTCGTAAAGATATGTCTTTGTTGTATAAAAACAAGAGTTTGAACCAAAAATAATATTATATATATTATTTATATAATATTAATTTAATAATTATTTATAGGAAGTAAGGGTGTAACGATACGCGTATTCGTATCGAACCGTTCGGTACGAGGCTTTCGGTTCGGTACGCATACGAACCGAACGATTCAGACAAATATCTAAAAAGATAAAAGAGAATAAATGTACAGAATATAATGTTTTCAGTGCAACAAGGCATCCCATGACGTGGCAGGCAACATCTGCCTTCCCCGCCCACCTCCAAACACTACTCCAGTCAGGCAAACACTGCACTCAGGGTCGGAGTAAGCTCAACTGGCGCTCAAACTGAAAGTTATGCCGCTTTCAATCCGAAAAAGCCGGCGGACCTGGGTGTTGAGATGATGCCGGGTTTATTGCGGACGAAAGCGAAAGGGTGGAAACGCGCCGCGGACTGACTGCACTATAGCTAGCAAAATGGCTAGGAACATTAATGTAATCCTCCTATAACCAACAGCGGGTCTGGCGTTTGGGAGCACTTTGCTTATTCCTGCTTTCAGATCCACTGAAATGGCAGGTGACGGTCAAAACAAGCAGGTCTCGGTTATATCCACATGTGCTGCCGTTAACCCGCGAGTCAGGTAATCAAAAAATAGGTCGCATGATAGTAGAGGATATCGTGTATTGAGGAGGATATAGGCAAATATATTGAAGAGAGCTGAGACCTATTACGACTTTAAAGACGATATTTAGCTTGTTTCGCATTAATGTAGATATATTACATGTTTTAATTACATTATTGAATAAAATGAATAGCATTATTATTTTTAATCATCATCATTAATAATAAATAAACTAAAAATAATTTGACAGCTTCAGCTGTTCACATCAACATGACCGGCACTTTCAGACTTCAGCACCACATGCCTTTGGCATGAATTGAAATAGACTTTCCCTCCTAAAGGAAAAAATACAATAATTTTTAAAATTGCAATGCGATTAGTCATGTATTCGCAATTTCACATAAATCAGCTTGCGAAAATTTAATTATTTTCATCGCGCCCTTTCTCTCTGCAGCAGCAGTTCACGCGCTCTGGATAAGCGCACTATACCATACACAGCCACATCTCGTAGCAAATTAATTTGCAACTTTGTTGCATAAAAAATAGGCTAAATAACAAAATTTAATTAACAAACAAATGAAATAAAATTATTTGTAAAAATGAAACTACAGAAAAAAGAAAATGAAAAGAACTGAAACCAGCTCAAATGTTCAGTTCTGGAATAACAGGTGTTGCGATCAAATTAATTCGATGGAATAATTAACACAGACAGGCGCATTTTTCAGAAAATAGCCTATTTTATTTTATTTAAAAATGTGTTAGGCCTATATTTATTATATAGGCTATATTTTTTTTAAATAGCCTATATTAAATTACCATTCATTTTGGCTTTAACGAATTATTGAACAGATTATTAATAACTTATCAAAAAACATTTTACTGAGCTCAGTGTCGGCCGTCACCGGATAAAGTCCAATCTTTCTTTAATTTTTTGGACTTTTGTTTGAAAGCTTAGTGGCATTGTAGAGGTCCAATTTACTGTTGTTTGATTTAAATTATAGCCTATATATGCGCCAATAAACAAGTCAAAGGAATGAGTGAATTAATAAAATGATTCTTAAATGTCGATATTGTTTTTACTCAAAAAAATAACAAATGTTTTATAAAAATAAAATTAGCAATTTTCATAATTTATACGATTCAGTTAAATATAAGTTGGACATTTATGAGGCCATGTAACATGTTTTTGTGTTTGTTTGTTTTGTTCTAGTGATCTTTAATATATACTGGGTAGCTACGCAAAATACTTTCTAAAATGTCAAGCAGGAATTTGTCGATTAGCTTTAATTATGAAGACAAAGAAATATTAAAAATAACAAAAATAAAAAGATTAAAAAATACAAAGATAAAAAGAGCAGCATTTTGCTAAATATAATAGTCCTTTATATGCTTTAAATCCTGCTATTTGTTGTTTCATATTCGTTTTTATTTCACTTGATGCATTATTTATTTAATGTTTGAATGCTGAAAGAAATAACAGCCGTCCCTTAAATCATTATTTTACCATCAAAATGTAGTATATTTTATATTATTATCAACTTTTGATATAAAACCGCTGTGTAATTTAATTGATTGTTAAAAATGAAATTGTTTTATGGCATAACCGTGTTTAGTAGTTGCTTTCGCTTTCGTTCTTCACGGAAGCTTTAACAGAAGCGTGTGCCGCATTCACCTCTGAAGTGGCTACTCAGACTGTAGCCTAGTTTGGGATTTTTTCGTTGTGACGATTAAGCAAGAATCATAATGCATAGCATATTCGGCTCATTCTTCAGTAGCCTCAACACAGGCTGGTAGCCTAGATTTAAACGGATCGTTTATAAGAATGAGCAATTATTAGATTAATTGATTGTTAATTTAAATGATCATTGATCACGGGATTTTGTAGAAACTGACATCCCTAGTTCAAAGTAAAAAAAAAAGAAGAGAGATCATGCTTTTATGATGTTAGTTTTCATACAATAAAAATATTTCAATCAGAGAAATCCTCTGGCTTTTTTCCTTTTTTTTTTTTTTTGCTGTATCGAAAACATACCGAACCGTGACACCACTGTGTCGTATCGAACCGAACCGTGATTTTTGTGAACCGTTACACCCCTAATAGGAAGGTAATACCTTATAAGATCTACAAATAAGGTCGGTAACACTATAATAACTACACACCATGAACTATTTATTAAGCATTAGTATCTAGTGAATTCATTATCTGTAAAACATTAACTCTACATTAATAAACGTTAGTAAGCAGTTTATAACTGCAGCTACAAATGCTGTATTCTTCACTTAAAACCACATGTATAATGTGCTTAATAATTGTACTTTCATACTTTGCTAATGATTTTTTTATTACTAAATTAAGTTTTGCATTATTAATAAACAATTGAAATTAACATTTATAATTCTTATTATTCAGGCATATACTAATAGTTAATTTGTATTGTAAGAAATCAATCTACGTTAAAAGATCGATTTAGGAATTATCAGCTCAGATCAATGACTCGGATCCTGAAGATTCGAATCATTGATTCGACTCAATTGAGTCGGGTTGAATCAGATCAAAGATTCGAACTTGTCCCGCAAATGGAGACATCACATTTTTTACTAATCTCGTCTATATTATTTTCGTGGCCAAGCGATAATAACATAACACGGAATAGGGTTAACTTTTTAGCAAGGTAACACGATCTATAGCTTGAGGCAAAGACTTACAAAGCACATAAACGAGAACACAGTTCTTTAAAGGAGAACAAAGATTTATTGCGCTACGCTACGATACATGAGGCTAACTACATAGTAATCAAAACAACAAATAAACAAACAAACAAATAAATGCACACACACGTTCACACACACACACACACAGGCAGTTCAGAGGATGCAAAATGAATTGAACAAACAGTCCAGCCAATCTATTTCGTACTAGATCTTAGAATCACCTGAGAAACCACAAAAGCAGAGAATTGACTTATCTTTAACTGCTTAAAAGCATATGCACCCGATCATATAGAGACAACAATTGTCGTGTACTTGCGAGTTTGTTGAAGTCTTCGGGTTGGTTTGAAGAAACACGTGGCATAAGCGTGGCTTCTCTGTGACGTCGCTGGGGCTCACTCGCGTGAGTGTAGCTGGTTGCCGTGGGTAACCGGGGTACAGACTCCGGGGAGAGTCAGTTCGCGGAAGCTTCAGCAGTTGCGAAACTTAACAGGTTTTGGAGGAAGAGTTTGTGATGTTGGCCTAACCGCATGGTGGCGATTAGGGGTGGAGAAGCATCGGCGGGCGTCTGCCAGCTAATGCTAAAAGGCTGCGCGCATTTCCAGGGTTGCGAAGACAATTTAAGGGACACGTATTGATCCATCCCTCTAAGACTGTCACCCAATGACCGACTAGATGAGGGGCGGGTCCACGCCCCGTACCAGTGTAATCAGGTTTAATCATTAACCCACTGCAAGAGACTTTAGGTGATAAAATCTCTGGTAAGACTAACTATCTGACATCAAATGTTACAAGACAAATATGGTTCGTATCACAAAATTCTCATTTACAGCAAAGTATTGCAAATAAAGAATCATTTTGTTCAACACTAAACACGAAGCATATCAAACACATACAGATCATTTTAGCCTGTTTTAGGGGTAAAAACCACACATTATGAACCTGGTTGGTTGGAATAAACACAGCACATCAATACCTATAAATGTCATTCAAAATATCAAATTTTGCCTTGGTTATAACCTTTATACGAGAATTGTCTTTAAGTTTCTCGTTCATTTCTTTTCTTTGAATTCTCTGTCCATCTAGCTGAAATTGGAATGTCTCGTGGTGCATGGCCCCAGATCACATGATGATCATCCAAAAGTCTCATGATGGAGAGAATTTGAAGGGCGTCTTTGTCTAGTTGGTTAACGATTAACCAAAATTAGCTGCAGCATCTGTCCAAGTTAGGGCCAGATTGTTGGGGGAAGACAATCGGATAAATTGGCGCCCTGTCACCCTGCCGGTACATGCCCTGGAGCGAGTAAAGCCAGATGCGCTCAACATTCCAAAGCCGGATTCGAACAGGTTTTGACCAGCGAGTCTCTACAGTATGCTAATAAATGCTTTATTAGCTCAACTTCATCCAGTTTTGTGACCTAATCTAAAGTGAGGACTATTTTTGCTTTATAAATCCCTTATAAATGACTACTAAAGTACTCAGTTCTAAACAGGAAATAAGAATATAAACAACATTATTCATTCCTATTCATTTGAAGATACACAAATGAAACTATCAAATAAAAAATAAATCTTTGCAACCTTATGTAAAATAAAATTACTGTGCAGTTTAAACATTGCATCCTATTATATTGTTAAATTATTATATTGTTGTTTTATCCAATTTTATATTATATTTTGACACTCGTTATTCAGCAATGTTTAAAATTTACAGTAATTTTACTTTTTAGATAAGATTTGGTCTTTAGATTAGGTCACAAAACTGCATGAAGTTAAGTTAACAAAGCATTTATTAACATGTATAGTAACCATTACTAATGCCTGAATAATAAGATATATAAATGTTAATTTCAATAGTTTATTAATCATTTACTAACTCATTCTGATTGATCTTAAAAGTTACCAACTACTCTTAAATACAAATGGTTTGTAAATAATGCAATACTTAATTTAGTAATGAAAAATCAACCAGTCACAAGTTATGAAAGTACAATTATTAAGCACATTATAAATGTGGTTATTATTAGTCAAGAATAGAGCATTTGTAGCTGCAGTTATGAACTGCTTACTAACGTTTATTAATGTAGAGTTAATGCTTAACAAATAATGAATTCACTAGATACTAATGCTTAATGAATGATTCATAGTTTGTAGTTAATATAAAGTGTTACCATAAGGTGTAATAATAACCAACCTAGCATTACATTATTTAAAATTGTGCATTACATTGACGTCTTTTATTATTATTTTTACTATTAGTATAATTATTTACAAATAATTTCTTTGTATAAAGTTTTAAAATTCTTTAGCACTGCAGTTCAGGATACTCGCATTGCTAGCATTAAGAGACACAGGCCTCAAATAATTAATATAAAAACGAATCAATTGAAACAACAACACATTTTTCACAATTGTTTTGAAGAGTGAAGTTTTTTTTTTTTCATTCCTTCATTCTCATTTGTTGTTCTTTTGTCTTTCTTTAAAAAAAAAAAACATTTCAGTGGAAAACAGCGAACTGCCTTGACAGCCCAGCAGGATCTTGAATGGAGGTCAGTGCATTCAGAAATGCAAGTTACATAAAAGATTGGTGTTGAAAATATTGATTGATTTAGTGATTTATATATAAAATAACATTTAAGTGTTATTAAATATATATGTAAAGTATCCATCATTAAAACTAGTGTTGAATTGGATTATTTTATCTTGAATACTGAACATTTGAAATTTAAGGTAATTTTATTTTTAAGGCAGATTTTTTTAGACATAAATCCCTAGACTCCAGATATCTATTTATTTTAAATATGAGATAAAAAAAAAGTCTTAATCAAATTCAGTATTATAAAATTCAAAATGCAGATAGCAGTTCAGAGGTCAGGAGAGTATTTTAGCAAATACATTATGCAAATCTGCCTTAGAAAATCAATTGTCCTAAATGTTTAGTTTTGTTACAGTAAGTAACAATTGTCAATAATCCAATTTTACACAATTCTCATTTAAATAGTTTTGTAATTTAAAAAAATGAAAAGGGCATTAGATTGACAAAACAATTAATAAAATATATATTTTAAATGCTTACCTTTGACTTTGCACCTGTCTGTCAGGCATACCTGCCAACATTTTGTTCCGGGAAATTCCGGGAGTTTTCCGGGAGACAGAACAATGCGGGAGACGGGTCTGAAATACGGGAGACTCCCGGGAAAAACGGGAGTGTTGGCAGGTATGCTGTCAGGTGAGCATACACAAATGCTTTATAGTTTGAGTTTGGAAGTAGCTGTCACTCTGTGAAAACCATTGTAGGTTCTTTAAAGTGTCCTTAACATACAACCTGTATGTATTTAAAAAAAAAATTGATGGTAATATCTTCAATTTTTGATAATATATAAAATTATCACCTTTGTAGTTGCCTAAACAAGTGGTTTCCAACTTTATTGTGTGTGACCTTTTTTCCCCAAATGATTTTTATAGCCTACTTAACACTTAATCATATTATCACTCCAGTAAGCTTGTGGCAAGGATGACAAATATTATATATATGTTTATTACTGTAACCACATACCTTTTAGCAGAATTAATGGCCTATATTATTTTAAATAAAGTAACAAAAAGTAGGCCATTTGTTATTAAATCACACATTGCCAATATAACGACCCTATTTTAAATAAATAAAAATGTTTGTATTCTGATATGTAGACAAATATAATAATGAAAATACAACAAAACCATCAGTAGCTCCACTGTACTTGCAGTGTGTCAGTGGTAACACACTAATGCTCAATGCTCAACACATCAGTGCTGCTATACTGTACATATGGATATATGGGCCAGGACCCCCATTTTTGTAACTTATGGCCTACATCATTATGATTATGTTACTGTTAATCCCCTTTTCTGTGATCGCACATTAAAATAGATCAAATTCAATCTGGTAATTTACTGAAGAACAGTTTACTAATGTTGCAAATTATTATTATTTTTTGGGGGCCACTGAGTGTAACAACAGAATAGTAGGGATTACAATCTATAATGTGTAATATAAATGTTTATTTTTCAACTGCATGTTGAGGCAGTTAATATGATGTCAATTTTCTTTATAGTGTCACCATAAATGTATTCATATTTTCTTTAGTGAAATCCCTTATCTCTTTAAGTGAAAGTGTACTTGCAATTAGTACTTGGATGGCTTACTCATAGTAATGCATGCTTTGTAAGAGATTTTTTTGTTAATGTTTTTATTGCACTTAAAAAAATAATTGCCTTTTCTGTGTTTTTTTCTGTTTAGTTAAAGTATGACATTATAATTTGAACAGCATTATGATAGTCTGTTTCTCTTTATCTCGAGGTCTCCATAATCCTGGACAAGGCTATATCCTGAGCATATGCTGTGGTGGTCATGGAGGAGTGGAGAGCATGAGACTGATTCCTGAAAGACCCCAGTGATAGACGAGTCTCCGTATTGATCCCATGGGCTCCCTTGGACACCCGCCAGGGACCTCCTCACACCTCCAGCTTCTCCACAAAGGATGCACAGCATTCTCCAGCCTCCTGTGCCTAGACTGCAGCTTTATATAATAAGTTTGGCCAAAGGAGAAATGGTCATGCCCAACTGTGCCTTGTTTCTCTTGAGGATTTTTTTCCATCACTTTGGTCAATTGGTGAAGTTTGTTCCTCGCCGTTGGCGCCACTGGCTTGCTTGGTTTGGGATTTGTGGAGCTGGGCATTGATAGATTTACTCCAGTGTTTGAACTTTCAGCAGTGACATTTACATTACATTGAACTGAACTAAACTGAACTCTCAAAACTGAACTGACAGTTTACGTTTACAAGAACTTCTGTGTGAAGCTGCTTTGACACAATCTACATAAAAATGAAATCGAATTAAAGGTGAGGGGTTGGCACATGCACATGAGTAATCCTCATCCCTGTTTAGTCATTTGAAAAAATGTTTTTATAAAATAATTACTTGCATGATCAATAAAATATGAGTTCCACATTCTGAGTTAAAAGTCATTTTTTTTCACAGTAGAAATATTATGTAAATGTTTTATGTATTATGACAGGTACAGCTTTACTAGAACATTGTTACTTAAAGATTAGATTAGATTAGATTAGATTCAACTTTATTGTCATTACACATGTACAAGTACAAGGAAATGAAATGCAGTTTAGGTCTAACCAGGAGTGCAATAGCAGCAAGTGCAGGATACAGGTATAAGTTATAAAGTGCAGTTATAGAAAAACTATGGTGATATTTACAAATGGATGTACTATGAACATTATATACAGGTTGTGTTAGCTATGAACAGAGATTTACAATAGATGGATAGATGTACAGGTTGCTATTAATAATCAGAAGTGTGCAGATATATAAACAATTACAAATGTATATGTACAGTGGGTGTGTACATAATTACAAATGTACATGGGTATGTACAGTTCAAATAAATGAATCAGTGCAATGAATATGTGCAATTTTTAAATGTGCAAATGTTAAATAGTGCAGTGATTATGAGGGGTCTGAGTTATGAGGAGAGTGGGGGTGTATCAGGGGGGCAAAGAGTCAGTGGGGGCAGAGTTCAAAAGGGAGACAGCTCTGGGAAAAAAGCTGTTCCTTAGTCTACTGGTATTTGTCCGGGGGAGCCTGAAGCGCCTGCCAGAAGGCAGGAGAGAAAACAGTCTGTGAGCAGGGTGAGAGGAATCTTTAAGAATACTGCGTGCTCGGCGCAGACAGTGTTTCCTCTGGATGTCCTCTATGGTTGGCAGTGTGGTCCCTGTGATGCGTTGGGCAGTTTTCACCACCCGCTGCAGTGCCTTACGCTCCGCAACAGAGCAGCTTCCATACCAGACTGTGACACAGTTCGTCAGGATGCTCTCTATTGTGCAGCGGTAGAAGTTCACCAAGACGGCTGATGACAGCTGGTTCTTCTTAAGTTGTCTTAAGAAAAATAGGCGCTGGTGAGCCTTCTTGACCAGGCTGGAGGTGTTGGTGGTGCAGGAAAGGTCCTTTGAGATGTGGGTCCCCAGGAACTTGAAGGATGAGACAGGCTCGATGGCCATCCCATTGATGTGGATGGGATCATGTGAGCCTGTTCGTCCCTTCCTGAAGTCCACAATGAGCTCCTTGGTCTTGTCGGTGTTAAGGAGCAGATTATTGTCGGTGCACCAAGTGGCCAGATGCTGTATCTCCTCCCTGTAGGCAGTCTCATCGTTGTCGCTGATCACTAAATCACTGTGGTGTTATCTGCAAATTTGATGATGGTGTTAGAACTGTTCACAGGCCTACAGTCGATGGTAAAAAGGGAGTTGAGGAAGGGGCTCAGCACACAGCCCTGTGGTACACCAGTGTTGAGTGTGACGGTGGTGGAGCAGATGTGGTCTGATCTAACATTCTGAGGTCTGTTAGTCAGAAAGTCCATAACCCAGTTGCAGAGAGACGTGTTGATATCCAGGTCTCTAAGTTTGATCATTAACTTAGAGGGTATGACAGTGTTGAATGCTGAGCTGAAGTCAACAAACAGCATTCGTGCATAAGTGTTTTTATTGTCCAGGTGTGTGAGTACAGAATGCAGTGCTATGGAGACTGCATCTTCTGTGCTCCTGTTGCCACGGTAGGCAAACTGATGTGGGTCCAGTGTGGATGGCAGAGAGTCTTTCAGATGTGCCAGGACCAACCGCTCGAAGCACTTCATGATGATGGGTGTGAGTGCTACAGGGCGGTAGTCATTCAGGCATGTTGGGCTGGAGTGTTTTGACAGTGTTTCGGCATGTTGGCACAGCTGCTAGGTTAAGGGACAGGTTGAAAATGTCTGTGAATACCCCAGCGAGCTGTTCTGCACATGCTTTGAGGACGCACCCAGGAATACCGTCTGGTCCAGCAGCCTTACGCACATTGATCCGACTCAATGCGGTGTGGACTTCTGAGGAGGTGAGTGTGATAGGTGAGTGGTCGGTTGAGGAAGTGATCCTGTTGTAGGGTTCTTTATTATCTCATTCAAAGCGGGCATAAAAGTCATTAAGCTCGTTCAGGAAGGAGACGTTTGTGGCTGTGGGTGTGGAATGGCTGGGTTTATAGTTGCTGATGGCCTGGATGCCCTGCCACATGCGCCGAGGATCAGAGTTGGAAAAGTGCTCCTCTAGCTTTAGCTTGTAACAGTGCTTGGCCTTTTTGATGCCCCTCTTCAAATTAGCCCTGGAAGTGCTGTAGGCCTGTGCATCCCCTGATCTGAAGGCAGTGTTGCGTGCCTTCAGCAGGAGGCGCACCTCCTTGTTCATCCATGGCTTTTGATTTGGGTATGTGGTGATCTGTTTCTGGGTTGTAACACTGTCAATGGTGGTGTTGATGTATTCCAGAACAGAGGAAGTGTAGCTGTCAATGTCTGTGCTAGAGCCACATGTGGCCTGGGAAGCAAACATACTCCAGTCAGTGTGTTGAAAACCTGTCCTGGAGTGTGGAGTCTACCCCCGCTGGCCACACTTTAATGGTCCTCACTGATGGCTTCACACGGTTGATGAGGGGTGAGTATTTGGGGCTGAGGAACAAAGAAAGATGATCTGATTGACCCAGGTGGGGGAGGGGGGTCACAGCGTAGGCTTCAGCCATGTTTGTGTATACATGGTCCAAAGTTTTGTTTCCCCGTGTGTGACAGAAAATGTTTTGATGGAATTTGGGGAGCACTGTCTTTAAGTTTGAGTGATTAAAATCCCCCGCAACAATAAAAGCAGCCTCCGGGTGAGCAGTCTGTTGTTTGCTGATGGTTGCATGAAGTTCTTTCATTGCCAACTTGGCATCAGCATCGGGAGGAATATAAGCGGCAGTAATCATAGTTGAGGTGAACTCGCGTGGCAGATAAAAGGGTCTGCATTTGACCATCAGAAATTCCAGGTTAACAGAGCAATGTCTCCCAACGATGACAGAGTTTGTGCACCAAGCTTTGTTAATATAAATGCATAATCCTCTGCCTCAGGTCTTACCGGAGTCATCCGCCGTTCTGTCTGCTCGGAATGTGTGATGCTCAGTTAAAGATACAGCGTTGTCTGGTATCCCGCTGTTTAGCCATGTTTCTGTGAAAATCATGACATTACAGTTCCATAATCTTTTGCTGTGGTTGATGCGCAGTCGAATCTCATCCATTTTGTTCACCAGTACATTGGCGAGGAAGATGCTGGGTAAAGACAGCCTGTGTGGTGTTAGCTTTAGCTTAGCTCTTAGCCCGCCGCGCTTCCCCCGTCTTTGTTTACGATCGCGCCGCCGCCTTCGAGCACTTCCGCCCGGCCGGGCAGGGCGCTCGGCCTCGGGTGTTCTGGCGATGTCCGGAATGAGTCGTAGATTGCTGATAAAACTGTCCGAAATGCACAAACCAATATCCAAAATCTCCTGTCGGGTGTACGATGTAAAGGCATTACTGTTCTGCACGAACAGACCCGAAATGAGCAGGAAAAACACTGCAAAACTGCAGAAACTGGAGAGACGCTGAGCCTCGCGTTGTGTACGCGCCGCCATCTTGGTGACAAGGTTAGAAATTGTATTTTGCATAGTAGCACATCTACAGTAATGAATATAGAAATATAAACAGGGCCCAGTTCTGACCCACTGGGGACCCACAGAAAGCCCATATAGGGGCTTAAAGTGGGTTGTATGTAATTACCCATCTGGGCCCCATAAGTGTTTTGTCTGTGGCCCACCCTGGCCCCAGTTATTAGAGCCCATTTGGGACCCAAGTGAACCCCTTTAATGAAAACCTATATGGGGCCCACCTAAAGCCCACTATGAACCCATCCTGGGCCCATATGGTTCAACACACATGGGGCCCAAGTGGAGCCAGAGGACAAAAATGTACGGGTCCCATCTGGGTTGCCCATGCAGGGCCCAAGTGACAGTACTGTCAGGTTCTGAAACTAGCCAGACAGTAATGTGTGAATTGTGGAGCAAGCTAAATCTAAAAATCTAAATCTATTTTTTAGTAAGTGTGCTTTTTTTTTTTTTTGCTTTTATTCTTGCCATAATAAAGAATATATTTGTAGAGCAACCCATGTTCAGTTGTCATTAATATTTTAATAAACTTTAATAGGTAAAAATGTCCAATATATGAAAAAAAAGCAAGTGATGCATCAAATTAGATTTAAAAAAATATTGAATTGTTATAAAGATCCTTTTAATCATTAAAATAATTTATTAAAACAATACAAATATTTAGTACAAAATCGTGAATGATATTAATGACATGATGTAGCTCCGGAAACTTTGTACTTCTCTTCTCTGTTTATCTGTCTGACTTCACGGTCAGGTTCTTTTGACCGCCCCCTGTCGTTTTAAAGAATACCACAACGGAGAACGTGGCAAGTATAAAAGCCTCGTCCGTGTCGCGAGGTGCGCGCGATTCGGCGCAAGGCGAAAGTATAAATCCAGCTTCAGCTGGTGAACTCAGTACGGAGGGGGCGATGGGGCCTGAGAACAGAGGGAGATAAGCCAGAGGAAATATACACAAGGAGTTTGTGCTAGATGCTGGATGATGGCCAGGCAGGACAGGACTGGATGTGATAACACAGAGCGACAAGACAGACAAACCGGAAGACCGCTTGCCGGGCTGACATACAACGATCTGACACAGGATGACACACAAGAGGGGAATAAGTAGGGAAGGACCATAATCAAATCCAGGTGGGACAAATCAAATCATGATAATAGTAAAATGAGGTAACAAGGGGGAGGAAGGAATACTACGGTGAATACATGGTGACAGACCAAAACAAACATCCACGCGTGCTCGTGACATGAAAACATAAACAAAAGGCAGCATGATCAAACCGGGGGTGTGACACCTATCACGCAAATTGTCGTTCCCTGCGCATCCTCGTTTGAGTGTGTTGCCTTTAAAATGAATGGTGCTTCTCCTGTTCTTATTGTCCTCATATATCGACCTCCAAAACCAAATCCTTAGTTTTTCTCTGAACTTTCAGAGGTACTTACATTTCTCAGCTCTGTCTGCTCAGCATGATTCTTACAGGAGACATTAATATCCATGTGGATAATAACAGCAATAGCTCAACAATCAAATTTATGGATACAATTGACTGTTTTAACATGATCCAGCACGTGACATTTCCCACCCATAATAAAGGACATACACTTGATTTAGTATTTTCTACCGGGGCTGACATTTATCAGCTAGCAAGCAGTGACCTGCGTATTAGTGACCATAAGCTTCTCAGTTTTAATTTAAATGTACCACCTTTTAGACGTGCTCAAAAAAGGGTCATGAGTTTTAGAAATGTCAAGAATATTAATTTTAACTATCTATCTTCTCTGATCTCAGAGCACACTGCAGTTGAAACTGTTGTTCACTATAATTCTGTATTGTCATCTGCTCTGGACATTTAAGCCCGTAAGAAAGAGTGTGTGGTTTCTTTACATAAATCGTCCCTGGTACACTACTGAGCTCCGAGCTCTTAAGGTGAAAGGCAGACAGCTTGAACAACAGTATTTGAAGTCAGGTCTAACTGTTCACAAACTTATGTATGATGATCATTTAAATCAATACTCTCATGCACTCAAAGCAGCAAGAACAAACCACTACTCATCTATCATCAGGGATGGAGCTGCAAACCCCAATAAGATTTTTAAGACCATCAGCTGCATTCTTGCACCAGTTAAGCCACCAGTTGACTCCTCTGTGCAAGAATGTAATGAGTTTCTCAACTATTTTACAGAAAAAAATTGACAACATATACAAGTCTATCAGACCCTGAAATCCCAGAAATCCATCCACTTAGCTTGCCTGAAACTACTTTCTCCAGTTTTAACATAGTCACTATTGACACTATCTTGAAAATAGTGAATGCAATAAACACAAAAACATGCATTCTCGACCCAATCCCAACATCAGTTGTAAAGGGAAGTCTCTCTTCTATATGTCCCCTCATTTTAAACATTGTTAATACCTCCCTCACCATTGGCACTGTCCCAAAAGCCCTCAAGGTTGCAGCTATTACACCAGTCAGTAATAAGTCAGACCTGGCTAATTACAGGCCTATCTCAAATTGACCCTTTCTTTCTAAGGTTTTGGAGTGGGTTGTTGTGACGCAACTCCACTCACACTTGTCATCCAATAAGCTATATGAACCTTTCCATTCAGGGTTCAGAAAGGGATACAGTCAAGACAGCCTTGGTTTGTGTCATGAATGACCTGCTTGTCTCTGCTGACTCTGGAGCTTCAATTATCTTGGTTTTACTAGATCTCACTGCAGCTTTTGACACAGTATGTCACTCTATATTGTAAAAATAGGCTGGAGAAATGGCTTGGTATCACTGGCACTGTGGTTAACTGGTTTAAATCTTATTTTTCGGATCGTATGCAATTAGTGGTCATGTGAAATAATCAATCTGATATCGGACGGGTCTGCCATGGTGTCCCTCAGGGGTTGGTCTTAAGTTCCATTCTTTTTAGCATTTATATGCTTCCACTGGGGCATATCATCAGCAAATATGGACTGGGATACCACTTTTATGCTGATGATACCCAAATCTATATCAGCTCAAAATCCAACCTGTCTGTTACTGCCTCAATCCTCTCAGAGTGTGTGCAGGAAATTAAAATATGGATGCACCAAAATTTTCTAAAATTTAACTGTTCTAAAACAGAAGTACTCCTTATTGGCACACCAGCAGCCACTCTCAAGGATAGCGAGTTTAAATTGAATCTGGATAAAGCTGTCATCTGTCCATCTACCAAAGCACGTAACCTTGGTGTGATTTTTGACGCTCATCTATCACTAAACTCACACATCAAGAGCATTACAAAATCTGCTTTTCATCATCTGAGAAACATTGCAAAAATTAGGTCCTACCTCACTCAACCTGAAGCTGAAAGACTCATTCATGCATTTGTCACTTCTAGGATCGACTATTGTAATGCACTCTTTGTCAGTTTACCTTCCAAATTAATTAAATGGCTACAGTACATTCAAAACTTAGCAGCACACATTCTCACACGCACTCCACCACGGCAGTAGATTACTGGTGTGCTTTATAGCTTGCATTGGCTCCCAGTTCAGTCCCGTATCATTTTTAAAACACTCACACTTGCATATAAAGCTCTAAATGGTACCGCTCCTTCCTATATCTGTGACATTGTCTCTCAGTACACACCTTCTCGTTCCCTGTGGTCTGCTGATACTCTCACCCTTCAACAGCCACCCTGTAAACTAAAATCAATGGGGGAGTTTTAAGAAGATGCTAAAAACTCATCTTTTTAAGGCTGCATTTGTAGATTCTTGATTATTCTGTTTATATTTTAGAACCTTTTTAATGTATAATTGTATTTTATTGCATGTTTGATTTTTCTGTTATTGTAGTGCTTTGGGTCTTAGAAAAGCGCATTATAAATAAAATGTATTATTATTATTATTATTGAAAACACACTACTTTACACTCGCCTGTAGTGTAAAGTTTTACACAGCGAATGCCCTTCCAACTGCAACCCAACACTGGGAAACACCCATAGACTCTTGCATTCACACACATACACTACGGACAATTTAGCTTACCTAATTCACCTGTAGTGCATGTCTTTGGAATGTGGGGGAAACCGGAGCACCCAGAGGAAACCCACGCGAACACAGGGAGAACATGCAAACTCCACACAGAAATGCCAACTGACTCAGCCGGGGCTCAAGCCAGCAACCTTCCTGCTGTGAGGCAATCGTGCTACCCACTACGCCATTATTATTATTATTATTATTATTGACCTTATTCTTCATGTAAAAGTAGGCACAACTATTGAATTTTTTTTGGCACGAGACTTCCAGTCTCATTTACTTTGATTTTCAGACATTAAAAACAGCTTGTTATGCTGCTTGATAGTTGGTTATTATTCATGAACACTGTCATAGCCAGGCCAGGTTCTCTCCGTTCTCAGAACACACTTGTTCGAAAAACAAGTAGTTTGACCGTTTTCTGCTGTTTATTATTCATTTCCCATAGGCAACTGAATTGGAAGTTCTAAAACAATCGCAAAAACATGCACAATTCCTAATTGCAGAATAAGGTCAATAGCTTTCTTCTTTAAGCCACGATCATGAAGCAACAACATCCAGGCATTATGTTTTTTTCCTCACTGCTTTAAAATAAATCAGGTGAGACAGTGCTACTCAAGCAGACTGCAGCAGAGTTTGCATTTCATCCAAAAGCAAAAAATTGTTTCTACATTTTATTCAAATAGGTAACTATTTTGAAATCTAAATGATTATGAAAGGAGAATTATTACATTTCATGTACTTTACCCAAAATCTAAACACTTAACAATTCTTTTGATTAAAAAAAAGACTAAAATTCAAGCTTTTTCAAGCATTTCCAGAGGCCTTTTGAACCTTGCAGACATGTGATTCTTGAAGACCTATATATATAGATACAGGGAGTGCAGAATTATTATAGTTATTATAGTTAATTATTATTAGGCAAGTTGTATTTTTGAGGATTAATTTTATTATTAATTTTATTATTGAACAACAACCATGAACAACAATGAACCCAAAAAACTCATTAATATCAAAGCTGAATATTTTTGGAAGTAGTTTTTAGTTTGTTTTTAGTTTTAGCTATTTTAGGAGGATATCTGTGTGTGCAGGTGACTATTACTGTGCATAATTATTAGGCAACTTAACAAAAAACAAATATATACCCATTTCAATTATTTATTTTCACCAGTGAAACCAATATAACATCTCAACATTCACAAATATACATTTCTGACATTCAAAAACAAAACAAAAACAAATCAGTGACCAATATAGCCACCTTTTTTTGCAAGGACACTCAAAAGCCTGCCATCCATGGTGAACAGATCAAAACACTGACAGAATCCATCAACATTGCGTGCAGCAGCAACCACAGCCTCCCAGACACTGTTAAGAGAGGTGTACTGTTTTCAATCCTTGTAAATCTCACATTTAATGATGGACCCCAGGTTCTCTATGGGGTTCAGTTCAGGTGAACAAGGAGGCCATGTCAATTGTTTTTCTTCTCTTAGACCCTTTCTTGCCAGTCAAGCTGTGGAGTACTTGGACGCGTGTGATGGAGCATTGTCCTGCATGAAAATCATGTTTTTCTTGAAGGATGCAGACTTCTTCCTGTACCACTGCTTGAAGGTGTCTTCCAGAAACTGGCAGTAGAACTGGGAGTTGAGCTTGACTCCATCCTATACCCGAAAAGGCCCCACAAGCTCATCTTTGATGATACCAGCCCAAACCAGTACTCCACCTCCACCTTGCTGGCGTCTGAGTCGGACTGGAGCTCTCTGCCCTTTATCGATCCAGCCACGGGCCCATCAAGACTCACTCTCATTTCATCAGTCCATAAAACCTTAGAAAAATCAGTCTTGAGATATTTCTTGGCCCTGACGTTTCAGCTTGTGTGTCTTGTTCAGTGGTGGTCGTTTTTCAGCCTTTCTTATCTTGGCCATGTCTCTGAGTATTGCACACCTTGTGCTTTTGGGCACTCCAGTGATGTTGCAGCTCTGAAATATGGCAAGTGGCATCTTGGCAGCTGCACGCTTGACTTTTCTCAGTTCATGGTTCAGTTCTCAGTTTATTTTGCGCCTTGGTTTTTCCACACGCTTCTTGCGACCCTGTTGACTATTTTGAATGAAACGCTTGATTGTTCGATGATCACGCTTCAGAAGCTTGGCAAATTTAAGAGTGCTGCATCCCTCTGCAAGATATCTCACTATTTTTGACTTTTCGGAGCCTGTCAAGTCCTTCTTTTGACCCATTTTGCCAAAGGAAAGGAAGTTGCCTAATAGTTATGCACACCTGATATAGGGTGTTGATGTCATTAGACCACACCCCTTCTCATTACAGAGATGCACATCACCTAATATGCTTAACTGGTAGTAGGCTTTCGAGCCTATACAGCTAGGAGTAAGACAACATGCATAAAGAGGATGATGTGGTCAAAATACTCATTTGCCTAATAATTCTGCACTGCCTATATATATATATATATATATATATATATATATATATATATATATATATATATATATATATATATATATATATATGCATTTAAAATTTTTAAACAACAGTTATTAAAGGAACACTATATTTAAATATATATATATGATGTTAATGTGTTGTTGTAACTACAGAATCATTTTTTGAATGGGTTCTAAACCGGTTTTAAATAGGAAACATCGAAACTCTTTGGTCACTTATGAGTGAGGTGCTAATGGTCTAATCTGATTGAATGATCAATACTAAGCTACAGTAAGCTAAAAGTGCTGCCCACATACCTGGAGATCGACTGGATGTATTCAAATCTCTATAGGGGAGTTAGAAAAATATTATTAAATATTATATTAAATAAATAATTTAATAAAATATAATATTATTTAAAAAATGGTAGTGTTCCATTAAGAGTTGCAATCTGGGAATTTTAAGAATGCATGAATGTAACACATTAATTGAGGAAATCACTAGGTCATATATAATTTGTAGTAATACGTATATCTCTGCATTAATATAGAAGACACAAGATTATTTTTACCACTGCTTTATAAAATGTTTATTATTTGTTTCGCATTATTATCAGCAATTCAAAATAGATACAGGTTTAATGTGACATTAAAAGCTTTCACAGCCCAGTAGTCAACAAAGAACACATTGAAAGCTGGAGCACATGACAATAGCAGCAGACTGCAGAATCAGTGATTTTGTGATTCTCTATCATTTAGTAGTTTACATTTACATTAACAGAACCCATAACTATACCTAAGGCTACTATAAACTCTATTATTTATTCATATAACCAGCACGAAAATTATATTTTTCAAGTACCGTATTTCATTTAGAAGTATTTAGCTTTCCTGGGGAATAAACAGGGCTTTCAGAAAGCCAGAAGAGATGAAGATAACACTATTTCTAACACATAGAAAACCCGATATGCTGAGTGTGATCCTAGAGTACTAAAATGTCATTTCAATTTTAACCATTCAGTCATCATTCTGGTTGGAACTTACAGAATATAAATAAAGAACAAACTCGTTTTGTGACAGAAAATACCTGCAGAAAAGGTACAAACAAAGATGTCACTGTGGCAGTACCTTTCATGACAGTACCTTTCTGGTATATCTCATTTACAGTAGGGACTAATACAGTTTGTACACTGCAGTTTTTTTCCTTTTTTGTGAAAACTATCCCTTTAAGAAGGTCTGGCATAAGGACGGGAAACATATACATACAGTTGAAGTCAAAATTATGAGCCCTCTTATAAATTTTCTTTTCTTTTTCAATTTTAACAAAGCAAGGAATTTTTCACAGTATTTCCTATAATTTTTTTAAATATTATATTCATAGTGAATTACATTCACAATATAATTCACAGGCCTGCCATTAAGGTACATTTTAGGAAAAAAAAATTAAATCCAAATGGGAACTTTTGAAAAGGTACAAACCCAGTGACAGCTTAATCACATCTGAAATTACCGAAACTGACTAAATTAGAACATTTAATGTTCTTATCTGTATGAGAAATAGGTGACTGATGGTAAATTTATGAAACATTATGAGCCTTCAACAACTTGATTCTCTGGGCTTTTCTTGTTGAGGTATTCAAGAACAAAGACCTGCAGGATTTTGTTGAGATTACTGATGGAGGTTTGGTCAAGTTTCTCCTCATTGTCATCAAATGTGTGCCACACCGCAGGAAAAGGTGTTGAAATAAGATGGAGAATACGGACTCCTGCCATTGGAGAGAAAAACCACACAAAGGTTAATTCACTCCAAAAATGTTGTCATCATTTACTCACCATCATGTTATACAAAAGTTAATTCAATAAAACCTGATTTCTGTTCCTCCACTAAAAGTTTCTCCACCTAGAAATCTGTTAATCTTTGTCTACAATTCACATATAAACATTGATATGCAAATATAAACAGAAGATCAAACATATCTTCATAAAACTCACTGGTTCTTGCTAAAATTCAACTGTACAAGAATGAATAAAAGTTTTGCATGTTAAGCTTGAGCTTAAGTGAGCAGCTCAATGTTTATATGGAAATTAATATGCTTTTCATATGAAGTCATTGTGTCTCTTCTCAAGACTCGGATTAAACCATAATTTCGTTAATCTATTTAAGCAAAGGGGCAGAAATCTCTCAGATTTTGTATAAAATATCTTAATTTGTGTTACGACAACAAAAAAGTTTATTTTGGGTTGGGAAGAAAACTAGGTTTAAAAAATGATGACAGAATTTTAATTTTGGAGTGAAGTAAATCTCCAAGAGCCTTTTATTAAAATACCTCGGTTGAGGAATGGTATGTGGTCATCCAGAATAAGTCCCACATGCAGGCCAGGCCAGAAATACTGAATTTCATTAGGGTGATTCTCCAGCTGACCGAGAGCATGTAGCCGACGCTCTAAAAAACAAAAAAGACACTTCTATCAGCAATCATTTATTATTTTTTCATAAGGGTATTAGTACTGTTTTTGTTTAAGTGGTGGTTGTCAATATTCCAGCTTTATTGGACATTTCGTTCAGTTTATTATTCTGACATGTGATACCACCTAGTGATGCAAAAGCAACCGTTTTCAGTAAAGAACTAACATCTGAGAGCAGAGCCATGATTTTTCTTTCAAGATTGCACTTCAATTTCACACTGCTCATATGTAGAGGAGAGTGGGGACGTTGCAAGTGCAACATGGGACAGTTACAACATGACTTATGTTTTATATTATGTTGTCATTTCATACTTAGCCTTTTTAAAATATTATTCTTATTAGCAATTTCCTTATTTAAAATTAATTAATAAAAAAATATTTCATTATCCTTGAAATTATATTTTGTTTATTTAGGTTATAATGTGCAAAGAAAAAATGAATATTTTAACCAGGGGGTTAAAATTAACAAAACAAAAACACACTTCAGATCACCTACAACTTAACTGACCAATAGTCACTGCACAATAAGTAAATCACAGCCAGGTCCAACACTTTTTTCAATTCATCCCCTTATTAAATATTTACTTCGTGGTCCTGCTATTTGCATATGTTGTGAGGATTTGCAGCATATTTCTTAATGTGCATGTTTTGTGAGTATTTGCGGTGAGTTTTCTATTTGTGTTTTGTTGTGAGGATTAGTCCTGTCAAAGTTTCATATAATTGTAGTTGTATAGTATGCATGAACAACAGCTTTTTAGAAACAAAATATAGCCTATTGTTATGAGATATTCATAAATGTATGAATGTAACCCTAAACATTTGTCCAGATAGCCTACTCAACAGATCCATCCTGAAACCAAAACTATGTATACACTCAGAAGACAAGAATAGTTTCACTGCTGGTTAATTTATTCGCTTAGTGTCAGCATACTGTAGGGGTTACAGAGGTAAAGGAAGTTGACAGAGAGAACTAGAAAAAAAAGAAAATAAAGAAGAGGACAGTAATATAAAAGAAGGGAGAAGGAGAGGCAAAAACGGGCAAAAAAAAAAAAGATGGCACAATAAAACAGAGAAGAATAATACTAACCAATATTCTGTAGTCTAGAAAGCCACCTGGTCGTACTAGAGAACTGATTTCCAAATCGAGGATTAGGGCTTCCAATCAAATCCAACAGAACAAACAGATCCTGGAGAAAAAAAAAGAATGAATGCATGAATGAATGAACGAACGAATAGACAAAGAACTTAGTTCAAAATTTTTGTTTGTTCTCTGTCAGTTTTGCAATTCATAATTAGATTTGAAGGAATAATGTGAATGTACATATCATCAGTAAATAACAACCAGTTAACCATATTTATTGAAATGTTTGGTCTGCTCTTCACACAAATGTATAGACATTCATTAATTTAAATAATTAATTTAATAAAAAACAGTCTTATGTTGAACATGTAAGCCTGGATAAGTTGAGTTTACTTAAAAAGTAAGAGGAAACTGGTTGCCCTAAAATGTTTAAGTAATGTATACTTAAAAAACTTGAGTGAGCTCTACTTAAAAAAATAAGAGTTGTTCTAATATGTATTATAAGTTGAATACACTTAATGCTTTTAATTAGTGTCAGTTTACTCTACTTATCTTTTTAAGTGCAATAAAATACACACAAAAGTAATACACAGGGTTGTTTTTATTTAAATTTTCTTTCCAAATACAACAAAACAATGCAAATGCTGTGCAATACAACTTAAAAATCAGTTTGCCTACTTTTCTCTCAAGTGCATTACTCAAACAAGAGCTAATAACATTTTTCTCACAAAATTAGTTGTTAATACCCCCAAGAACATGAAAGCTTGTTTAAACATCTGGACTTAAAGCGATAGTTCACCCAAAAAAATGAACATTTACTCACCCTCAAGTTAAGTGGTTCTTTTTTTCTGATGAACACAAAAAATGATATTTGGAAAACCTGTTACCATTGATTTCCATAGTAGGAAAAGCAAATACCATGGAAGTCAATGGTTACAGATTTCTAGCTTTGTTCAAAATATCTTTGTTTGTGTACAACAGAAGGATGAAACTCAAACATGTTTGGAACAAGTGAAGGATGAGTAAAAGATGACATAATTTCCATGTTTGTGTGAACTATCCTTTTAAACACATAAACATATTTTAGAACACAATGTATACTGTTTACATACAAGTGGAAATTTGTTCATGACTTCACATAATGAAGTTTTACTATTGTAACACAAGTACATGTACTGAACAAACTGTAATTTTTGGTCTTTTTTCACAATACAACGAGAAATAAATAATATTTAAAATTATTATGAAGATCTGTTACTGTAAGCTGACCTTTACATTGAAACAGCAAGACGACACTTTGTCCAATTTAAGAGCAGGGGATAAATGAGTCAGAGAAGACAACAGAAGGCTCGAGGCAGGTCTGTATGAATGATGAAAGATGATGAACACTCTGGATGGGTTAAGCTGTGGACTTTTTTCATCAATGCAGATGATTCCTGTGGAAACTTGATAGTATGGGCCCTCGCGAGAAACATCTTATTGAAAGAAAAAGTATGCAAATATGATGATATTAGTTAAATAACTCAGTGCTCAAAGCAGAAAAAGGCCAGAATAAAAGAGATGATGAAAATAGGCAATAGGTAGACTCATGTAGACAAAAAACCCACTTTTGTCTGACGTAAGAGCTCAGCCAACAGCTGACCAGCAACATGGTTCCTTTTTCTAAAGATGCTCATCAAATTTGGAGAGTAATTTTAGAGCATTATGGAAGCTCTCTGTGAGATTTTTGCCCACCACTTGATTGAAGTTGAAATAAACCTGAAATATAAAACAAGTGAAAAACAAAACAGTTATGTTCCTTGTGTATTTTAGTCCAGTGTGCTTTGAAACTTACAATCTTGTTATTAGCACATGACTTTATGATTTACTTTTACAGAACAATACTCAGCAAATCCACATGACAGACTGCTAAACTTAACTGGTGCATCTGCACTTGTCAGTTGAGCAAGATTGGTGTGAATATAAAAGTGCTCTTTTAAGGCAATAAATTATTTTTAAAAAATCAAAAACAATTTCTTATTGCAAACAAGGAAACAGAACAATTATGGCATATAGTTTCCATTTGTCAGTCTATAATCCTTTTTTCACAGTTAAAAATACAATTTTGTCCTTTATGCAAACAGTCAGATATATGAACTGTACCTTTAAAAACTCAAGTACATTCACAGAACAACCCGAGCATTTATAGCAAATAAACAAATATAAATATGCTGCTCGCTTTCTGAGCCTTGTCTGGCGATTTCTTTCTTACACCCCTTTGATTGGTCACGCGCTCAACATAAAGATCTGCGATTGGCTCTTACGCGCTGGCGCTCTGCACCGATGATAAACACTGGCTGCATCCGAAACCGCCTACTACTCAGTAGGTACTGCATTTGAATTTAAACGTACTACTCGGCCGTTAGAAAAGTACGTTCTATACAGTATGAATGTGAGCAGTATGAATGGAATTCGGACGTACTACATCCGCCATTTTGTCATGGTCACGTGACCTACCTGCGTCAGTTGCGTCGCTTCACGTCCATTCATGAATTCTCTCGCGGGGCATCATGGTATAGCACAGTGTCCATGGGATGCGCACTTCAGAATCTCGCCGGAAGTAGTAAGTCATCCGGGTACTTCTCGCATACTGGTTTTCGAATTCTATGGCTGCGTCCGAAACCGCCTACTATTCAGTAGGTACTGCATTTGACTTTAAACGTACTACTCGGCCGTTAGAAAAGTACGTTCTATACAGTATGAATGTGAGCAGTATGAATGGAATTCGGACGTACTACATCCGCCATTTTGTCATGGTCACGGGACCTACCTGCGTCAGTTGCGTCGCTTCACGTCCATTCATAAATTCTCTCGCGGGGCATCATGGGATAGCGCAGCGTCCATGGGATGCGCACTTCAGAATCTCGCCGGAAGTAGTAAGTCATACGGGTACTTCTCGCATACTGATTTTCGAATTCTAAGAATTCGGACATACTACTCGGCTCGCATACTGATTTTAGCGTACTGTATAGTATGGAAGTATGCGGTTTCGGATGCAGCCACTGATACACGGCAGCGCAGCGGCGATCACAGCTGATCCACGGCACTGGATCCATGATAGACGCGGTGGGGGAAACTCTGCAGACACTCGCTCAAGTCTGTATCCAGAAGTAACATTGTAACAGCCGAGAGGAGATGAATAGTCACGCCAGCAATTCAAATGGGCCACAGTGAGAGAGAAAAAAGGAGTACTTTCATTTTCTCAATAGCAGTGAAATAGGGGCTTCTGCTGTAAGTGTCAGTGAAAGACTGTTAAGTAAACACACACGCAGTGAAATTGTGCACATTTTCTGATTCTTTTAAAGGGTCACGAAACACCAAAACACATTTTTTGAGCTGTTGACAGTCATATATGTGTCCCACGCTGCTATAAACACTATTAGGACACATATATTGCACTAAAAAGTGAAAATTGGTTGTTTTTGCGTTATTTTGAGCAAATTCGTTCTTCCGGTTTGAAACGAATTTTTTAAGCTACGTCACGGCCATGAGATACATAGGTGTAAGTGGATTACAGTGCACGCGACACGCGACAGAAACGCGTTTGTAAGGAACATTTTTACCCGAGAGCTTTTTCTCATCTGGAAATGGTGAAATCCGGATTTGCCGCTCGTCTCCTTTTAATAAAAAGACACAGCTCCAGTTTGATTGTCTGTCTACAGATTTGGTAAGTGTTTGCAGTGCAGTGCCCTTTATTTAAATGCTGCTCTCCGAGTGTAAACATGTTAACACAAACTATTCCTGTCGTGCAGGATTTTCGCTACATTTTGTGATAGGATAGTCTATACACATGGCTTTCTGACGCTACCTACCTACCGAGTACATAAGTTACAGAGAAATGCGGAGGATTTTTTTCTCTCATTCGCCATGCGGTATCAAATCAGCCTCTCTGTGTTTGTTTTGCCTGTGAAACATAGCGCGTGCCCAAATGGAAACTCCCTTCTATGCAAATCTTACCCTCTTTCCCTCCCCCGACACTCCCACACTCCCAGTGCTGGACACGCCCAACTTTCCTGACTTTTTTCAAAACAGAGGTGTGAAAACACCCTGCTGAGACAGGGGGTTTCGTGGCCCTTTAAGTAGTTGAAGTGTTTTAAATACTCGCGCTCGCCATACTCGCCATAGTAAGCTACAGTGACTTAGCGGATATGAGATAAATGACATCAGTACATAATAACCGGTTTTGATTATTACTGAACCGATACCGAATTGTCCGCGTCTGCATCGCGGTGCACCGAAGAAACAATTAATTTTGACACCCCTAATACTTACATTGCCAATGCACGCCTTTCTGTAATCTGAAACAAAATAAAACTTTGTTAGAATGCATCTACTTATAATTGCATTAAACGTTCATTCAGCTTATTCTATTCAAACAATGGCTGCATTACAATTAAACAAATGTAAAAGTTTGTTCAAATTCACTCACCAAACTAAATTATGATTGTCCTTACGTCGTTTCTGCTCCACTGAAACCACAGCATACTGTATGTGACCAACCTAAAATGTGTTGAACAGGATGGTGTGTACCAAGCAGTGGCAAAACTGTATTAAAAGCTTTAAATAGCATGGACTGTTTAAAGTATGCTCTATGACCGCAAATAATCAGCTCGGGAAAAAAGGCGATAACAATACACAGCTGAAAATGCGCTGTGTAATTGCCTCACGAGAATTCAGACTTGGCGCCGTTTCCATGTCAACCGTGCAGGAAGGAGCAAACAAATGAACAGTGTTGCCAACTTAGCGACTTTGTCGCTAGATTTAGCAACTTTTCAGACCCCCCTAGCGACAAATTTTCAAAAAAGCGACTAGCGACAAATCTAGCGACTTTTTTGTGTGTTACTGGAGATTTTTATAGACTGTCGTTTGTCCATTACTGTACCGTTCCTACTATTCTCAACGAGCTGCGGGTGATGCCGCGGCCCCTCCCTCGCCTCAGAGCACTGACAGGCGGCCCAGTCCTCGTACAGCAGCCTCTCCCACCTGCAGCCTGACTGCAGATCACTCCTCTGCGTACCGACGGCAAATTATTTAGCACCGGCAGTGTGAAGGTATTTCCCTTGTACAGTCAAACCAATCTGCTTCTCTTTTATTTGAACAATTTGATTTGACCGTTTATTCTTTTCTTGTTCACAATCAGAGATGTTTTAGTGAGAGTTTCAGAACTTGTCTGAGTTTATTACGTCTGAGAGATTACTGCAAATTCACTACTCATCTATAATGATATACTGTATTCAAACAGCAATAACTTTAGTTAAATTGACATGCTTGCATTAAGCGTAGTGCAAATATAATACCCCATTTATTTACCATAGGCTGTTAAACAGAAATGGTAGAACGTAATGACGTCAGTAATATGCAAATTAGCATATTACGTAATCTAGCGACTTTTAGCGACTTTTCGGGCAGAGCTTAGCGCCTTTCCGTTGAAAATAGTTGGCAACAGTGCAAATGAAACCGTGTCAACTTTGAATGCGTGTCGTTTGAAATAAAAAAACGCTTGTTGTCAAGTGAAAGTGCAACGACTCTATTAAAGGATGTTTTTCGCGCAGTAAATCATCCGCGGAACACGCTTTACAGACATGTATTTAAGAGGGATTGTGTCCACCACTCAGAACTGAAAATCTTGCAGGTTAACTAGCGAGCTCATATGCCAAAAACACACGGCAAGTGTTTAAACAGGACCCGCGCATTTAAAGCGAAACATACTTAAAACAGTGTTTTCCGGTATTCACAAACAGCCGAAAATAAAAACTGGATAAAATGTTTACAGTCTACTCACCAGACGTCTGAAATCATCTGCTACTGCAACCGCAAGAAAATGGCGTTGCCTGACTTGAACACTAAGTCAGGTTGGGGGCAGGGGGCGTGATCAGTCAAAAACTTTTAAAACATTAGTCTATTGTACTTAAAGTTATTCATACAATAAACTTTGTCTACAAAAAAGTAGAATTCACTTAAAATGTTATAGTAATGAACCAAATATTAAACTATTTAAGTACTTTGCACTTAAACTGTATAATTAGACATGAAATCCGGGTAAAGAGTGTATTTGAATAGCCAAAAATGCATTTTATGAGTCAAAAGTATTATTAAATATATTAGTATATATTTTTTCTTTTATTCCAAAAATGATTAGATATTAAGTAAAGGTCATGCTCTATGAGGACATTATATAAATCTCCTTCCGTAAATATATAAAAAAGTAACGTTTTAGAAATATGCATAATATGCTATTAACTTAATTTCGACAATTTTCTTTTCTTTTTTTTTTTTTAACCTTTAGATTTGACATTTTCAATAGGTTCATCTCTGCTAATAATAAAAAAAATACCCTCATGACTAGTTTTGTGATACAGAGTAACATTTTTTGATATGTGGTTTGGGATGATATGAGAATGATAAAATGAATGTTTTTTTGTAACAAGAAATAAGATGGAGAAAAAAGTGAGATTGTAAATGAAGTATACAATGCTGTCAAGCTGGCTGGTGTTTGTAGCTTCTGGTGGATGTGATGCTGTGGCCATTTTGTGGGCCAGATGACGAGAGCCATACAGAGAGTCTTCAGATGTCCACTGATAAAGAGCCTCTTCTCCATCAAAGAACAAGAGCTGCAGAGACAGATCTGAGCCAGAATTCTGTGAGAAAACACACACATATTGTTGTATATTTTTAAACAGCTCACCTTATCACACCTTAGCAGTTTCATTTCCGAAAGAACTAATTTAGGGGTCTATGATTTCTGTGTCCGTTCAACTGTGACAGAATATATTACAATTGTATTGCAAAAATTGTAGAATATCTTTTTGTTTTTGTATTGTTAAAAAAAAGAATATATATATATATATATATATATATATATATATATATATATATATATATATATATATATATATATATATATAATCCAGAATAAATGCAAAAAGAATAATTTTTAATTCATACAGCCATAATTTTAGAGAAGTGATCAACGCATTAAAAAGCACATTTCATACATATCGATTACAAACACTCGACTGATTACTTATAAAAGTAAATTTAAAAGTCCCATGAAGTACTTTATTAAAAATATTAGGCCATTAAAGGAAAAGGTCTCCCAAAAATGAACGTTTCATCATCACTTACATGCACGCCACTTGTTCTGCTGAATATTTTTAAATATTTCCTTATATTTTGAGGAATGTTGACACATGCTGTTCAAGCTTGTTCAGGAGCTTAGTTTTTGCCAAATATGTATATAGGGATACACTGGTATTTTTAACCACCCATTCCTATTTAAAATTGATTTGGTTCAATGTTCATTCTGAATTATATATTGAAATTTAACAAATTATGTGCATTGTAATATTTAATCAGGCCACATTTAAGCGGGGTGGACAAACAACAGTGAGCTTGTTAAGTGGTAAGTCTAAGCTAAGCTAAATTAGCTATAGCTATTCAAGGGGGTTTATGGACAGCTAGTGTTTTTCCATTAATTAATATATTAATCCATAAATCCATTAATATATTAATTCCATATATTAATTAACTGTGTTTATATGTAATATTGTATATAAATACTAATATTTGTTTGCTTAATTTTTCAGATTAATGAAAAAAATGTTTACAGTATTTTCCCACAAAAGAGGAGTGTTTACTCAGGCAGATTTTTGATAAAGACAATGGGTGCCAAACAGCAGGTATATTTTATAATGTTATTTGTTTATTATTATTATTATTATTATGAAATATTACTAATTTCTACACTTTTGTAGCATCAGACCGCACATTAAATCAGGGATGAGACGAGAGATGTCATCCTCTGTTGCTGGTCTATTTGTATGAAAAATATAGCTCAAACGCTACGTCTACTCAAACATTTTGGAGAATTACTGTTCATAGAGATAGAAAAAAAAATGGTTTATTTCCTTAATATATTTTCTTAATGTGTTTTAGTAAACCTTAAACATTTTACATTTACAATTGGATAATTTAATAATAATAATAAACTAAATGTTTATTTTACAGTGTGGGAATGCACATAGAATTGCTGTCTGCCAGAGGGATGACCAACCATGAGGACGTCTTCGTTGTCTTGGAGGATGAGTGAGTCATGGAGGATGAGTGAGTCATGGATGGCTTTGAAAATCTAGAATTGCTGAACTAGATTTATACAAGTATTCCCCAAATTAAAATCACCCAAAGACAAACTTATATTAAGTTTCTGACACAATTTTACTGCTACAACCTTTTGGGGAAATGTCACTGCATTGACTGATTAATTGTGTTGCTAATATTTTGAGATACAGCTTTTATACTGATTTTATATGTTATGCAATACACAAATTCTGTCAGATTTTGTCTAAAATGTGACTATTCCTATACAAAAGAAAGTTTACAAAACAATTTTTCCATGGCATGGATAAAGAACTTTTTTCAGAGCTTAACATTGCTGTAAATTTTAAATAGATTTGTTTAACAAAGTGTATGTACCAATTTGTTATCAGTGGAACATGTAATAAAATGATATTTGGCAAAATTGCATTGTGTATGTATTTCATTATAAATTTTATATTTTACATTTTATGAATGAGTAATTTTCATTAATAAATTTGAGTAAATTGTGGTTGATTTGCTTAAATTATGAAAGCACATTCTACTAATATTAAAATCATCATCTATCACTCAAAAAATGTAGTAATTGTCACATGATTCATTCAAATGGTTTTTGCTTAAAAAAATCAAGTCTTGAAAACTACTTAAAAATATTACATGCAATAGTGTTACCAGTATTTTTTAAAGTAAATAGCACATAAGAATTTTTACAGTGTATGGATGTTTCCCAGTACTGGGTTGCAGCTGGAAGGGCATCTGCTGTGTAAAACACATGTTGGATAAGTTGGCGGTTCATTTCACTGTGGCGACCCCTGATGAATCTGATGAATAAAGGGACTAAGTTGAAGGAAAATGAAATAAATACTAATAATAATAATAATAATAATATTGAATTTTGGGAATCCTTCATGTGCAGAAATGTCATATTTCAGGTTTCCTTCATATATATATACCATCAACTTTTCCTACATTTTATTATTGAAAAGAAATTTATTTTTGATAATGGCAGCCTGCAGTGTTAAGCAATTGCAAATGATTATTTACACTGTAGAGGCTGTGACACAACTTTGTCATTATTATGTGGAAAAAGCTAAAATCCTCAGTGATGCAAGGCAGAGGTACTCCACTGCTTAAAGGTGCTGTATGTAAGTTTTCGACTCTTTTAAAGCATAAAAATGCCATAATATGTGTGCAGATATTTCAGAAACATCCCAAGTGAACATACTTGTTTAACTGAAAAACAATGTTGAAGTCAGATATTCTGCTTTGAAAATATTTTTTTCCATGCCGGAATGCTGTCTTTGCTTAGGTAAATCTAACCTGCACAATGCCAGTTTGGCCAATTATAATTCAGCAGCCCGGGGTTGCCTTGTTGGAAAACAGCGTATTTTATTCATTCATTCAGAAAGGCTCTGAAAGCATGCGTCCGTGACTGAAAATGCGCCCTCCGGTGGACAGTATCAGACGTCGAAATGAGACAGATTCAGTTCCACATGAGGTTATTAATTAGCAAATTATATAAATATTACAAATGTAAACATTAGACAAAGATGGCGGCGCGTACACATCGTGAGGCTCAGCGTCTCTCCAGTTTCTGCAGTTTTGCAGTATTATTCCTGCTTATTTCGGGTCTGTTCATGCAGAACAGTAGTGCCTTTACATCGTACACCCGACAGGAGATCTTGGATATTGGTTTGTGCATTCCGGACAGTTTTATCAGCAATCTTCACATCCCTGAGATCGCCAAAACACTCGAGGCTGAGCGCTCTGCCCGGCCGGGCGGAAGTGCTCGAAGGCGGCGTCGAGATTGTAAACAAAGGCGGGGAAAGCGCAGCGGGCTGAGAGCTAAGCTGAAGCCAACACCACACCGGCTCTCTTTACCCAGCATCTTCCTCGCCAATGTACGGTCAATGGTGAACAAAACTGTGCATCAACCACAGCAAAAGATTATGGAACTGTAATGTCATGATTTTCACAGAAACATGGCTAAACAGCGGGATACCAGACAATGCTGTATCTTTATTTGAGCATCACACATTCCGAGCAGACAGAACGGCGGATGACTCCGGTAAGATCAGAGGCGGAGGATAATGCATTTATATTAACAAAGCTTGGTGCACAAACTCTGTCATCGTTGGGAGACATTGCTCTGTTAACCTGGAATTTTTAATGGTTAAATGTAGACCCTTTTATCTGTCAAGAGAGTTCACCTCCACCATCATAATTGCCGCTTATATTCCTCCCGATGCTGATGCCAAGCTTGCTATGAAAGAACTTCATGCAGCCATCAGCAAACAACAGACTGCTCATCCGGAGGCTGCTTTTATTGTTGCGGGGAATTTTAATAACTCAAACTTAAAGACAGTGCTTCCCAATTCCATTAAAACATTTTCTGTCACACACAGGGAAACAAAACGTTGGACCATGTATACACAAACATGGCTGAAGCCTATGCTGTGACCCTCTCACCCACTTGGGTCAATCAGATCATCTTTCTTTGTTCCTCACTCCCAAATACTCACCCCTCATTAACCGTGTGAAGCCTTCATTAAGGACCATCAAAGTGTGGCCAGAGGGGGTAGACTTCACACTCCAGGACAGGTTTCAACACACAGACTGGAGTATGTTTGCTTCCCAGGCCACCAGTGGCTCTCACACAGACATTGACAGCTACACTTCCTCTGTTTTGGAATACATCAACACCACCATAGACAGTGTTACAACCCAGAAACAGATCACCACATACCCAAATAAAAGCCATGGATGAACAAGGAGGTGCGCCTCCTGCTGAAGGCACGCAACACTGCCTTCAGATCAGGGGATGCACAGGCCTACAGCACTTCCAGGGCTAATCTGAAGAGGGGCATCAAAAAGGCCAAGCACTGTTGCAAGGTAAAGCTAGAGGAGCACTTTTCCAACTCTGATCCTCGGCGCATGTGGCAGGTTATTCAGGCCATCAGCAACTACAAACCCAGCCAGTCCACACCCACAGTAGGGATGTGCACAATTTTTCAATCAATCGATTAATCGAACCCATCAGCGACGATCGAGCATGAAAACGATGATCGATTGGCTCTAAAATTAAATTACTTTCAATCGTAATGATTGGTTATGCTGGTATTTGGGCGGTAGTTTGATATTTGATTGGTTATGGCTGCAGGGAGTTGCGGTCTGGACAAGACCTGAGAGCAGATCAATTGACCTTATTCTTGAATGCGGAAGTGCGCTCGTTTTTGCGATTGTTTTAGAACTTCCGATTCAGTTGCCTATGGGAGAAATGACTAGGAATAATAAACGGCTGAAAACGGTCAAATTACTCGCTCTACAAACAAGTGTTTGCATGATTATACAGACAAAATAGAATAATATAATAAGAAAACTTCAGTTTGCAACATCAAGCAGCAGAACGAGCTGTTTTTAACGTCTAAAAATGAATGGAAGTGAATGAGACCGGAAGTCTCGAGCCAAAATGATTCAAATGGCTGCGCCCGCTCGTATGCAGAGAATAAGGTGAATAGGGGGTCACACACCAGAAGCACCACGCAGCGCATTTCAGAATTCTAAACGTACACAGCGGTGCCCCATTTTAAATACCATGCGAATGTGCGGGTCTGGTGTGTGATATTTTAAGCTGTCATGTGCGTGCCATGTCTTGACAATCTTTTTGGGGAGGACTAGCTTACGACATGAGTAATGTTTTACTGGATGACACCAAAATCGAAAGCTACTTCAGGGAGCCATGCATCTATCTAAACCAGATCCTTTATTGTGGTGCAAAGTAAATGAGTCTCGATATGCAAGGCTAAGCAGCCTTGCCCATTGGTACCTGGCTGTTCCTGCAACTTCTGTGACTGCTGAGTGCCTTTTTTCCTCCGCCGGTAATTGTAAATAAACTTCGCACTCGGCTTTCATCGGAGCATGTATAATAATATATATATATTTTTTTTTTTTTTTTTAATTGAATGTTATTTAATTGTCGCTATGACGCACGCAAGCCCCGCCTCTTGCTTAAGCCCCACCCCCGATTAATCGAGTACTCGTTTGTTAAACCTGTGGATTAATCGAAATGAAGAATGGTCAGAAATGCCCATCCCTAACCCACAGCCACAAATGTCTCCTTCCTGAACGGGCTAAATGACTTTTGCCCGCTTTGAAAGAGACAATAAAGAACCCTACACCAGGATCACTTCCTCAACCGACCACTCACCTATCACACTCACCTCCTCAGAAGTCTACACTGCACTGAGTCGGATCAATGTGCGTAAGGCTGCTGGACCAGACGGTATTCCTGGGCGCGTCCACAAAGCTTGTGAGGAACAGCTTGCTGGGGTATTCACAGACATTTTCAACCTGTCCCTTAACCTAGCAGCTGTGCCAACATGCTTTAAAACCACCTCTATTGAGCCAGTGCCGAAACACTCCAGCCAAACATGCCTGAATGACTACCGCCCTGTAGCACTCACACCCATCATCATGAAGTGCTTCGAGCGGTGGGTCCTGGCACATCTGAAAGACTCTCTGCTATCCACACTGGACCCACATCAGTTTGCCTACCGTGGCAACAGCAGAACAGAAGATGCAGTCCCCATAGCACTGCATTCTGTACTCACACACCTGGACAATAAAAACACTTATGCACGAATGCTGTTTGTTGACTTCAGCTCAGCATTCAACACTGTCATACCCTCTAAGTTAATGATCAAACTTACAGACCCGGACATTGACATGTCTCTGCAACTGGGTTATGGACTTTTTGACTAACAGACCTCAGAATGTTAGATCAGACCACATCTGCTCCACCACCGTCATACTCAACACTGGTGTACCACAGGGCTGTGGGCTGAGGCCCTTTCTCTACCACCCTTTTTACCATCGACTGTAGGCCTGTGAACAGATCTAACACCATCATCAAATTTGCAGATGACACCACAGTGATTGGTCTAATCAGCAACAATGATGAGACTGCCTACAGAGAGGAGATACAGCATCTGGCCACTTGGTGCACCGACAATAATCTGCTCCTTAACACCAACAAGACCAAGGAGCTCATTGTGGACTTCAGGAAGGGACGAACAGGCTCACATGATCCCATCCACATCAATGGGATGGCCGTTGAGCCGGTCTCATCTTTCAAGTTCCTGGGGACCCACATCTCAAAGGACCTTTCCTGGACCACCAACACCTCCAGCCTGGTCAAGAAGTCTCACCAGCGCCTATTTTTCTTAAGGCAACTTAAGAAGAACCAGCTGTCATCAGCCGTCTTGGTGAACTTCTACCGCTGCACAATAGAAAGCATCCTGACGAACTGTGTCACAGTCTGGTATGGAAGCTGCTCTGTTGCTGAGCGTAAGGCACTGTAGCAGGTGGTGAAAACTGCCCAACGTATCACAGGGACCACACTCCCAGCCATAGAGGACATCCAGAGGAAACACTGTCTGCGCTGAGCACGCAGTATTCTTAAGGATTCCTCTCAACCTGCTCACAGACTGTTTTCTCTCCTGCCTTCCGGCAGGTGCTTCAGGCTCCTCCGGACAAAAACCAGTAGACTAAGGGGGTACTCAAACTATGTACAGTTGCGTTGAACTGGGCCAAAGCACGCTTGCCCCCCCTACCGTCTCCACCGACGGCCCGCACTCACATTACATTCGGGCCTGGGCACGCTTACGTCATCGGTGACGCGCTGTTCAGTTTAGAAAGAGAATCGCTCTCGCTCAGCACAGTGGAGATTTCTTTAGTTATATTGTTTAAGTCATTTGATATGCGGTGGCACGCAGTCAAATATTTCGCCGAACAGATCAGCCACTTTTGACGCTCATAAATTCCTCGTGCTGCAGGAATTAAGAGGTTTGCTAAAGGTGCAGCTGTCGTGCAGTGAGGGGTTTGCGTCTTTAATAAACTACGACAGTTTGCGTTCGTTGAACAGTAAGAATGATTAATTAATCCATATGAAACAGTCCCTTAAAAGTCACATCTCGCTTTCAGTTTCGGGCTTAGGCACGCTTGCACTCATACTGCAAGCGTACCGCACCTGAGCCCAAGTGAACCGCGCTCTGGCACACCTCTTCCAACCGGGCCAGGGCCGGCTATGTGAACTGTGCTTGAGCCCGGTTCAGAGCACTCACACTTCTCAAACGATCCGGGAAACGGTCCTGGGCATGGTTCGGATAGCATAGTGTGAGTACACCCTAAGGAACATTTTTTTCCCCAGAGCTGTCTCCCTTTTGAACTCTGCCCCCCACTGACTCTTTTGCCCCCTAATACACCCCCCACTCTCCTCATAACTCTTACTCCTCATAATCACTGCACTATTTAACATTTGCACATTTAAAAATTGCACATATTTGTTGCACTACATTGCACTGATTCATTTATTTGAACCGTACATACCCACTGCACATGTACATTTGTAATTATGTACACACCCACTGTACATATACATTTGTAATTATATTTATCTATCTGCACACAAATGATTATTAATAGCAACCTGTACATATATCATCTATTGTAAATCTTTGTTCATAGCTAATACAACCTGTATATAATGTTCATAGTACATCCATTTGTAAATATCACCATAGTTTTTCTATAACTGCACTTTATAATTTATACCTGTATCCTGCACTTGCTGCTATTGCACTCCTGATTGGACCTAAACTGCATTTTGTTTCCTTGTACTTGTACATGTACATGTGTAATGACAACAAAGTTGAATCTAATCTAATCTAATTAGGTGAGCAGGTTACATTGTAACCTGTCCTAACAACACGCTTTGTGATGAGCACAGAATATGCACTCACAGAAGCACAGAATATGCACTCACTCCTGAAACTGTAAGGTTTATTAATAAGTTCAATTTCAAACGGTTTATTGTATTTTCAAGATCTGAGGTGAACTATCTGCTGCTGCTTTCAGTATATGGCAATAAATGTCATGTATAATGGCATTCAAACTCACATTGTTAGCATTTAGCACTTAATAAAGCACACAAGGTTTACCTGAGGTGATCATGGTCATAGGTTTCTGTTTTTCAGCTATTATATCAATTCGAGGTGTTGGTTAGAACCAAAAAAACTCCTTTTAATATGGAAAATATTCCCTCAATTGCGTTGTGGCGAGACTGAAGGCCTCTCACAATAGTTTTTTTTTTTTAAGCACCACTAGGGGGACCTAGTCTGACCTGCCATTCCTAAACTTCCGGGGTCAAGAAGGCAACGGAAGTTCAGGTGAAAAAAAGAAAATAAAAGAGGAGTTTTTTAGAAGGAGTTCAGTTGGGAAGGTGGTTGAGTCGGACGGGAACCGTGGTGAAGAGGAGTTTAGTTTTTTTTTCTTTTGGGCGTGTTTGTTTGGTGAGCGAATGAAGAAAAGAATTGTGCGAGGGTGAAGAGAACAAAAGCTGTGTCGTGTAGGAAGAGTGGAGGTGGAGTGACCGAAAACACCAACAGTGATCATTGTGTGCGAGCGGTCTCCTGGATCCTCGGTGGAGACAGTGGAGAGCTGGATCCTTCCTGAAGCCACGAATGAGTTCGACTGGTGGGAAGAAGCCTTCCAAAGTAAAAACCGATCGAGGGGTGGACCTGTACCAATCAATGTTGTTAGCCGGGTCAGTTCATTTTCATCCAATAACTCTTACACCCACACTGAAAATCTTCCCCATACTGAAAAACCACAAAACAGGTTTTTGCTGTACATTTTTCATTCCATTGTGCTTCCTTAAACCAAGCCCCAATTTATTATTTAGCCTTTTTTTGTGTTTGTTGTTCGTTTTGTTTTGTTTGTTTATTTTTTTTTACCTCTGCTTAAAGGTTGTTGATTTTTGAATGTTCTCACAAGGATGATATTGCTGTTTTATAAAATACATTTTTTTGAGTCAAAGTCTAAGTGTGTATGAATTCTTACTTAAAAGGGAAACTTTAATTTCTTTATTAATTAATTTTTTTTTTTTTTTTGAATTCCGTAATGGTGGTATTTATGGCTTGCCGCGGCTAACCGGAGCACAATTTATTTTTGGCAAGATAAACTTGTCTGGCGCCCAAAGGTTATTAAAACAAAACTGTTAATTATATATATATTTTTTTTTGTCGAGGTCCGCTGGGAGTAGGATCAAAGGGCCTGGAAAAGCCGTGCCATTCAGTTCACGCGTGGACTAGCGGTAGGGCGTTGAACTGCGGATCTGGCGACCCGAGCCGTTGCTTTTATTTAGAACACAGTTTAAATCACTCGCTCCTGTACTCAATCTGGCAACCCGCGTTCAGTGGTGTAAAGTACTTGAGTAAATGGACTTCGTTACTTTACTTAAGTATTTTTTGGCTACTTTGTACTTGTACTGAGTATCAAAAATATAAGCAACTTTTACTCTTTACTTGACTACATTTTTGATTGAATACATGTACTTTTTACTCCACTACATTTGAACAGATGCTTACCGTTACTCATTACATTGTGATTGTGCGCGACAAGTCGGCATCTTTATCAACCACGGCTAATTTGTTGGGCGGATGAGGCGATATTGCCATCTGCAGGGTGCTGAAGGTACTGTATGCTATTTATGGGCTAAATCACGTAAATGTGAATTAGCAGCTTGCCTAATACCAGGTGTTTAATTAGTGACATGGCTGCAGCCAGTGATAAAGCTGAAGCCGGCACATCAAGCAGTGCCAGCTCTGATGATCATCCATGGCCTTATCTGAAAGAAATGTTTTCATTTGCCGATATACAGAATGGCTCTTACAGGATGCAGTGTCTACTTTGTTTGCCACGAACCACGAAAATAAGTGCTTTAAGAATTTATCTTCAAATTTAAAAAAACACATTGAGGTAAGAGTCTATTTAATGTGAATTTAGTCAAATTATGTCTGACTTTACAATGGTATAGTAAGTATAATGTTCCCAAAAATTAATACAGTTACTGATATGGCAAAACCCACTGCGACATGACTATGTTTTAGCTTTTTTTTTTTTGTGCAATGTGAATAAATGTATCACTAAAATTATACATTTTGCATCAAGTGCATTTAGCTGTGAGTTTGTGTTTTATTACATTCAGTATGAGTAAAATACTTAAGTTCTTTTAAAATACTTTAATACTTTAATACTTTTATTCAAGTCTTATTTGAATTGGTGACTTGTAACTTGTAATGGAGTAATTTCTACAGTATGGTATCTGTACTTTTACTCAAGTATGGTTTTCAGGTACTCTTTACACCTCTGCCCGCGTTTGTGTTTTTATTTTGATCCAGGAGTGCGATACCTAGTTCAACCCCTGGGTGTCAAACTTGCATACTGCACCTTTAATATAGCCATGTAGGAACTCAGATTTGAATTAGGTTTGTTCTCCATGTAAAACTAGGATTGCTTTTGCTTTTGAAGTACTCAAAACTTGCCACTTTGAAGGGTCCTTTGGAATGAATAATTTGGAAGTGTACAACTGATGGACACTACCATGCCAACACAGATGCCAACACTTAAAAACACTTTTGCTCTTACATTGTTGGAGCAAAATATAGTATACAAATAAGTTTCAAATCTTTACAAAACATAGAAAATAAAGGTTTAATAGAGAGTAATGGGGAGTAAAACCTTTGAAGGGATTAGGGCATAGGGACGAGCCCTAACAAATGGAACGCAGTATTATAATTTCCAACTATAAGAGAATATTGATCTTGACTTGCAGCAAATTAATGGTGGTGTGGCTAAGCATAATTCATCCAAGCTATCAAACTGATGTCATAAGAAAAAAACTTGAAGCAAATGGTTAGATTTTTAATAAATATTACCTAAACAAACATTCAGTAGATTAATTACTTCAGTTTCTATGTAGGCAGTCATACCTTCAGGGTCTTTAATTCATCATCTTGGGCTCTTGAAAGTTCCAGGATCATAGAGCATGGCACTGCAGAATCGATCGCCCCAAGAAACTCGCGGCCGTCCCATTGAGGAGGGTAGTATTTGGAGTCATAGTGGCAGGCCAGCACCAACTGACGTTTTGCAGCAGGGTTGAGAGTAGCAATTATGTTGGTGAAGGGAAGCTGCCCATAAGGAGTATAAGCATAGAAGGAGTCCTCAATCACATCCCAGCCTGCTTTCAGCAAGCTTAGGGTTGATTTAATATGCTAAAGAGAGAGAGAAAAGCTAAGTCACTGAACACTGACACATCTGCTTACATACACAAATAAGGCTGCTCAATGCTCAATATATAGAGAAATTATTATTAGTATAGCATATGTAAAATCTTATTGCAGAGAGGTGCAACTACATATTCAATTTATGTTCCAAGCATTTGAGCGTTGCATGTATAGACTTTTATTATTATCTTATTATTTTTGTTCCGATCTCCACATTATGTGCTATTGGCTAGATTCGCCCAAAGGTGAACCAATGGCCTCAGACCAAAGAATTAAATATAAAAACAAACAGCGGGAAACAAGAGAAGTAAATGACAAGAACCAATAAAAATCAGAATATCTGCTGCGGTTTTCAGTCTTTCATAGTGCTTTGAAATCTAAATGTAAATCTAAATGCACCTGAACATCGTTTTTAAAGAGTGAATTAGATTTAAGTAGATCAGAAAATACATGAAGAGTTTCGTTGCAAAACGAGATATATCCATTTTGAGAAATGTTGGTTATTTGACATTATTATTTAAGACATCAACAGTCAAGTTCCTTCACAATTTTTGTACATTAAACTATTACTTGAGCTCAGTGAAGGCCAGGAACACAATATTCTTCAAATCCATGATATTTTTAATCTAAATATTTTATCTATATTTTTAAAAATATTTTATCTATATTCTTTATAAGTCAAAAACTATGCCAAATGCAACACATTTATCTTAACATTGTCAAACATCTTAAATTGGTTAAAAAAAACAATACATTATAAATATATGGAATAATATATACAAAGATTGATAAATAATAGTAAGATTCTGAGTTAGTTTTGGCCAGAACGTACACAACATAACTTTTTTTTTTTTTTTTGCAAAACGCTATACAGTATATTCACCTTAGGTTATATTCTACTGTAATACCATTAAGAAAATCTAGTAATTCAATGTTTTGTTTGATAAGTAAGATTAAGTTAGATAAATGACTTGTAGCTTGTTACAGAAAGAGTGGAGAGTGCTGAGCTTGCCCAGCATCCTGAACATTCTATAAGATTAGATTAGATTAGATTCAACTTTATTGTCATTACACATGTACAAGTACAAGGAAACGAAATGCAGTTTAGGTCTAACCAGGAGTGCAATAGCAGCAAGTGCAGGATACAGGTATAAATTATAAAGTGCAGTTATAGAAAAACTGTGGTGATATTTACAAATGGATGTACTATGAACATTATATACAGGTTGTGTTAGCTATAAACAGAGATTTACAATAGATGGATATATGTACAGGTTGCTATTAATAATCAGATATATAAACATAATTACAAATGTATATGTACAGTGGGTGTGTACATAATTACAAATGTACATGGGTATGTACAGTTAGAATAAATGAATCAGTGCAATGAATATGTGCAATTTTTAAATGTGCAAATGTTAAATAGTGCAGTGATTATGAGGAGTCTGAGTTATGAGGATAGTGGGGGTGTATCAGGGGGGCAAAGAGTCAGTGGGGGGCAGAGTTCAAAAGGGATACAGCTCTGGGAAAAAAGCTGTTCCTTAGTCTGCTGGTTTTTGTCCGGGGGAGCCTGAAGCGCCTGCCAGAAGGCAGGAGAGAAAACAGTCTGTGAGCAGGATGAGAGGAATCCTTAAGAATACTGCACGCTCGGCGCAAACAGTGTTTCCTCTGGATGTCCTCTATGGTTGGCAGTGTGGTCCCTGTGATGCGTTGGGCAGTTTTCACCACCCGCTGCAGTGCCTTACGCTCCGCAACAGAGCAGCTTCCATACCAGACTGTGACACAGTTCGTCAGGATGCTTTCTATTGTGCAGCGGTAGAAGTTCACCAAGACGGCTGATGACAGCTGGTTCTTCTTAAGTTGCCTTAAGAAAAATAGGCGCTGGTGAGCCTTCTTGACCAGGCTGGAGGTGTTGGTGGTCCAGGAAAAGTCCTTTGAGATGTGGGTCCCCAGGAACTTGAAGGATGAGACAGGCTTAACGGCCATCCCTTTGATGTGGATGGGATCATGTGAGCCTGTTCGTCCCTTCCTGAAGTCCACAATGAGCTCCTTGGTCTTGTCTGTGTTAAGGAGCAGATTATTGTTGGTGCACCAAGTGGCCAGATGCTGTATCTCCTCCCTGTAGGCAGTCTCATCATTGTTGCTGATTAGACCAATCACTGTGGTGTCATCTGCAAATTTGATGATGGTGTTAGAACTGTTGACAGGCCTACAGTCGATGTAAAAAGGGAGTAGAGGAAGGGGCTCAGCACACAGCCCTGTGGTACACCAGTGTTGAGTGTGACGGTGGTGGAGCAGATGTGGTCTGATCTAACATTTTGAGGTCTGTTAGTCAGAAATTCCATAACCCAGTTTCAGAGAGACGTGTCGATATCCAGGTCTCTAAGTTTGATCATTAACTTAGAGGGTATGACAGTGTTGAATGCTGAGCTGAAGTCAACAAACAGCATTCGTGCATAAGTGTTTTTATTGTCCAGGTGTGTGAGTACAGAGTGCAGTGCTATGGAGACTGCATCTTCTGTGCTCCTGTTGCCATGGTAGGCAAACTGATGTGGGTCCAGTGTGGATGGCAGAGAGTCTTTCAGATGTGCCAGGACCAGCCGCTCGAAGCACTTCATGATGATGGGTGTGAGTGCTACAGGGCGGTAGTCATTCAGGCATGTTTGGCTGGAGTGTTTCGGCACTGGCACAATAGAGGTGGTTTTAAAGCATGTTGGCACAGCTGCTAGGTTAAGGGACAGGTTGAAAATGTCTGTGAATACCCCAGCGAGCTGTTCTGCACATGCTTTAAGGACGCGCCCAGGAATACCGTCTGGTCCAGCAGCCTTACGCACATTGATCCGACTCAGTGCGGTGTGGACTTCTGAGGAGGTGAGTGTGATGGGTGAGTGGTCGTTTGAGGAAGTGATCCTGGTGTAGGGTTCTTTATTGTCTCTTTCAAAGCGGGCATAAAAGTCATTAAGCTCGTTCAGGAAGAAGACATTTGTGGCTGTGGGTGTGGACTGGCTGGGTTTGTAGTTGCTGATGGCCTGTATGCCCTGCCACATGCGCTGAGGATCAGAGTTGGAAAAGTGCTCCTCTAGCTTTAGCTTGTAACAGTGCTTGGCCTTTTTGATGCCCCTCTTCAAATTAGCCCTGGAAGTGCTGTAGGCCTGTGCATCCCCTGATCTGAAGGCAGTGTTGCGTGCCTTCAGCAGGAGGCGCACCTCCTTGTTCATCCATGGCTTTTGATTTGGGTATGTGGTGATCTGTTTCTGGGTTGTCACACTGTCTATGGTGGTGTTGATGTATTCCAGAACAGAGGAAGTGTAGCTGTCAATGTCTGTGCTAGAGCCACATGTGGCCTGGGAAGCAAACATACTCCAGTCAGTGTGTTGAAACCTGTCCTGGAGTGTGGAGTCTACCCCCGCTGGCCACACTTTGATGGTCCTCACTGATGGCTTCACATGGTTGATGAGGGGTGAGTATTTGGGGCTGAAGAACAAAGAAAGATGATCTGATTGACCCAGGTGGGGGAGGGGGGTAACAGCGTAGGCTTCAGCCATGTTTGTGTATACATGGTCCAACGTTTTGTTTCCCCGTGTGTGACAGAAAATGTTTTGATGGAATTTGGGGAGCACTGTCTTTAATTTTGAGTGATTAAAATCCCCCGCAACAATAAAAGCAGCCTCCGGGTGAGCAGTCTGTTGTTTGCTGATGGCTGCATGAAGTTCTTTCATTGCCAACTTGGCATCAGCATCGGGAGGAATATAAGCGGCAGTAATGATAGTTGAGGTGAACTCGCGTGGCAGATAAAAGGGTCTGCATTTGACCATCAGAAATTCCAGGTTAACAGAGCAATGTCTCCCAACGATGACAGAGTTTGTGCACCAAGCTTTGTTAATATAAATGCATAATCCTCCGCCTCGGGTCTTACCGGAGTCATCCGCCGTTCTGTCTGCTCGGAATGTGTGATGCTCAGTTAAAGATACAGCGTTGTCTGGTATCCCGCTGTTTAGCCATGTTTTTGTGAAAATCATGACATTACAGTTCCATAATCTTTTGCTGTGGTTGATGCGCAGTCGAATCTTATCCATTTTGTTCACCAGGGACCGTACATTGGCGAGAAAGATGCTGGGTAAGGACTGCCGGTGTGGTGTTAGCTTTAGCTTAGCTCTTAGCCCGCCGCGCTTCGCCCGTCTTTGTTTACGATCGCGCCGCCGCCTTCGAGCACTTCCGCCCGGCTGGGCAGAGCGCTCTGCCTCGGGTGTTCTGGCGATGTCCAGAATGAGTCGTTATATCGCACCGTTATATAACCGTTATATCGCACTTTGTAAAGTAACTGGTCTGGCGGATATCGCGTTTTGTGAAAAAATTAATTTTGTAGTAGGCCTAAAATGTACATTCTTTATTGTTATTAATGGCAGCAATTCACACATAGATTTAGGCAGAGATGGCAAAAGTACACACATCCTTTACTTAAAGGTGCAGTATGTAAGTTTGACACCTAGTGGTTAAACTTGGTGTTGCACTCCTGGATCAAAACAATAGCATGCGTGGGATGCCAGAGAAGCGAGTGATTTAAACTGTTCTAAAAAAAGCGACGACACGCGATAGAGGGAATATTCTCCATATTAAAGGGAGTTTTTGTCCTAACCAACACCTCGAATTGAATTTATTAGAAACGGCTTCTATTTCTAACAGCTGAACTTGTGAAACCTATGACAGTGATCAGCTCAGGTAAATCTCGTGTGCTTTATTCAATGCTAAATGCTAACATATGAGTTTGAATGCCATTTTACATTTAATGATGTTAACGTGGGTTAACATGTATTAAACAGATTCTAAACTTTACCATTTCATGAGTGAGTGCATATTCTGTGCTTCTGAAAGGCTGTGTTTAAATTTCTGCCGTGTTTGATCTGGTGCAAACAGCCAAATAGCTCATCACTGCCTCTCTCGTCACAGCGTGTTGTTAGGACACGCTGTTACAATGTAACCTGCTCACCTAATGTTGACGTTCGTAATATTTATGTCATTTGCTAATTAATAACCTCATGTGGAACTGAATCTGTCTCCCATACTGTCCTTTTCGGTCACGGACGCATGCTTTCAGAGCCTTTCTGAATGAATGTATGAAGTATGCTGTTTCCCAACATGGCAACCCGGGGTGCTGAATTATAATTGGCTAAACTGGCATGTGCATGTGAAAATTACCTAAACAAAGAGAGCGTTCCGGCACGGAAAAAACATTTTCAAAGCAGAATATCTGACTTCAGCATTGTTTTTCAGTTAAACAAGTATGTTCACTTAGGATGTTTCTTAAATATCTGCACACATATTATGGTAATTTTATGCTTTAGAAGAGTAAAAAAACTTACATACAGCACCTTTAAGTAGAAGTACAGATACTCATGTTTAAAACGACTCTGGTAAAAGTAGAAGTACTGACTACACTTTTGTACTTAAGTAAAAGTACAGAAGTACCGCCTGAAAAATGTACAAAAGTAAAAAAGTAAAAAGTACTCATTTCAACCACAGTCCCAAAGACATGCGGTATAGGCAAATAATAATTCAACTACATTTGCAGTAGTTTATAAGTGTGTGTGTGTGTGTGAATGTGAGTGTGTATGGGTGTTTCCCAGTACTGGGATGCAGCTGGAAGGGTATCCGCTGCGTAAAACAAATGCTGGAATAATTGGCGGTTCATTCTGCTGTGGCAACCCCTGATAATTCAGGGACGAAGCTGAAGGATAACAAGTGAGATACTGTAGGTAGGTAATCATCCTGACGCAAACTCAGTGTTCAGCATGTAGTTTTGCCGCTGTTAGATAAAAAATAACAGCTCCCATTCATGTTGATTTTTTCTTTTGCTAAAATAAATACAGAATCAGATATGACTCTAAACAATTTTTTTTGCATTAGGCTACAGCTTCTTATTCTCTTCAGAGAGTAGCTCTCATATATAACCTGCTATTTCAGTGTTTTTTTTTTCAGGTATTGTGGTTATTTTATTTAATGGATAAACATTAATTCTGTTACAGTTTTTCTCAGTCACTTTGGTCCATTTCTCAGATCAGAATTGAAATTCTCAAAACTCCCTGTTCAATCTTCAGATCATCATTGTGTCACTTGTGCACATCAGAAAGCAGTTTCTCATTGTGAACAAGTTGCAAATGCTTTTGTTCATCCATGCAAATGATTATGTGCAATTCTCTGATGTTTCCTATATTATCAGTTGCTTATGTCATGTTGATCAACATGTATTATTTTATCTCTGTTGAATAGACTCACCCCCGCAACATTTAATCGTTCAAATGCCCGAACAAGTTGTCTTAATATTTAGTCATAATGCATTTTTTACATTTCTCCCAGGTTAATCTTGACTTTTTCTAATAAAGGTCTAAAAGGAGGTTGTCCTATGTTCACATTTTTACTTTTGTTTTTGTCTTTGTGCTATGCCGTGCTCTCTTTTCCTTTCTGTATCAGAATGACATGATCTGGCAACAAATTACAGTACAAACAGCAAAAATATTGCCATAGTTTACACCAGAATAGCCCTCCAGAGGACACTGTTATTGACAACATGACTACTAAGTAATTTGAGTCTTATTCTTATACAATGACACAAGGACATGTCATTCTGATGCCACTGACATGTTGACCGTCACAGAAATTTAGTTTTGAGGGATGAACTGAAGGATTTTGAGCAGGAGACTGGCTTTTGCAGGTAATCCATGGTGTTTTGCTATTCATATGTGTTTTTTTGAGAAATGCACTTTGTCCTACTGTTTTACAAATTTCAGTTCTGATCTGAGAAATGTGCCAAAGTGACTGAGAAAAACTGCAATACATTTATTCTATGCTAAAAGCAACATACACAGGTAAGACAGGTAACATACACATAAATTGCCCAGGGGTGCGTTTCCCAAACAACGACGTAACTTGCTGCTGAACTATCATAGCACCATGCATTGTTCGGGAAAAGAACGATGTGGTGACGAGTGTTTCCCAAAACCCTTAGTTTCTCTGTCGCAGATCCATGGTTTGAACCACGTTAGTTATAACGTAAAACGTCCATAATGATGCTCTAAACGGGGTGGAGTAACTTCTTTAGAGAACAACCCCATCATTTCTTTGTGCAAATTATATTGTTTTACACAAACACGCATTTAAAATAAAATCCAATATTAGTTTTGTCATATATAATATCATATAAATAAACAAATAATGAGGCTATTTATTAAGAAATGAAATGTAATATTTATTAGAAAATGAAAAAAAAATCCTATTTTAATAATAATATTAATGATGATGATGATTATTATTAAGTAGGATATTGTTTATTTATTTTTTGAAAAGTCTGAAAAGTGTTGAAAAGTTTTAATTTGAGCACGTGCAAACCACTGCAGATATGCTCTAACCAGCAGGCCCATGTCATATACAGTACAGATACTTTATAAATAACCTACTATAAATTAAAAGAATTAACGTATGCTATGTTTTTTTGTTTTCACAAGCTTTGGAGATGTAACATAAATTCCGCTTTTAAAAAATAGTCACCTATAGCTTTTGTCATGAGGCTGTGTCCAAAATGACATCAAAGTTTTCAAAGTGCACTGCAAAGGGAGCACAATTGTAAACATGAAGATCGCTAAAACTGAACTGTAAAAATACTTTGAAAGCAAATTACACCTAAGAGTGATTACCTAATGCTTTTTTATTTTTAATAATTCAAACTTTGAATGTTAGACTGTTCTAAATGAATAGGGCATAGGGGGGATAAGTGGGAATAGGACACAGCCATTACAAATTCTGTATTAGAAAATATAAACTCATCAGAAATAAAGGAAATAAACCGCAATGCATACATTTTTTATAAAGTATTTGATTGTTTTAGTCCTAAATGTACAAATTTTTACAAAATCACTATTTTTCGCGGTATTAGAATGAAAGACCAGAGAAAGCCCGTGCAATATGATTGGAAGTGGACAAAAGGCTTAAGCATTTAAACAGCATGTTTTTGACTGGAATGTGTCTCGTTTACCTGTGATCTGAACAAGCAAAAGTTGTCTTATTACCGTGTAAACAGGGTAGCATCAGTCATGTTAAATTCGCCGACTCCCTCTGTCACTGCGTAGTAATCCTAGCCTTTCTCATAGTAATCTTCATGAACTAGGGCTAGGCCATGTACGGTGCGCGATAGGCTTGAAGAAGCCGCGCGCTGCAGCACGCAGGCGCGCAATGAGGAAAAGTAGACTGCATCAAAAATGCGCTCATATTATTGCGCAATGATAAGAAATAATATAGATTGCGCCACCAAACACATAAAAACGAAAGTAACGACTGTGGTTTAAAAAATGTAAGAAGTAGAAAGTACAGATATTTGTGTAAAAATGTAAGAAGTAAAAGTAAAAAGTAGTCAAAAAAATAAGTAGTAAAGTAAAGTACTGATACCCAAAAGAACTACTTAAGTACAGTAACGAAGTATTTGTACTTCGTTACTTCCCATCTCTGGATTTAGGTACATCTAAACAGTGATTTCCAATAATAAAATCCAAATGTCAAAAAATGGCCTTTATCTCATTTTGCAACCAAACTCTTCATATGCATTACCTGTTTATTTTGTATGATCATTTCATATATACATTATTTAAAAAAAGGTGAAGCATTGCATTTCTATAGGGAGATGTTATATGGAAAGAAATATCATCAAACAACAATATCAGATATCACATATTTTGCAGTACTGTGCAGCCCAACAAAACAAACAAAGACTGACCTGCTGAACTTGTTGGCTTCCAGCTGAACCAGGATAACGCACAACAAGCATTGACTTCAGGTCCTTCTGCCACATTCGGTCCAGATCAGTATGAGCTACGATACTACTCAGTTCACTGGAGCTCAGGGTAGTTGCTTCATGTTTTAGCTGAAGAAAACAAGTATAAACATTTTTCATTCAGTGAATTAGCTTTTTTAGAGATGCTGCTTATTGTTGTGGGTACCTTTGTGTAGTTTTAAGGTTGAGATTAGGTCAGTTTAGTGTTTAAGAGTCAAGGCTGAAATTAGAAGATCCTGAAGGTACTGTACATATAGTCTAAAACCACAATTTATATGACAATGGATCATTTGTGTTGATTTTGATTTGAATTGGATGCAATTTTCAAAGCAATATAAGGCTAAGTAGATTGAAGACTTTGCTTACAGTGCTTCTGTGAAACACATTATACTACAACTCTCGAGTGTCCACTTAAATATACATACAAAAATGTCAAACGTCTGTCTTTAAGTGTTGTCAGTTAAACACAGCTAGTTACAATGGAAGACTATGAGCTATAGAGGTGTTTTGGGGAAACATAATTTGTCTTGTTAACTTAATTCTGATTATTGATCATAAACCATGAAATCTCAACCTCTTGAATGAAAATGAATAAAACATTATGTACTTATATGTACTTATAATAGGTGTAATTCACTCCCATAAACACCCTCCTAGACTTTTCCAAACCTGTTTGAGTTGCTTTCTTCTGCTGAACACAAAACAAAATATTTTGAAACATTTTGGAAACCTGTAACCTGATTTCCATTGTAAAAACACACACACACACACACACACACACACACACACACACACACACACACACACACAAAAAAACAATGTAATGCAATGGCTGCTGGTTTCAAACAATCTTCAATAAAAAAATTTGTGTTTAACAGAAAAAAGAAACTCAGTGGCGGGTGACTAAATGATGAATTTTTTTTTTTCAGAGGGGGCGGTGGGGGCAAAAAAATAGATAACATTAATTTGGTAATAATAGTAGCACAGAGTGGCTCAGTAGTTAGCTCACTGGTTCGAGTCCAGGCTGGGCCAGGAGGCAATTCTGTGTGAATTTGCATGTTCTCCCCATGTTTGCATGGTTTTTCTGCTTGTGCTCTGGTTTCCCCACTGTCCAAAGACATGCAGGTGAATTGGGTAGACAACTTTGGCCATATAGAATGAGCGTGTATGTGTGAATGAGAGAGTGTTTGGGTGTTTCCCAAACCCAACACGATGCTGGGTTGCAGCTGGAAGGGCATCTGCTGCATAAAACTTATGCCAGAGTAATTAGTGGTTCATTCTGCTGTGGTGACCCCTGATTAATCAAAAACTAAGCTGAAGAATAGTCATTGAGTGAGAATTTGGTAATAATATTAAGTTTACAACTATAGATGCCATCAGCACTCACATGTAACATTGAAATGTATGTTTTGTTTTTTTAACACACCTGTGTTTTTTTACTTCACAAAACAATTTTTGTCCAGCAGAAGTGTTGCCAAGTCTGTGGTTTTCCCATCTAATTGGGCTACTTTGTTCTGTGTTCACAGGTTGTTTTTTCATTCCGTAGATTTGTGATAATTGTTCTAGTGCAGTATAGCTGCCATCACATTAAAAAGGAGGATAATGCACAATAGTTTTTTCCCCCTCTAATGTGTAATGCCAGATTTTAACTACATTATATTTTTGTCTTTTACAAACACCAGTAATACACTGTAAAAAAAAAAGAAAAAAAAAACTATAAACTACAAAAAACTACTTGTAGAGTCAACTAACCCCATGGAAAATGTTTGGGTTGTCTTGACAAAATATCTCTTAGCGAAATAATTTCCCATTCAAATCGAATTAACTTTTGTAAAACAGTCCAGGTAATTAATTTATATTATTATAATAACTGTAATTTTCAGAATGGAAAATATTGGTTTGTTGGTTGAATACGTCAAATCATTCTACATTAAAATTCTACACTTTTTTTTTTACTTGTTCAAACTACTTAATTAAAATGAGCTGCACCAACACAATTCTTGAGATTTTATTGGGACAACTTAATTTTTTTATGTTCAATCCACATAAATTTGTTAAAAGTGTTAAGTTAACTTAATCGATTTGTGTTGGGACAACATGAATGAATTGAGTGGAACCCTGCATTTTTTTAAGTGTATTAATTAAAATAACACAACACTTATGATTTTAAATATAATTCAAATGTATTCCTTTAAATTAATCTGTGATGTTCTTTTATAATGATAAATCATATTGTGACGCATTTACTCGTAATGATTCACAATAAGGCTGAAATTGAACATAATAGAATTACAATATATGTAGACTTATTCTGTGACTGCTGCGGCAGTCAGAAAAACATGATGATTATACTCTTAATGCTGCAAGCAAACTACTAGTATGGGCTTGCTTGTAGAAGAAATTATACACTGCATATGCCTAGAAGGATAATTATGCGTTTAAGCTTCACCATACATGGCAACAGAAGGTTTCTGAAATGCCCTAAAATAGAAGGAAACACAGAAACTTCACAGAGGATATCACACAGTCAAAAAGCTTTTGATTCTATTATCTTCTCTCAATAACGATAGATTAACAGAAGCCACATAATCAAACTACTTCTGTTTTCAACATGATATTGATCTTGTGTTGACAACTACATGTGATTTTGTTTGGTTTCAAAGTCCAATCATTTGTGTGCTCTGATTATTGATTCAGCATATGTTATTTATAGGGATAAAAAATAAACCCAAATGAACCCAAATTTACTCAGTGTTTACTCACCCTCAAGTGGTTTCAAACTGTTTTGGGTTAACGATCCCTTAAAATAAGGGATAATAAAGACATCAAATAAAGACATCTGACAGACTAGATGTTTCAAACACTGTGTAGTCAGTTGATGAACAACAATTGTATTATAAAATGTATTACACATGTATTTTTTTCTAGAGTTTAATTTGCCATTTTTTGTTTTATGAAAAATATGAAAATATTAATGAAACAGTATATCATAATAAATACAGTATACCACTAAATACAGATTTAATACATTTTAAATAGAGTTTGAAAATCCATAAATATTTACATCCTCTGATGAATCAATGATGGGGCCCCTGCTCCCATAGCAACCAGACAATGAAAGACAGCATGAGCAACATGAACTGAAGTCTAAAGATGCAAGTGACCAGTTTAAACCTAACTGTAAAGCAATTACAGAGGCTTTAAATAAACTCATGGCAAATCAAGTAATCAGTTTCACACTTTTAATGGATATTTAAAATAAAAAGACAAAAAAAAAATGAATACATGAATGAAAGCATATGTGATTAAAACAATACACATCATTATATATTGCATTATGTTATTCATTAAAACAGACACATACCTCATGGAATTCTTAAGAAATGTAAAGACATACATGAGAAGAATAAAGAAAAAATATTTCAATCATAACTAAAAACAGATAATTATACAATTCTAACGGCGGTTCATTCCGCTGTGGCGACCCCTGATAAATAACAGACTGCAAGCCGAAGAAAAACAAATGAATGAATGAAAATTCTACTATTGCTCATAAAAAGGTTATACATGGTGCAAAAGCAAGCATAAGCAGTGTAACGTTAAAGGGCTTTACCTTTTTCTCCTGCCAAGGAATAGTATCGCAGCTCGTCAGTGTGGTCAATATGCCAATAACAGCCAACAGACTCGAGCTGAAGCTTATTTCTGCCATCTCCTCCTCCGCTCTGTCTGCACGACGGTCTCCTGTAGCAAGACAACTCACACGATCATGTGAGAGACCAATTTTCTAATCTTACTACGGCGAAGGGCCCCATAATGATTATTAATTTCGATCTGTGACGCTCGGCAAACTGATTCGTGGGAGCTCTGCAGCTGGCTTGAATCATGAATATTAACTAAACAGGACAGGAACGTTACTATGTAACGTCCATGGTAACGTCAAAGAGGCTTTATAAATATTCATGAGTAACTACATCGATTCAACACAAAGAGTTAGCTAGCAAGAGAGTTGTTTTACTCTAATAGTAAAACAACTAAAAAGTAGTTATATATATATAATATGCCAATAACAGCCAACAGACTCGAGCTGAAGCTTATTTCTGCCATCTCCTCCTCCGCTCTGTCCGCACGACGGTCTCCTGTAGCAAGACAACTCGCATGATCATGTGAGAGACCAATTTTCTAATCTTACTACGGCGAAGGGCCCCGTAATGATTATTAATTTCGATCTGTGACGCTCGGCAAACTGATTCGTGGGAGCTCCGCAGCTGGCTTTAATCATGAATATTAACTATAAACAGGACAGGAACGTTACTATGTAACGTCAAAGAGGCTTTATAAATATTCATGAGTAACTACATCGATTCGACACAAAGAGAGAGCTAGCAAGAGAGTTGTTTTATTCTAGTAGTAAAACAACTAAAACGTAGTTTATATATATATATATATATATATATATATATATATATATATATATATATATATATATATATATATATAAGCTGAATTTGTTTATTTTAGGCCTACTGTTTTAAATCCTAATTTATTCCATGGTTTAAATATCTGCAAACACCGAAAACACAAGTTACAGCTTTTAATAATGCCAGCCATGGCCATAGTATATATTTTTTTACTCAAATCGATGTACGGTATGAGGAGTTTGCCTTGAGCAGCATGTACTTAATAATACTATTATTTGATTCGTGTTTCGAGATCTTTAATATTCCCAATTGCTGGGTCCTATAATACTCAACCGTATTTTCTAAATAATAATAAAACAAACGTTGAGTATGTAAGGTTATTACCTCTTGGTGGCGCGTCTTAAAAGTGGTTCTGTTGTAGTCACGTAATGCGTGCTGGACACGTGGGCGCACACACGTGGAAATCAGGAAGTGTTCTGCAGTGTGATTTCCAGTGTGTGTGCATTGTTGTATTCTCCTTACACTCATAGTTGTGCGCGTTATAGTATCATACGTTTAATAATTTGATATCGAGGTGATTGTTCGTTATGGATGATACAATTGCAAGTTTGAAATCACAGCTGTTGGAAAGAGAGCGAGAGATTGCAACTTTAAAGAAGAAACTTAATCAGTCTGGAAAGGTCTGCAATCATGTATTTCAATTCAATTCAATTACATGTATTTATGTATTTATTATTATATATATTTTTATAAATATTTGGTTAATACAATAACATTACATTAAATCACATTTTAGTGCGTGTTCTGTAAGACGTCTGTGTTGTCATTCAAAAATAAAATACTAAAGGGTTAGTAAACCCCAAATGAAATTGCTCACCCTCATTTCTTTATAGAGGTAAAGTTGGTTTTATATTCACACATTCGTTCATTCAGCAGTCTCTATATTGTTTACCATGTTACTTTGAATATTCGATCGGAATTAGCATGCAAGTATGACTTCAAAACATTATTAACACTATCTAATTGACTGTAAGCAATGTTGTACTTTGATAATCATTGGCTGCTAATGTGATTTCCCTTTTTAGAATTTGCAAAGAATACTTTTCTGAAATTATATTATTAAGGAGAATGTCTGAATATCTGAATATAAAACCAACTTTACCTCTATCATTTCTTTTCAAAGATATTTTAGATAAAACCCGAGAGCTTTCTCATAGTCCATAAACAGCATTGTGGTAAAGGTGGTTTATATTCACAGATTCGGACTTTCTCCTTAATAATATAACTTAAGGAATGTAATTTTTGCTAATTTGGACTTTCCCCTTAATAATAAAATTTCATAAAAGTATTCTTTGCAAATTCTAAAGGAAATCATATAAGCAGACATGACTATCAAAGTACAACATTGTTCACAGTCAATTAGATAGATTTAATGTTGTTTTGAAGTCATACTTGCATGCTAATTCCGCTCGAATATTCAAAGTAACATGGTAAACAATATAGAGACTTCTAAATGAACAAATGTGCGAATATAAAACCAACTTCACCTCTATATTCTAAATAGGGAAATCATATAAGCAGCCAGTGAATGTCAAAGTATAACATTGTTCACTGTCAATAAAATAGTCCTAATGTTTTTTCGAGATCATACTTGTATGCAATCTTACTCGGATTAAATATTCAAAGTAGTGTGTCAGAAGTTACTGTTCAAAGATGAACAAATGTGCGAATATAAAACCAACTTTACCTCAGTATAGATAGCAATGGTCCTGACGTAAAAAAAAATCCTCAAAATAAAGATGAATAAAGTCATTATTTTGTTTTATGTGTACAGAAAAGTATACTCATAGCTTGATAATATTCCAATCGAACCACTGAAGTCATTTGGACGTTGATCAAATCAGATATCATCTAATATACAAATGTGTGTTCTTGGGTGTTTGTAACAACTCATGGGTGAATATTTAATAACATAATATAAAATTTTCTGTTAAATAACTCTTTAAAGAAATACTGTTATTTTTACTCATATCTTCAATACTGTTATTAATATTTAACATGAAAATAAAGTTTAAAAGAATAAATTAATAGGGCAGCTCAAAAAAGGTCTAGAAATGTTCAAAGCTGAATTTTTTTTTTACAGGGAATTTATAGGAATTAAAGGGAATAAAGTGGGAATTTACAAGGATGCAGATATATATCACAGATGCTTATAACACGGAATGTAATTGTATATAGTTCATGTATATAGTTAAATCATGTTATATAATTTTTGTTAAAACAACCGTATTTAATCACCATCACATGCTCAGAGGAATGGGTTCCCCCATCAAAGTGAACCCACATTCCTGCATTTGACTTCGAACTTTACATCCATTCAAGTACAGTAGGTTTTGATGGTACTTGAGTAGATACAGTCAAGCCAGAAATTCATACCCCTGCGGTATGAATGATTTCGGGCTTGACTGAAAATTTGACAAATGGTGAAAAGTTTAACTAGCAAATAACAAAATGCCTTCATACTCTAGCTAGCCAACCAGTAAATCAGAAATGCTAATTCTAAGAAAACATTGACAGTTTATGTTCCTAGCTTGCTGAAGCTGTGATGCTTCAAGTCATTTTTTGTTATTATACAGCAGTGCAGTACTGGTCAGAAATGTGGACACGTTATCATTTTTAATATTTGTAAAGAAGTCTGCGTAGAACATATGCCGGAATACTTGGCGGTTCATTCTGCTGTGGCAACCCCTGATAAATGGGGGACTTAGCCAAAGGAAAATTAATGAACAAATATTTCAGAATATTACTGTTTTATTTTTGTCATTCATGATGGGTTTTAATGATAAGTATAATAGATTTTTTTTTTAAATTACTAATGGTATATGTCCAAACGATATCGTGAGTATTGGTTATAGTGTGTTATAGCAGTGTATTTGCATATTTAAAAAATATGTTTACCATTCCAAAATAGTCGAATTGTTTAACTATAATTTCATGGCAAATGTGTTGCATTGCAAATGTATATGAAAAGCTCCAAAATTATAAAATTTATTTACTTAAAAAGGCTCACAGCATAAGTGTTGTATTGCACATCATAAGTGTTATTTTGCATGATATTTGTATGACATAATTACAGTTTTTATAAACAGAAATGTACCAGTCTAAATGGATGCAACAGGTGATTATGGTCATAAATAGAAGACCTTTTATAAAACTGAGCACTTTTTTGTCTGAAAAGTGAAAATGTACCCCATTTCCTTATTTTTTTGCAGGAAAACGCAACATTACCAGAGTTACAGGAGAAAGTAACAAGTCTTTCACCGCTGAGATCAAACACATCGCTGAACAATGATGACATCATGAGATACAGCAGGCAGCTCCTCCTGCCAGAACTGGGTGTTAAAGGTTAAACACTATTTTGGCTTTCAATTGCTCATATTTTGCCCCTTTTTACAAAATGTAAAACAAGCCTTTGGTGCCTCCTCTCCAGCATGTTTTTGTGAAGTTTCAGCTTAAAATACCCATCAGATATTTATTATACCCTGTTGAAAATGTCAATTCTTAGGTCAGAGGGAGCTTTAGCTGTTTTGTGCCTGTGCTTTTGAATACAAATTATCTGGTTCTATTCACCTTATTCTCTGCGTACGAGCGGGCGAAGCCTTTTGAATCATTTTGGCTCGAGACTTCCAGTCTCATTCACTTCTATTCATTTTTAGACGTTAAAAACTGCTCGTTTTGCTGCTTGATGTTTCAAACTGATATTTTCTTATTATATTATTCTATTTTGTCTGTATAATCATGCAAACACTTGTTTGTAGAGCAAGTAGTTTGACCGTGTTCTGTTATTTATTATTCCTAGTCATTTCTCCCATAGGCAACTGAATCGGAAGTTCTGAAACAATCGCAATAACGAGCGCACTTCCGCATTGAAGAATAAGGTCAAATCAGAAGAATTCTTAGCACCTGATGTCAGATAAACACAGCACAATGACAGACAGCAACTCAGTCACACACTGATGAAGCAGAGATCCAGTCACTAATACCAAAGTTAAGATTGAACCAGGAAGGTTAAATTTTCCAAACAGTTATTTGATGTAGGGGATGTAGAGTGTGTTCAGCCTTTCAGCAATGATGAATGAGTCACACACAACTGCTGTTCACTGTGTGCTATTAATATACACAATTTTAACATGTTGTGCTGTTTTTGCACATCTGCTCACAGCACATGTGAAAGGACCACCATACAATAACTAGGCCTATATGTTGTAATGACATCCATTATAGCTACTGTCCAAAATAAACATGATTTATCTTCCCCAAACTGGGACTCCACTATGCTGACTGACACTGGCACTATGTGGCTGTGGTGATTCGAGTGATCATGATTTGCATAGCAATTTTCTTGATTTGCATGACAGTTCAAAATGTGGTAAAAAATACAAGTGTACCACGTCTAATAAATAGGTAATACACACCTGTCAATCAAAAGTGGGCCAGTGTAACTGTAGTACTACATTACAGTACGCTTGGCTTTAAAATCGCTGGGCTTTGGATGCTGATTTATTTTAGACAATTAAAAAAGACTTGATGTTTTTATACAACTATATGGCTGTGTGTACACTGTTCCTACACTGTTCTTGGTCCAAATAGGTTTCAAAAGTTCATTTTGCATGATCATTGCCCTTTAAAAGTGCACTAAGCAATTTTTTGTTGTTATTTGTTAAAACTAGTGTTGTCACGATACTGAAATTTGTTACCAATCATTACTGAAATTTTAAAAACATTCATATTCGGCTCGCCTTTATGCATTGTTGAGTGTGTTCTTAAACACTGCTGATTTGCCATTGTGTTCACATGCTCAACAGAAAGGACTGTGATTGGCCGTGAAGCTCATTAGTTCAACGCTGTAACGCAGATACAGGGACACTGGAGCAGTTTGAAGCTGCAAAGTTCAGTCGATTTATCAGCGGATCACTCGAATGTTAGCTAATAAAACTAAGGCCAGCTGATCTTTGCGTCTTTAAACAGCTCCAGTGTCTGTATCTGTGTCTGCACTCTGTAATGAGCAGTGAACTGATGACCTTCACAGCCAATCACAGTCATTTCTGTAGAGCATGTGAACACAATGGTAAATCAGTGGTGTTTAGAATGAGCTAAACATCGTTTAAAAGTGAGTGGGAAATGGATGTTTTTAAAATTTCAGTACAGATTGGTACCGAAATTCAGTATCGTGACAACACTAAGAAAAACTGTTATTATTTGAAAGCACAAAAGAAACAAACCCATAATCTAACAGGACCACACCCCTTTTTAATATCTTCACCGTCATGGCTAGACACCATTGGCTGCAAGTGTGTTTTGCATGTCGGTCTGACACTGGTCTCACACAAAAGCATTTAAATTGCACCTTTAACCATTAATATGTACGTTTATTCCTTAACTTATTTCTTTTCTCCACAGGGCAGATTGCCATTAGTAATATATCTGTTCTTGTTGTGGGATGTGGAGGATTAGGCTGTCCTCTTGCACAGTATCTTGCTGCAGCTGGAATAGGTAAAGTAGAAAAACATAGAAATATGTTTTACTGGTTGTTAGTGGCAGTAAAAAAAGTATGTAGACAAAATATCTATAGTTCTTTTAACCTTTTATATATCTTTTATATTTTAAATACTTTCATATTTGAAGATTGTCACTGTAACAACTTGTCATTGTTAATGTGTATTTAGGACGCTTGGGTTTGTTGGACTATGATGTGGTGGAACTGAGTAACCTGCACAGACAGGTGCTTCACACAGAACTTACTCAAGGTCAGCCGAAAGCATTATCTGCTGCTCAGGCCATTAGCAGGTATTGTCTTACTCCCTTGTGACATATTTTAAAAGGGATAGTTCACCCAAAAACAAAAAATACTGCTTATTTACCCCTTTTTTTCATCTTTAGAACATTGAAAAAGATTTTTAGCTGAATTCATGGTCCTTGGTGATTCACTATAATAAAGTCATTGTTCACCCATGTTTGAGATTAAAAATAAACACCCAAACAAGTTCTCATAGCTACTGGTAATTTTTCATTTTTTATAATATAATTAGCGTTAATGAGTGCATACTTGATGAGTGATGATGCTCATTTTTGTAGTGGTAAGTGATTCTTACCTGTGATTGTCTAAGATTTGACAACTGCTATAAATTACTCTCACAGGCATGACGCCATTCTGATAAATCTAAGTGTGTCTGAGTGCATGTTCACACAGTTGTCGTCAAGTGACTGAAGAAGAACTGTTCACCCAGGCTGTGAATTAAAACTAATAATATCGTATATAATGTTGAGTTTTCTACACAGACCAATTATAAGACCTCAGTGTATCATCAGGAGCCACAGGGATTGATTTGATCTTGTTTGAATGTGTTTGTTTTGTTTTGCTATTTATGTCAAAATGGGTGACCATTGACTTGAGTTATACAAATCACCAATTGGTATATGAATCACCAAGGCCTATGGATTCAGCTACTGTAGAAATAAAAAACTACTTCTTTCATGGCCTGAGAATGACTAAATTAACTGAACTAAATATTCATTTTTGGGTGAACTATCCTTTCAAAGCACAGCCGAATGGATGAGAGTTGAATAGTTGGTGTCTCTTTCAGGATGAACTCCACTGTACAGTGTGTTCCTTATCACCTCCAGCTGTCCAGAGAGAATGCCATACAACTCATCCAACAGTATCCACTCTGGTTTATTGCTGATGAGAGTAAATTTACTTTCTACAGTTTTGTGTTTAGTGCAAATTTGACTTCTATGTCTCCTTGACTGTTCGTCTTATGTATGACATTGTGGCAGACTGTTCAGACAATGTTCCCACACGGTACCTCGTGAATGATGCCTGTGTTCTGACCAGCAGGCCTTTAGTGTCAGCAAGTGCCTTACGGATGGAAGGACAGGTGAGAGATCTCTTCATTATCTCTAATGAACTCTCTACTGGCTCTTGCAGATTTCATTTAAAGTTGTAGATTTCATTTAAAATTGTCCTAGTAATTGTACAGTGTTAGTTGCTCTAAACACTGCACTTCTCATTCAGTGTGCAAGCGACATTATAATAACTAAAAGAGTCAGACAGGGTGGCATTATTATGATGTATAGATACTGATTACAACAGAATTGTTTGTAACTATTACTGCACTATAGAGACGAGTGAAGGCATGTGCCTTGAACAACTGCACAGTGTTGAAAACGAATGAAGCATTGTGAACATGAACTGCTTTGTTTTAAAGCTAGTTGTGTGGCTCTGAACTAAAAGCAATTCCAAAGTCCAAACATTGGCAGTTTATTTACAGTTGAAAGCAAAATTATTAGCCTTCTGTGAAATTGAAATTTTTTTAAAAATATTTCCCAAGTGATGTTTAACAGAGCAAAACATTTTTCACAGTGAATTTGCATTTAGCATTTAGTAGACACCTTCATCCAAAGTGATTCACATGCACACACTGTTAACAGATAAAAAAGAATAACTAGAAATCTCCTCCCCCCTCAGTGAGCTGCCCGAGGAGCAGTTGGGGATTTTGGTGCCTTGCTCAAGGGAAGTATTGAGGTATCTCACATGTTAGGGTTGGGCTGATAGACGATGAAGAGGCGGTCCATCGCCGATGGCTGATAGACATCACAATGCTGAGCCGGCATCGCCGATCCTCCGCCCCTCCCCCATCGCAAACCCGCTCGTGAAAAATACACACTCAGGCCCCGTTTACACTAATACAGCTTAGTTTTAAAATGGCATTTTAGAACGAAAATGATCCACGTCCCCACTGGCATTTCATCTAGCATTTCTGAACAGCCCTCCATCCACTGAAAACGCACATCACTTGACCACACACACACACACACACACACACACACACACATATAGACACAGCCACATACACACACACACTGTCATGCGCTCGTCTGAGCTCCAGAGAACAGTGTACAGACAGTTTATCAAGGATGTACCACAATTCAATTCAATTCAATTCATCTTTATTTGTATAGCGCTTATACAATGTAGATTGTGTCAAAGCAGCTTCACATGGAAGATTATAGTGAATTGAAACAGTGTCAGTTAAATTTTCAGAGATTAAGTTCAGTTCAGTTTAGCTCAGTTCAGTGTGGTTTAATGATCACTACTTAGAGTCCAAACACTGAAGAGCAAATCCATCGATGCGCAGCTCTACAGATCCCGAACCATGCAAGCCAGTGGCGACAGCGGCGAGGAAAAAACTTCACCAATTGGCGAAAGTGAAGATTTAAAAAACCTCGAGAGAAACCTGGCTCAGTTGGGCACGACCGTTTCTCCTATGGCCAAACGTCTTGTGCAGAGCTGCGGTCTAGGCGCAGCACGGTGGACCTCGGCGAAGACTCGTCTGTCCTTGGAGCATCACAGGAATCAGTCTCATGCTCTCACTCCACGATGACCACCACAGCAGTTGCTCAGGATACGGCCAGGTCCAGAAAACCTTGGGATCATCTCGTCGCTGGTCTTGGATCGCATCAGTGGCGCTGAATAGTCTGAGGGCCTCGGGATGAGTACCCCCAGATGGAAATACAGAATAAGGAGAATAATTAGCGTAGCTGCTGTTCATAGTGTATAAAAACAAGAAGCAAAATGCTGCGTGGGGCACATCATGCGTCATAACGCTATGTACTGCACTGAGTGTATGCTTTGCTAAAAAGATAGGTTTTTAATCTAGTTTTGAAGAGCGAGAGTGTGTCTGAGCCTCGGACATTATCAGGAAGGCTATTCCAGAGTTTAGGGGCCATAAATGAGAAGGCTCGGCCTCCTTTACTCGACTTTGATATTCTAGGTACTACTAGAAGCCCTGAGTTTTGAGATCTTAAAGAGCGGGTTGGGTTGTAGCGAGACAGGAGGTTGGTTAGATAAACAGGAGCTAGATTATTTAAAGCTTTATAGGTAAGGAGTAATATTTTAAATTCAATACGAAACTTAACAGGCAGCCAGTGTAAGGAGGATAAAATTGGGGTGATATGATCATATTTTCTAGACCTGGTAAGAACTCTGGCGGCTGCATTTTGTACTAGCTGAAGTTTGTTAGTAGAGGATGCTGGGCAGCCAGCAAACAAAGCATTACAGTAGTCCAGCCTAGAAGTCATGAAAGCATGAACTAGCTTTTCTGCATCTGATATAGATAGCATACTTCGCAATTTAGCGATATTTCTCAGATGAAAGAAAGCAGTTTTTGTGACATTCAATTAATGATTTTCGAAAGTTAAATTGCTGTCTAATATGACACCCAGATCTTTTATAGTAGAGCTAACGCTAACTTTGTATCCCTCTAGTTGCAGGTCGAGTTGTGAGAACTGCTGTGTACAGGATTTAGGCCCAATAAGTAATAATTCTGTTTTGTCTGAGTTTAAGAGAAGAAAATTGTTGGTCATCCAGTCTTTAATATCTTTAATACACTCAATTATCTTAGACAGTTCAGACATCTCATCAGGTTTAGTTGAAATGTATAACTGAGTATCGTCTGCATAGCAGTGAAAGCTGATCCCATGTTTTCTAATAATGTCCCCCAGGGGAAGCATGTATATTGTAAACAGCAAAGGGCCTAAAACTGATCCTTGAGGCACCCCGTACTTTACTGGCCTGACTTGTGAAAGCTGTCCATTAATATTCACAAACTGGTAACGATCGGCTAAGTATGACTTAAACCATTGAAGGGCCTGACCTTGGACACCTGTAGAATTTAAGCGGTCAATGAGAATATTGTGGTCAATGGTGTCAAATGCGGCGCTAAGATCGAGTAAAACTAAAAGTGAGACGCACCCTTGGTCAGCAGCTAAGAGTAAATCGTTGGTTATTTTTACTAATGCGGTTTCTGTACTGTGATGAGGCCTGAAGCCTGACTGAAACACTTCAAAAATGTTGTTTGTCTGCAGAAAGGAGCATAATTGGGTAGAAACAACTTTTTCTAGTATTTTAGACATAAATGGAAGATTTGAAATAGGTCTATAATTAGCTAAGTTGCTCGGGTCCAGTTGTGGTTTTTTAATAATAGGTTTAATAACAGCTAGCTTGTAAGGATTTGGAACATGGCCTAAGGATAAAGAAGAGTTAATAACATTAAGGAGAGGTTCTCCTATAACAGGTATCAGTTCTTTCAGTAATTTTGTTGGAATTGGATCTAACATACATGAAGCTGGTTTAGAACTATTTATAACTTTATCAAGCTCTTCCTGTTCTATGATTTTGAAGCATTGTAGGTAATTTTGATTCAGTTGAATGTTTACTGGATCTGGAGTATAAGGCGGTGCAGAAAGTTTAACATCTTCTATTTTCTGTCTAAAGCCTTCTATTTTATCACTGAAAAAATTCATGAAGTCATCACTACTGATTTGCGGTGGGACATTTTGTTCCAAAGATGATCGATTATTTGTTAGTTTAGCAATGGTGCTAAATAAAAATCTAGGATTATTATGGTTATTTTCAATCAGTTTGCGGAGGTGCTCGGCCCTGGCAGATTTAAGAGCCCTCCTATAGCTGGACATACTGTCTTTGTACGCAATTCTAAAAACCTCTAAATTAGTTTTTTTCCATTTACGTTCCAGAGCACGGGTTGCTGTTTTGAGAGCGCGAGTATGATTATTGTACCATGGTGTAGTTTTATTCTCTCTAGCCTTTTTTAATTTGATGGGTGCCACAGTATTTAGTGTGCTAGTAAAGATGGCATCCATACTGCTGGTTACTACGTCCAGGTCATTTGAGTTTGCGGGTGTATTTCGAAATAAAGAGAGATCAGGTAAGTTATTTATGAATTCATCCTTGGTGGACGGAACGATAGTCCTACCAGGGCGGTATATTGGTGCAGTTCTGCTAATTTCAGGTAAACGCAGCTTATATAGTAAGAGGTAGTGGTCCGTAACATCATCACTTTGTGGTATAATGTCTACATCAAAGACCTCAATTCCGTAAGACAATATTAGATCTAATGTATGCTTTAAGCGATGGGTTGGACCAACAGCGTTTTGTTTTATCCCAAGTGAGTGTAGTAGATCCATAAAGGCGAGCCCTAGTGTATCATTGGAGTCATCTACGTGGATGTTGAAGTCCCCTACAATTAGTATTTTATCATTTTTAACTAGCAAATCAGAAATAAAATCAGAAAACTCTTTTAGAAAATTGACATAGGGTCCTGGGGGTCTATATATGGTGATTATAGCGAGAGATAACATAGATTTTTGCTTAATATCCGGTAGCATAACATTAAGAGCTAATAACTCAAATGAGTTAAACATAATTCCCTTTCTCTGATTAACATTTAGAATATCACTAAAGATTGCTGCTACTCCACCACCACGACCGGTTTGACGAGCCTTATGCTTATATGTGAATCCTGGAGGAGTTGCTTCATTTAAGCTAATATAGTCATTTTGTTTCAGCCAGGTTTCAGTGAGACAGAGTGCACTTAGATTGTTATCTGTTATTATTTCATTAATGATAAGTGTTTTAGTTGCTAGTGACCTTATGTTTAGGAGACCAAGCTTAACGAATTTTGTATTATCACTTTTTATTGGATTTTGAGCTTTTATTCTTAGTAGATTTTTTCTAGAGCACACAGTACATTTAATTGTTGGTCTAGTAACACGAGGAACAGACACAGTCTCTATTGGGTAAGCTAGACATGTGTTACTGTAATTTAAGTGGGTCGAACAAGAGTCTATATGGATAAAATGTGCATTTTGTGAATTTTTACTTACTAGTCAGACAGAACGAAGCATCTTGGAGATGTTGTCCGACAGCAGTTCAGCTCCAGCTCGGCTCGGGTGCAGGCCGTCCGGACGGAAGAGCCTAGGGCGCTCCCAGAAAAGATTCCAGTTATTGGCAAAGAGCAGTTTCTGTTCATTACACCATGTTAATAGCCATTCATTCAGAGCAAAAAGTCTACTGAACCTTTCATTTCCTCTGCGGTAGGTAGGAAGCGGTCCAGAAACGATGATCTGCGTGGTGGGCGAGGTGCGTCGAACCGTCTCGATGAGGCTCCTGAAGTCCCTCTTCAGGATCTCCGACTGGCGGAGCCCGGTGTCGTTCGTCCCCACATGGAGGACAACGGCACCGAGGCTCTCGCCAGTGCTCAGGATACTCGGAATCTGTGTAGAAATATTCTTAACGCGAGCACCAGGAAAGCAAAATGTGCGTACTTTATTACCTGAAGTGGAAGCAGGACGGACGTGGCGTACGATGGAGTCACCGATGATAGCCACATCGTGACCCGTCTCGCGGAGAGGGGCGAATCGATTCTCCGTGGAGAGCTCGAACACAGGAGGAGGAGAATCCCTGCCCTGGGGTCTCCTTAGCACCTTATGCGGCTGCATCCAGGGGCCGTGGTAGCCGGGTGCCGGCGTGAACGACACCTGGGCGAACCGCGTCCGAGGCGCGCTGGGCCTGGACAGAGGAACAAGCGGGGTTGAGGTAGACTGAATGTCTCGGCTGTATTGTATACTCACCTCAGATGAGCGAACTGGAGCGCGGGGCACCTCGAGCAACGCTCTCTGTGCCCTGAGCTCAGCTCGCTTCATCTGCAGAAGACGGATGCGTTCTTCCAGCCGTTCCAGCTCCATGTCCAGCGCCTCCATCGATGTCTCTCCTGCACACAAGGACAGAGACACAAGCGACATCGTACAGGGTAACGAGCAAAGCCAGTAAGTGAGAAAGTTACTGCCACATCTCACACATCTCACTATAGTTGTTAAACGTGATATTTAATTAATCTTGTGCCTGTCTAACGACTCTTCAGGCTTTTGAATCTATCAGGTAACGTGTTAGAGCATCAGTACAGTGCTTCAATCTTTCGCTTTCATGCTTGTTCTTAGTAATTTTAGCGAAACCCTTAGATACTGTTGGTTATGCACCTTTTTTACCAACCAAGTTTGTCTACGCCATTACAATGACAGATCACTCTGCCTATTCATCCCAGAGTCCTGCAAAAAAAAGTTATTGACAGGTAGTAATTTGTGTGAACTTATCTTTATTTATTTATTATTTAGTTATGGGTAAAACAAAGACCATGCGGGCCAGGTAGTTGAAACGGTAGGCTACAATTCACCTCCACCTACTGTATGAAGACGATGCCATCGTCCATCGCGATGTTTCACATTAGACATCGTAAGATGCTAAATTGCTCAACATCGCCCAACACTATAACTTATGGTATTGAGGGTGGAAGAGAGTTCTGGTTATTCCCGGTTATCCCGGTTATCAGTGTTTCCAATTATATATTTTGGGTCTGGTAAAAGTTCTTTTAGTTTGGCTAGAATAAAATGAGTTTTTTTTTTTTACATACATTTAAAATATTTTTTGTGTCTATAGTGTTTCACAGGAATAGTTTGGGTGTACCATTTTTTGCAGAGTGATCTTAAGTTATTTTCTTAAATTAGATCTATTTTTGATTTGGTACTGACTAATCTGATGTATATACACTAATATATTATTGTATAGCTTTCCTAGTGATGGGTTGCAGCTGGAAGGGCATCCGCTGCGTAAAACATATGCTGGATAAGTTGGTGGTTCATTCCACTGTAACGAAAGAAAATGAATGAATGGATTATTGTATAGCATCCTATAGAAAATATTAATTTAAAAGAGAGATCTGTGAGGAGTGTACTAATTTATGCTGGGTACATTTTCTTAAAATGCTATAAATAAACAAACAAAAAATTGTCTCTTTTCTGGAATAATAACTTTTTGTTCTTCACAATTACTCTTTGTAATCTGCCGTTTTAATGTACCATTCAGAGCTTGTTCTTGATGACACTTAAATTAAATAAAGCAGTTTTAAGATGGCAGCTGTCTTACAGAGATTCCTCCAAGAAACTGCAATTATAAATGTAAAATGTTAAAATGTAAAGTTGTAAAGATGTAAATGTACAGCAGAAGAAAAAGAAATTAATGTAATTAAAGAATTGTTTTGGAATCAGATAGTGATTCCCAAAATCAGATCAGATCGTGCAGTCCCTAAACAAGTCACAAGACATGCTTTCTGACTTTAATATTTTCTTTTTATGTGTTTAAAGGTGCAGTAGGTGATCTGCCAAAATGCAATCCGTTAGCATAATAGCTTTGAAAACACAGTCCCTCCTCTGCCGTCCAAAGCCACACTTCCTATAACATGAACGTGCACCATAAAATGACAGTAGATAATCCACTAGATCATGTCATTCGCCAGTTAAAAAAACGTTATAGTACTTTATAATACTACAATTCCGAACAAAAAACTGTATTATTTCTAGCACGTTTTCAGTTGTGTAGCAATATTTCATGCATGCAAGGATTACTGGTCTCACTCTTTCACGCACTTTGTCCTTTGGCTGGTGGGGTCCAGGACTAAACCATATTTACATGCTATTTTAGACTGAATATTCGAAGTAGCATGATAAACCGTATAGGGGCTGCGTCACAGGTTGCCACTGTTCAAAAATTAACCAATGTGTGTATAAAACCAACTTGCTAGGCTAGATGAAATCATAAGCACTATTTACTTATGCTTTGTTGTTAACCTAAATAAAAATCGACATTATTGATGCTGTAAAAGGTACCTTATGAAATTACAAATAGTCACATCAATCTTTTTATGCATATAACCCATTTGTAAAACAACAAAATCTACATAAGCTTTGCGTGACTAAAATAGTTTTAAAACATAACATTACCTGGCTGTTTTTAAAGAAATACTTCAGCCATGGAGTCATCCTTCCCTCAGCTTGCAAAAGTAACTCCAATATTTATGCAAGATTTTAAAAAGTTTTGATTCAGCATTTGTTTTCACTGCTATCACTCTCTGTCTCTCGTGTACATGCGCAAATGGCGGATCTGTTCGCGTGAAAAGGGATGTGCAGATGTACAAATCTACATTTGTTGACAGACAGTTTGGGCTTATTAGAATTATGGGAATAATCAGCCTGACAAATTTTAATTGGACGAACAATTTTTAGTCTTATGCCTAACCCAGAATATAAAAATACATATAAATACTTTAAGATCATTTACGTTAATCTCTATTAATGGAACGTGAAGAGACTTTCAACCAGCACAACAAAAAATGTTTACCCTTAAGCATGTCATTTGAAATGTTATAGGCCTGCTTTTTTAAATTAATTTATATTCTTTATTTAACAGTTATGATTACATTATTCAAAGTCATTATTGTACAGTTGTCTCTTAGTAAATTTTTAAAGTTATTTTAGCAAACACAGCTTTAGTTCATTGCATAATCAACATAATTCTCTGATTTTCATATAAGCATAAAGGTGTGTAATAGGTAGGCCCACACGGAATCCGCGAGTGCAGAATTCCGCAGATTTTTAGCCCATCATTGATTTTATTTATTTACTGGTGTAAATGTGTGTAAATTTATATTTATTCAGTTTTTAAATTAATTTCTGTAATATTATTGACTAACATAAAAATATTCATATGATTTATTTACAATACAGTGTGTAAAGTAAAATTTTCTGTCTTTTAGTAGATATATAAGAGACTTGCTTTTTTTACCAAATAAAGTGGATCTAATTGGATTTGCATTGTAAACATTAAATAAAAGTTAAAAAGGTATAATTTTTTTTTTTTCATATATTAAGTTTTTGACAGGAACATTCGCGCACAATATGTCTCAGCTGATTTAGTAGTTTCCTAGTGACATAAAAAAAAAAAAAACTGCACTCCTTTTTTCTTGTCATCAATAAAGGCAGTGCGGTGCGGTGCGGTGCGCCTTGCGTTTTTGGAATGGAAAAGCACGTGCAGCAACAGTAACGTGCAACCACACGTACCTACAGATGTATTTTGTCAAAGAAGCAAAATGAAAGAAGGATATTTCTGGTCATAGTTTGACACAGTTAGGAGTTGACAAACCAGCGCTGATGCTGATCAACTCTGTGCTCCCTGGAGCCGCGTCATAAACTCAATAAATAGGCTATTGATGATTTAGTGTTCAGCCACCAAACCAACCTTTTTTACATTTGGAAAATTACAGTTATTAATAGTTCTTATATAATATAAATTTTTAAATAGCCTACATAGCCTAATCTACTAATCAAACAAATCCAAAGTTTTTCTTGATTTTTGCATAATGAACCTCGCACTAAACTGAAGCTTTCATTTTACAGCTTAAAAAACATGTATGCAAATAATGCAATATCATATGTAAACAACAAAACTGTTATATGTAGCCAATACTTAACAAAAAGTCAACATAGAGCCTTAAGGTTCATTGTCATTGTCTTTCATCACACGCAGCGTGCGCACACATAGACTGCTAATGAGACAAAGGAAATAAGTTATAATTGTAATAAAAGACATAATCTTTAAACTAATGAATTATATTAAACATTTTGACAGTGGATTTGTAATATAATAACACCGGAGCATTAATTAAATGCATATTTTCCGTGGAGCGATCTATTTAAGGTAGCTTGATATTTTTATTAGATGGAAGAAAAAAACATGATTGGACAAACAACCTATGCCGGTTCTTAAAATGAGTTCAGTCAGTGTTTTCTTTTTGTAATCTAAATTTGTCATTTAAGTGAAAGATCTAGAGCAGGATTTATTTTAATCTGTTTGTTTAGTTTATTCTGTTTTTCTATGCTGCTAAAAACACTGCAGGTGAATATGCTCTATTATATTCTGTATGCTGTTCGCATGTTAAAATAAATCAGTATTAATTGCAATATATATTGTGTCACACAAAATAGGCACATCAATTATTTTAAATTAAATAATATTTTAAAATTAATCTGTTATTAGTTAACATTCGGTTAACAAGCCAAAATTTACCAAAATGAGCAGTTTCTATAGCTCTGGTGCTAAACTCAATTAATATATCTTCTTTAGTAAAAAAATAACAGACCTATAGGTATACATGACAGACAGCACAATCTAACTAAAAACTGCTTGCTGTAAACTAGGCTACATTATTTGAGCAATCGTTGTGATATTGTCCTTTCCTTTTTAATATTACGATTTTTCTTTGAAATCTGCAATAGGCTACTATTGACATAGTTGGTAAAATAATCATCCTTTTATTAAATTTATTAATTTTATTAAAAATCTCCAAATCTCGCCGTGAGTTAGACAGAGAAAGTTCAAAACAAGGTCCGCTTGTATGCTTCAGCGCCAAAACACAAACTGGTCTGTTAAATAAAATATTGGTAACACTTTACAATAAGGTTCATTAGTTAATGCATTTACTAACATGAACTAATCATGAACAACACTTGTACAGCATTTATTAATCTTAATTCACCATTCACTAATGCATTATTAACATCAAAGTTCATGTTTGTTAACATTAGTTAATGCACCGTGAGTTAACATGAACTAACAATGAACAACTGTATTTTCATTAACTAACGTTAACTAACATGAACAAATGCTGTAATAAATGTATTGTTTATTGTTTCTTCATGTTAGTAAATCCATTAACTAACATTAACTAATGAAACTTATTGTAAAGTGTAACCAAAATATTAATATATAAAATAACATTGAAATATTCACAGTTTCAGAGTAGCCTATATTAGACTAAATCTTTTTATGTTAATGACAATCCATATTGCGCACATCGGTTTCACTTTTATTAATTTAATAAACTACTTTGACCACAATGGGCCAGGCTTTAAAACTATTTGCAGCACACACGTCGCCTCTGTGCATGCAGCCGGCACGTGAATGAAAGTGCTTAATGCATCAGAGACAAAGTGCGCAACGCTCCGACATCTGCAGACATTTGCAAAACAGCAGCTCAAATGGAAGAAATAAGTGCGTTGAGGATCTTTCCAATGCATTATTGAGGCTTTTCTAATTAAACATTTCAAGTAGGCCTACTTTGTGTGTGAAGAGCAGGTAACCCACTTCACTCCAGTATTGTGATTGCGATCTGATCTAACAGCCACAGCAGCGCAAACGTGATGTAGAAACAGCAATTAAATGAACTCCTGCTGCAGGTCAAAATGAACCCATTTAATGCAAAACTAAATGCATTTCTCCACTGATTATTAAAACTAACAGGAACAAATAGTCTTGGAGAGTTTTTCATGTTGTCATGAACAGGGCACGCAGTTTGAATTGTGAACGAATGGAGAATGATTGACAGGCGCAGCAGCGGGAAGCACTGAACTAAACATGAATTTAACCACTTGAATATTCATCTGTACTTCTGGGCTTCAGAACATTTGGGATATAGTAGGCCTACATGACAACGTTCTAGTGCCTTATAATAGGCTACTTTCATGGCTTAGTTGGCTTATAAACACAGAATATAGCGCACGGGCAAGATCGGATTTGGATCGGTACCAGCTGGCGGATACCCGATCCAGCAAAAATATGCGGTATCGAACCGATATCCGATCCAAGTATCGGGATCGCTGCATCCCTAATCCTAACTTTTGAACAGTTGTGCAATAATAATAATGAATAGAAAAATAATAAAATATAAAAATTTCAGGAAGTTCAGTATGTCTTTTCAATTAATGGGGAGCTTCTACTCATATGACATTTTTTTTCTTGTAGCTCACTGTGTACAACTACAGAGGAGGGCCATGTTACCGATGTTTGTACCCCATTCCTCCTCCTCCTGAGACTGTCACTAACTGCTCTGATGGGGGCGTTCTGGGAGTCGGTCAGTCTGCATATCATTATGAAGTTACAGATCTCTATGATTATTCTACACTGTTAATTTTTCCAGCCAGAACTAGCTTATGTTACACACACACACCATTAAAACCCTTAAAGTGTTAGTTTACCCAAAAATGACACTATGTTGCAAATTACTCACTCTCATGTTGTTCCAACACCCTGAAATTTTCATTCGTCTTTGAAACACAAATTAAAATATTTTTAGGGAAAAAAACGGATGACAAAAAACTGTATAATGTGCAAGAAGTAAGACAGGACCTACTGACGACTCATCTCAGACTTCTTTTTTTGGGATATAGAACTCTTTATAAAAAAAATTATCATTTATCATATTGTTTTGAACTTTGAAGCTTTGCAGATATTTTATTTTCAAATAGTCACATTACACACTACATGAAATAGCTCGTTTTTAACTGAGTGGTACGGTACGGTTCGGTACGTTTTTATGGCTGTTTCCACTGTCAAAAGGCATACCGAAGCGTACTGTACCCCTTTTTCGGCACCCTTTTCGAAAGGGTACCAAACACGAGAAACGGTACCAAAAGGCGGAGCTAGACGCGCAGCTGAACGCTATTGGTTTACAGAGATACGTCATTCACTCACGCAACAAGCCAGAATGAAAACAAAGAAGCCGCCATGTTTTAATACACAGCTGAGAGATTACAGCGTAATTATATATACATATAATAATGAGCCCTGGTCGACCCAGGCTCAAACAAACCTTGTCGTCGTCTTGATGAACAGCCACAAAGCCAAAAAGAAGAGCAGATTTTCCCCTTTGCCCCGTAGTTTTTTACGAGCCAGTCTGAAGCGCGAGCGGTTTCGCTTTCTTGCTTGCACTCGCCACGTGTCTATGTTTGAAATAACAAACTTAAGCTGATGATAATAACGTGTGCTTGATTATTGACGTGCTTTTGAAACCTGATCCTGTCAGAAACTGACAAACGCGAGACTGACATGCGAAAAAACAAAAGGAGAAGCCGGAAAAAAAGGATAATTTTTTTCAGCAAACGTGAACAAACTGCCATGTTTAACTATTATCATCACCTTTTGGACTATTATGATCTCGGAATGATGGAATTATGTTCTAACAAGAGGCTACACGTGCTGTTGAAGATTAAAGACACATTTAATCATGAGAGGTTTGCACTGACTGTGGGCTATATTTCGTGTTGTTTTGAACCTAAATAAGGACTAAATGTATGCTGTGTGTAGTTTTTCTGTAAGTGGTAACATATCGGAGACTGTAAGGGTCTGTATGTGTTTATATATGCTGCATTTATTTATTTATTTTATATAATTGCAGACATTACAGTAGGCTATTGATCTGCAGTTATAGTCAACTCATGTTCATAGAAAAGTTAAACATTTATACACAAGTATTTATGTGTATAAAGCCTCTGATTTGTGAGAAGTGCTTCTCATATGATATGTGAGCGACCTGTACAGATTTATTTTAGACATTTTCTTGAGCAAAAATGACGTTGACTGCAACTTTCTGTCATACACCACGCCCACCAAAAGAGTACCATTGGTACCCTTTTAGCAGTGGAAACGCAAGCCTGATAAAGGTGACCCGTACCGACCCGTACTGTACCGCACTGTACCAGTCAGTGGAAACGAGCTAAAAGATAATAATGTGTAATGGGATGCTTTAAATTAACAAAACTCTAAATAATATGCATGAATATCAAAATTCAATCTGTGTTAATTAACAAATTGCATAAGATAAATCTTTTTAAAACAAAACATGTATTTTTGTCCCTAAAGACTTATATATAATTTTTACTATGAGAAAATTAATCGGTGTTCTTCATGTCAAAAATATTTCTACCCCTGAGGAATGATCTTTATTCTGTTAATAACTCTGGAAATGTTTTAATCAAATGAATCCAAATTTAGTCGTAACTAACCCTGATTATCTTCATGTATATAGTCATAGAAGTCGGCATGGCATAAAGAGACATTAAGAAATGCAAACTTAGTATCATTTCTGTTTTGATAGCCCTGCTGTGTTCTTTTTGCTGCAGATGCTTTTTGAAGAACTGTTTCAGTTCCTCACCAATAACTCATACGTTCGATTCAGTAAATCCCCAATTATAAGTTGATTTTACTGGGCTCCTTCTGACGTTGAAGTGACTTCTTTTGATGTATTACAGTGCCTGGAATAATGGGCTGCCTTCAAGCATTGGAAGTTTTAAAAATTGCGTCTGGTCAGGAATGTATCCTTCCACCCTTAATGACATCCGGAACTGTGTACATTTAAATGCAGTGTTTTAGTCATATTGTTGGCATGAAATATTGAGAGATGTCCTTAAGTGGTGAGTTCAGGCTCATTTGCGCAGCAGCTGCTGATGTTTGATGGTGAGCAGACTCGTTTCCGCTCCATTCGGCTGCGCTCCCGGCAGAAAGAGTGTGTGGTGTGTGGAGAGAACCCCACCGTAACGGAGCTGCAGGACTATGAACACTTCTGTGGCTCTGCTGCTACTGATAAGGTCTGAAGATGATTAAATCTAACACTTGCATGTGTCAGTGATGTGTTATAATCTGTTGCAATTAAATATCTACATGGCACCACTATGACAAACATTACTGAGATTGGGACAATTGCTTAACTTAATAGATTTTTTTCAATTCATGACTCAAACAGCACAGATTGCACAGGTTAGGGATCTAGGGTCTAGGTCTAAGGATTTCACTAATGCCATTCAAAATGTGAAACTCATGTATTACATAGATTCATTACACACAGATTGAAACTAGGGCTGGGCGATATGGCAAAAAAAAAATCTCTATTTTTTTTTCATAAAGTTTGACCGATTCACGATTTCGATTTCGATTTTTTTATTTATTTTTTTATTAATTTTTTTTTTACTGTGTAACTACCTTAACAGCTTACCTTGTTCATTTAAATTTAAATAAATGCTGAAACTAGTTTTTTTCATGCTCACTTGTAAAAGAAAAGCAATAGTGTGACTAAACGCGGTTATGGCACTCTCTCATATAGGGATGCTAAACATAGCTACAATAGAAGTCACAGCAGGTCATACGTTGTGCAGCTTTGGGCAAATTTTATTTGGAGAGAAAATGACCAAAATGTAACTTGAAGATTAAAAAGGATTGGAGGGGAAATAAATATTCAAATCTCTGTACATAACAGAAAAATAAACAATGATAATGCAACAATAGTTTATCTGTATTAGTGGCATGGCAGAAATATATATTTAGACAGGCCTTGTCAAAGTGAGCGGGCACTTTCACTAATAAAAAATATAGCACTTAAATTATTTCATAACAATCAATAAAATAACAGCGGTTTTATATCAAAAATTGGTAATGATATAAAATATACTACATTTTGATGGTAAAATATAACCATTTAAACGATTTTGTATTTAAATATTAAATAACGAATGCATCAAGTTAAATATAAAAAAACGAATGAAACAACACATAGCATATCAGGATATAAAGGACTATATTTAGCAGAATGCTGCTCTTTTTATCTTTGTAATTTTATAGTTTTATTTTTGTTATTTTAATTATTTTTTGTCTTCATAAATAACTAACGAGCTGTAGACAAATATCTGCTTGACGTTTTAGAAAATATTTGTGCGTAGCTCCACCACCTAGTGTATATTAAAGATCACCATGAAAAAAAAACCCCACAGAAACCTGTTACATATCTATATATATTTAAAGGTCTATCTTATATTTAACTGAATCGTATAATGGCCTATAGCTGAAATGTTGGAAATTGCTTAATTTATTTTATAAAACATTTGTCGATACGTATTGATATTTTTTGGAGTAAAAACTGCCAACATTTAAGAATCCATATTTATTTTATTCATTCATTCATTTTACTTGTTTATTGGTGCATATATGGGTTATGATTTAATTCATACAGTACCTTGACAGCTACTGTGCCACTCCGTAATTCAAGCAAAAGTCCAAATTAAAGAAAGATTTGACTTTCTGCGGTGACCGACATTTACAACACGCCGTAACCGTCCTTCAGGTGGTGCGCGGGTCCCCGTCTCGCAGCTCGCGCGGGAGACACAGACGGCTGCGGGACGCGAACAACAGCACGACGCGCATGGAAACATTCGCGAAGCTGGCTGGCTGACTGCGGGGCTGTTGTTGTTCTAGCGGGAAAATGTCCCGGTGTTCCCAATGGCCGGTCCGCCCTGGCGCGCTTCCGCTACCAGCTGTGGCAGCACATCAACAGAGCCGCGACGTCAACACACAGAATCAGCACAATTCAGCACGGTTGTCTAACAGTTTAGAACGGTTTGGCATGATAGTGGAAAAGCGGCTTTAATATTTTTATTAAAAAACCGCGATTCCTCGATTTTGTAAAAAATAAAATCGTCTTAAAACGTAAATTCAAATTAATCTAAAAAATCGAAAAAACCGCCCAGCCCTAATTGAAACCCTTAAATTCAGCATCTCAGAAAATTTGAATATTAATTATGGTAAAAAAAAAAGAATTTGTAACAAAGGCATGTTGGATTACTGAACAGTATGAACACGTGAAGCCCTCAGTACTTGGTCTGGGCTATGTTTTTGCACTAATTACTTAAGCATTGTGACATGGGTCACTGATTTGATTGTCCAGCAGAACTTAATACCTGCCCATCCTGCCAAAAGTACGAATACCTGGTACGAATGGGCAGTAAACTCCCCGACCTAAAATTTATATAGAATCCATGAGGTATTGTGAAGAGGAAGATGCAAGATACCAGACCCAACATTGCTCTGTTTTTCAGAGAAACCTGGACTTCATAACACCTCAGCACTGCCACAAACTGATGCCTCATGCCTAACACACACACACACACACACACACACACACACACACACGAAATTTTTGTTCTTTTTAAGCAAGGACATTTTCACAGTATGTTTGATAATGTTATTTCTTTCTGAAAAAGTCTTATTTGTTTTATTTTGGCTAGAATAAAAGCAGTTTAAAATTTTTTAAAAACATTTTAAGATCAAAATTATTAGCCCCTTTAAGCTATTTTTTTTTTGCGATTTGTCTACATAACAAACCATCGTTATACAATAATTACCTAATTACCCTAACCTGCCTAGTTAACCTAACTTACCTAGTTAAGCCTTTAAATGTCACTTTAAGCTGCATAGAAGTCTTGAAAAATATCTAGTAAAATATTATTTACTGTCATCATGGCAGAGATAAAATAAATCAGTTATTAGAGATGAGTTATTAAAACTGTTATGCTTAAGAAAAAAAAATCTTCTCTCCGTTAAACCGAAATCGGGGGAAAAAATAAACGGGGGATAATAATTCAGGGGGGCTAAAAATTCTGACTTCAGCTTTATATGTACTATATATTTATAGTATGGAAGTATTCAGACTTCCTTTTTAATTTTCACTTTTTGTTATATTGTAGCCATTTGCTAAAATCATTTGTTTATTTTATTTCTCAATAATATACACATAGCACCCCATTTTTGACAGAAAACACAGAATTGTTGATGTTTGCATATTTATTAAAAAAAAAGACAAACAGAGACAGCTCTGATTTATTTACCGTTATTTCTGTTTTATTTCATTTCCAGTGTCGAAGGCTAAATCTTCTAAGCAGAGAACAGAGAGTCTCTGTGCAGGTACAGTTATTTGTGGGCAATACAATAATTCTGGGCACACAGTGGAACGTAATAAGTCTTTACATTTCCATTTCCTAGTTTAGATTATATCTTTAGTGTTAGCCAGTTAATTACTGAGCATTTTGGAAATGGGCAACTGCTCATTATATAAAGCAGATTGGATGCATCTTGTTGCACTTCTGCAGTTTCCCTTTTCAAATTTTACATACACATGCATTTGTCTTTGCAGGAGTATAAAAGCCTTCTGGACCATTTAACTCCTCATCTTCTCCTTGATGTTAGACCCAAAGTAGAGGTGGACATTTGTTGTCTGTCAAACTCACTCAGTATCCTTTCTCATGATCCTCCTTTAACAGTCTGTTAAATGTTTGAACTTGAACCATACTTCACCAGATCACCAGCGAAATTCTGTATGTTCATAATTAGTTGTATCTGCTAAAGCTAACATTTCACTTTTTTTGTTATTGTAATTAAACTGCTTATTCACTGTAAAAAAAAAAACAAAAAAAAAAAAAACGTTGATCCATTTAGGCACAAGCAATGACTGTATAAAATATGGACGACGCGACAGCGCCATTTTCCATTAAACGCTGTGAGGGAAAAATCGCCTTGTGACGGGCACAAACTGTCGCAAAAGACTGCTGAAATTGGGGCCTGGACATGCGCAGAAGGACTCCCTGGTGGAGCCAGAGGAGGAGCTGCGGAATCGAACTTCCAACCAAACGCTTGTACATCAAATCAACCTCGCCCCCCGAACTTCTCACTTGACCGCCGGTGTCTGCACCATAACAAAGGCTTGCTAATGCTAATACACTTTGCGTTTACTTAGTAGCCTGCGTTTGCTGTTTTATCAACACAAATGGTTGTAATAACGTTAACAAAGTTGAGGTTTATAATATGAAGATTCAATCGCGCCAGCTCCGGGCCGCAGCGCACATTACTCGCGGGCCGATCCGGCTCGGATGCGGCAGCGTCGGCTCGCTAACGGCCGCCGGATCTGACCGGATGATTATGGACTGACTGCCCGAGTCAATCGGGCCAGATGCGGCGGCCGTTAGCGAGCCGACGCTGCCGCATCCGAGCCAGATCGGCCCGCGAGTAATGTGCGCGAGTAGGTACAGCAGACGGAGTCGGGCCGAGGGGTAAGTCTCCGGCAGGCGAGAGTCTAGCCGGAACTGGCCCGAGTGTATTTTGCTATCTGGGTGGTTAGGAGTGTATCAACAAACCGATAAAGCCCTGACCTACCGAATAAACAGCGTTCCACCAGATCCTGTATGTCAGAAACTATAGTTTACTGCTGAACAACTCATTTTATCATGATAAAATAACACAGAAATGGAATAATAACACTTCAGTCTCCTGGCGAAGCTCCGACGTCTGCTTTGAGAAACTGTCAATCACAGCTGTCAATCATGATGACACGCCCTGAATTAAATTACCGCTCAAAACATACTCTTTACAAAAATGAAGATCTGCACCTATATCAGCACGATAACCAGTGCCTTAACTCACCAGAACCATCTTTCGGGACATTTTATTGCAAGTGTAATTAATTTTCTTATTTGGTCTCATGTCTCCTTCATTAACACGGAGGAGGCGGGCTTTATGACTTGTACTGCAGCCAGCCCCCAGGGGGCGATCTAACGGCCGAGACCTTCACTCAAGAGCAAGCGTGCGGCACACTTGGGCACAAGTAACAAACTGCAAATCTTTTTAATCTTCTAAGCACAAATTGTCACTGTTTTAGAGCACACAAGCTTATAGACATAAAAATTTTAAATTAACATTTAAAATTAACATACTGATTCTAACATCTAAAAGCTTTACCAGATCACCAGTGAATTTTTGTATGTTCATATTTAGTTGTGGCTTTTAAAGCTAACATTTCACTTTATTTTTTTTTTGTCATTGTAATTAAACTGCTTATTCACTGTAAAAAGGATTACATTTATTTTTAGATCATTTAATTAAAGTTACTTTTAATGTACTTGATTTAAATACTGTAAATAAATTCAATGGTCATTTAAAAAACTCATTCAGACAAACAGCAATTATAGGTTTTGTTAATCAAATAATTATTATTTGCGTTTAAAAAATGGTTACATTTATCAAGATTGACTGCAAGAAACAATTATTTGCGTCTGAAATTAGTTCATCACACTATATCGTATCAATTCAGAGAAACTTTGATTTTTCATTAGTCAAATATTTTGCTAAATAATTCTTTATTTCATCTATAGAAGGTTACACTCGTCAGACAGTTGCACATGCTTATTAAACAGTAAATCAAGAAATTAGTGTATGACTACGTATGAAATACGATTGTATTGCTTTAAACATTTAAATGCCCTGCGAAGTGCTTTAAAATGTACATTTTTTATTTAGTGTTTCACCTAATCTTAACTGACACAAGAAGTGAGGGTGGGACATAAAGTAGCTCCTTCCCTTTAAAAAAAACAGCCAGTAGTGTTTTGTTTTATCACACCTCTGCCAGTGAGAGTGGTTGAGCTCAAATGCATCAAATGAAAAGCAAATGAAGAGTCTCGAATGAGGCAGATACTAGAGAGCATCTGATTGATCAAGAATTGATAAAACTGAATTATAAAGTGACATAAAAAAAAACGTTCATCCATTTAGTTTCGAGTGACAAACTGCAAGCTTTGAATGTTAATATTGTTGTTGTTTTTTTAATACTCTAAACACACATTGTCACTGTTTTAGAGCACACTACCTTGTAAAAATTGTCAAAATTAACATACTGATTCTAACATCTGATAGGTTTATTTTAATTAAATGTTTCTTCTGTCCAAAATTAACTCAAGAGCAAAGCGATAACTCATCCAAGAGGTTACAAAAGACCCCACAACAACAATCAAAGAACTGCAGGCCTCACTGAAGTTGAGTGTGCATGACAGTGCTGAGTAAAATGAACATAAAGGCTTGTTCCAGTTTTGCCAGAAAACATGTTAATGATCCCCAAGATTTTGGGGAAAATACTGGACTGATGAGACAACAGTTGAACTTTTTGGAAGGTGTCCAATTATATGTGGTGTAAAAGTAACTTGTGATGGTCTGGGGCTGTTTTGCTGCTTCAGGGCTTGCTGTGATAAATGGAACCATGGATTCTGCTGTGTATCAAAATATCCTGAAGGAGAATGTCTGGCCATCTGAGTGACTTCAATCTGAAAGAACTTCAGCAGGTTCTGCAGCAGTACAATGATACGAAGCACACCAGCAAGTCCACTTCTGAATGGCTGAAGAAAAATAAAATGAAGGGGCCTAGTCAAAATCCTAACTAGAATCTTATTGAGATGCTGTGGCATGACCTAAAAAATGTGGTGCTTAAAAATCCTCCAATGTGGCTGAATTACAACAATTCTGCAACGATGAATGGGCCAAAATTGTTTCACATCCCTGTAACAGACTAACTGCAATTTATCGAAAACACTTGATTGCAGTTGTTACTGCTAAGAGTGGCCCAACCAGTTATTAGGTTGAGGGGGCAAACACTAGTTCACACAGGTCTTTTGTATTTTGTTTTCCCTTATTAATAACATGATTTTAACAAAGAACAATAATAAGAATTTCATTGGTGAATTAGTGAAGTATGGTTCAAGAATTACAATTTCAAAGGAGGGCTAATAATTTTTACTTCAGCTGTATGTTTATAAACAGAGGTTAATGCTAATTTATAAATTTATTAATACAACTTCAACATTTAAATGTGTTATATGTTTATTAATGAAGGTATATGTAGTGTATAGTGTTAATTTCGCACCTTTATCACATTGTTTAGTGCACAAGCCCCCACTGGGTCTTAATAACGCTGACACTATATCTTCATGCGTATGTCTGGTTTTATAGCGTGTACTTATTAGTTCAGTGTGCAGAAATATGTTGTATTCTTGCAGATCTTGTTGCTTTAGACCAGGGGTTACCAAACTTGTTCCTGGAGGGCCGGTGTCCAGCAGATTTTAGCTCCAACCCTAATCAAACACACCTGAACAAGCTAATCAAGGTCTTACTAGGTATACTTGAAACACCCAGGCAGGTGTTAAGGCAAGTTGGAGCTAAACCCTGCAGGGACACCGGCCCTCCAGGATCGAGATTGGTGACCCCTGCTTTAGACAGTTAAATATGTTTTGGACAGATATCTTGAGATGGGTGCAAAATCCAGTGAGCAGCTTAGTGAATTGTTTCAAATTGCTTTTTTTTGGTGTAAGAATGTGAGAGTGCCTGAAAAAGTTAAGAAATTATATTTTGAAAATCATGTTTAATGTTCTTACCTCACATAACAGACATTCCACTTGCTAGTTTAGAGGATAAAAAGCCTGAGCACATCACACTCTTGAAAACGACCATTAGTGACCTTAAAGAACATATGAACAACCAATCTCCAGTTCAAGGTAAGAACTCAACATTATTTTTAATACAATATAAGTAAGTGATAAAGAACATATAAGAGGTGGTTCTCCCAGAATTAATCCAGACAGGCTTATTAGCAGCTAAAGGGCTGTGTTTTGTGAAAACAACTGCCTAGATGTACATTAACCCACTTATTACATCAGGGTATCTGCGGGTTTATAAAAAGTCTTAAAATGTTTTAAATTATCAAAACAATATTTTAGGCCTTAAAAAGTTTTAAATTCACTGACATTTTGTGTTGTAGGTCTTAAATCATTTTAAACAGGTCTTAAATTTCCTCTGTCCAACTAAAACTACCCAGTCGGGCCGAGATCCATCCAATCACTAACAATCAATCTCAATAAAACTTTTTAAATTAATAATTATATTATAGAATATAATTATATTATAGTATAATTATATTAATATAATAATTTTATTAATAATTAATAAAAGATTTATTTTTTTATTGCAAAGAGATACAGCAAATTCTCCAAATTAAAATCCTTAAGCTAAAAAACAGTTACACAATTACTCATGATAATAACAGAGCAACATATCAATTTATGTGATCTTCCATTTACACAAAAACTCTTTACATAAGTAAGGTGGAGTGGATATAATGTTTATAAATCTGCATGAAACTTAAGGTTTTATAACAGAAACGCATTAGGTTGAATAGGAGGTATACTCAATCCATTTGGACCAAAAGCCAACAAACACTGTATATTTTTTTAATTATTCATATAATTTTCTCTGTAATAAATATTTTAACAATGTTAAACTTATCATTAAAAAAAATAAACATGTATGTTGAAAAAGAGTTTTCTTGTTGTAACACATTAAAATATGTAGCTAAGAAATAACATTTGATTTTTGTGGCAAACAAAAAAAATTTCCATTGGCCCAAATGGGCATTTATTAAAAGTCCTTAGTGTTTAGCCATGTATAAGTCTTAAATTTAATATATAATGGTCTTAAAAGGGTATTAAAAAGTCTTAAATTTGACTTGATGAAACCTGCAGAAACCCTGTACATGGCTAATTGCCACAAACCTAAATAATCAGACAAGAAAATTATCTGAGCTGTAATAAGTTATGAATTCTTTAATTAAACAGAAAACTGACAGAAATAAAAATTTCTAAATACAACTCACACTAACCTACTTATTATTTAGTCACAAGTTGGCATCAAACTGTCAAGAACAGCAGCATGAAATGTAATATATGTATAAATCAGGGTTCGTACGGGTGCTGGAAATCCTGGAAAATGCTTGATTTTTAATATAGTGTTTTCAAGGTTAGAAAAGTGCTTGGATTTTGGACAAAGTGCTTGAACCTGCTTGAATTTGAAATTGCAGGACTTGAAATTACAACCGTTTTGGTCTCATATGCGGCCGAAATGCGGCATATTTGCTCTTAACGCCAAACGCAGCGCTCAGGTATAGTTTAAAACAGTTGTCATGTCAACTTGCTGCAAAGCCCGCAATGCCTCGCCTTAAAGCTCTTTTGATTGGCCCACTGCTCTTGAACTGAACGCGAATGGATTGGTTAAAATCAGCTGTCAATCACTCAGTTCAGACGAATGCTACAGTTGCGAGCCGGCGGGCGGCGGAGCCGCGAAAATGTGAAGGTCTGGATGTATGGATACGAGAGAATGAAAATAACACTGACAATTTTTGTCTGCCTAAAGTTACAAATAATGGCACATCTGATCAGTGATCGTGTGGTGAATGTTAATCCAGCATTTACACTTTTCGAAGCGTGGATAAAAGACTTTCGGTGGGTTAAAGTTCGCTATAAAAGTGACGAAAGCCATTCACTGTAAAGCCTGAGGGACGGAGTTTGCAGGTAACTTAACAGCATTTTCCACACATTTAAAGCACAAGATGTTTTGTTTAATCCCTCATTTATTCATCACGATGTTGTCAGTCATGCAACTGCAGCGCGTACACCATCGCAAAAGGGCCTGCGTTCACTAAGATTAAACTAATATTGCAACTCATTTGCAACTTATTGCTGTTAAGATGACATATGCAAATAATAAGTTATATGTCAATATCTATCTATCTACCTACCTACCCTGTTTGGCCTACTCCTGGATAACCTAGTTATTATTTTTGCACTATATTTTGTTCAGTGCAGTTTCATTTTTGTACTATTTTCATTGTAGATTTTTTCCTAAACTCTAACAGTCTAAAAAGGGCACTCCCTTGCCAATTTAAATTATTGATCGTGTTATTTACGACATGCTATGTGGGGGCTGCTCAAGATGAGCATAAGGCAGAAAAAAATATTCAAATTTTACACAATTAACGTTAGTGTTTATTGAAATTGTATTTATCTCTCTGGTGATTATTTGTCAAATATATATATAGGTTATATAAAATTCCCAAACTACTTACAGAGAGGTGATACATTTTGAACTATTAAACATGTTTTCCTTTAACCCCTTAACTGTCACCATTTGACAGGTGGGACATTTACATACAGTTACAACAGTACCTTAGTCCTAACCAGGGCTTGACATTAACTTTTTTGATCACCAGCCGCTGTGGCTAGTAGATTTCCAACATTACTAGCCACTCGCTTTTTTCACTAGCCACACTTTTCTTGTTGGGAAAATATATTTTATACACATAAATTTGACTTTGACATGCTAAAATGACTTGATTTAGATGTGTTATGTCCACATGCCTTCTCATTCATTTAACTTCTTGTGTGTGTTGTGTATTAGCTTGCTCGGTGTGCATGAGCAAATGGGTTGTGTCACAATGCAATCAGTTTTTATTTCACGACTTTTCAGGGCTCAAAATTAAGGATTTACCAAATTTATCTCTGACCACACCAAATAAGTATTTCTTAGCCACAATGTTTTAAAGTGTCAAAACAAGGTAAATATAGCTATATAGGTGCACTTTTTAGTTCAACAAAACTTTTCTTTTAAAAAAACATTAACTTTAAAAAAGGAATTATTGTCATGTATCTAAAATATGCACAGTAATCTGTCTAAAAGTCCCAGATCACCAGTTAACTACACATAAACAGGGAGTAATCTCCCATTAAAGCAATGTTATTGTAAACAAATATAATTAAACCATATTAACAAATATAACTGTAACGTGGTGCACGATCATCGCTTTTTGTGCAGTCTATTTCAAAGGGAACCAATCGCACCAGTTGCGCTTCCTCTAGGCACGGTTGCTTTGCGCAAGTAAACGGGAGCGTGCACGCTTTTTAACAGTTGCGCGCATCACATTACCTGTGCGCGTGAGTGATCATCTTCTCGTTGTGCTGCTTTTCGATTCTAAGATCACGTTTGCAGGAATATTGGGCCATGCTTATTATCGAATCCTGCTTTCAGGAGACCTACAATTTAAAATTGATTTCCAACCAGCCAAAGTGGCTAGTGGAGGTGTCTGTCTAACCTGCCAGAGCTGAAATCTACCCGCATTTGGCGGGTTGGCCGGTGTTAATGTGAAGCCCTGGTCATAACCTAAAGTAATATTGACAATAATAAAAAGTAATATTGATGAAAGCTCGGCGTCACGTCTGTGTGGAGTTTGCATGTTCTCCCCGTGTTTGCGTGGGTTTCCTCCGGGTGCTCTAGTTTCCCCCACAGTCCAAACACATGCGCTATAGGTAAATTGAATAAACTAAATTGGCCCTAGTGTATGTGTGTGTATGCAAGAGTGTATAGGTGTTTCCCAGTGTTGAGTTGCAGCTGGAAGGGCATCCGCTGCATAAAACATATGCTGGATAAGTTGGCGGTTCATTCCGCTGTGGCAATTTCTGATTAACAAAGGGACTAAGCCGAAAAGAAAATGAATTAATTAATTGATGAAAGATTACAAACTATGGTTTCCATATTTGGTGACTGATTTTCAAAACAGTTGACATAGGAAGAGTTCATTAATTTGCAGCAAGATTATTCTCAGACTCATAAGGATTTAATTTGTTACATGAATTTTGAATAGCAATGCACATGAAATATTATGAACATGGAATATTATGTACGACTGGTCTTGAAAGTTTGGTACTACACCCAAACAAAATCTGACTGTAAGCTCATTTTTGAGATATCAACCTTAGGTAGAAAAGACCAAACTTAAAAATAATGCTTCATCCAATAACTGAACTTTTTATTTTTATTTTTATTTTTTTTTACCATTTTTGGGTAAACTATCCCAATAAATCTTTGCTCCAAAGTATTCAACAATTTAAGCTGAAGTGCCATATTGTGTTTTTTTAAAATAGCACAATGGATTTAAATGTGAAAAAGTACATACAGCATATATAAACGTAATTTACCGCAGTTGTTAGGTGCTGGAAAGGCATAAAAATGCACCTTGAAAGTGCTTGAAAAGTGCTGGAATTCAAAGTTGCAAAAAGTGTAAGAACCCTGATAAATATGTATATGAATATACACAATAATGGGTCACGATGATTCAAAGTAACCAGACGAGCCTGTGTTATTAGTTTCAGTGGTTGTTATGTTGGAATAACATACCTTGGAATGTCCTGATTGACCAATCAGAATCAAGTATTCCAGAAAGCAGTGTAATAATGTGATATTATGTAATGTGGTTAGCACTGTCGCTCACATTGAAAAAGTCCAAGCCTTGATTTCACTTGAGATACTATATGCATTCGGTCATTATCACATTAAATTACTGGAGTAATACACTCTGGCACCTCAGAAATAATTTCACATTTTTGAAAGAAGTCTCTTATTGTCATCAAGGCTACATTCATCTGATAACGTGCAGTAAACACAGTAGCAATGTGAATTTTTTTTTTTTTTTTTTTACAGTTTAACTACACAGCGACTATTTACAAGTTAGGTTTTCTATTTTAATATATAGATAAAGATGAATTTTCATCAATATTCTTATATGAATGTTTTCATATTTTGTCGATTTTTGGAGTTTGTAAGGATTAAAAAAATGATAATAATAAATGAATACAAAATAAACAACCAAAATACAAATAAATAAAACAAAGGGAACCGAAAACAATTAAATGCACATGTCCAAGAATGGGGACAGACTTCTGTTATGTTCATTCATTCATATTCTTTCGGCTTAGTCACTTTGTTCATCAGGGGTTGTCACAGCAGAATGAACTGCCAATTTTTCCAGCATATGTTTTACACAGCGGATACCCTTCCAGCTGCAACCCAGTACTGGGAAACATCCATACACACCTATTCACTATGGCCAATTTAGTTTATTCAATTCACCTGTACCACATGTCTTTGGACTGTGGGGGAAACCGGACCACCCGAACTTGAAAGTGTTGATGGAGAACACGCAAACTCCACACAGAAATGCCAACTGACCCTGCCGGGACATGAACCAGTGACCTTCTCGCTGTGAGGCGACAGTGCTAACCACTGAGTCTGTTATGTTATAAAAGAATTCTAATTTGAAAAATATTTAGTATTTTTCAACTTTCTATTGCACATTCAGTGTTGATGATGAAAATTGTTACAAGATCAGAACTTTGCATTTCAAGAAGGATTTTACAAAAAAAGTAGTAATTGTATTAAAATAATACAATTATTTCATTCTTTTTGTTGTTTTTTTGTGTACTGACTTCTTTAAGAAAATGTAACACTCTAAAATAATGTTCTGTTAATGTTAGTTAACCTTTATTTACTAACAAGAACAAACAATGAACAATATTTTTATTAGTGTTAATTTTAATTAAGGCAAACAAATTCATTGTTTGTTCTTCTTAACTTACAGTGCATTAACTAATGCTAATAAGCACAACTTTGTATTTTAATAATGCATTAGTAAATGGTGAACTATGATTAATAAATGTTGTACAAGATTGTGTTAGTATCAACTAACTTACAAAAAGCAAACTAAAAATACTAAAAACTACTAAAAAAGATTTTTCTATAATCTATTTTCTTTGGTAAAAGGATCGTCTTTATGCAGATTGAAGTGATTGAGATCATTTCTTTGTTTCTTTTATTGTTATATAGTGTTTGTGGTCTGCAAACTTGGTAATGACTCGCAGAAGGCAGTTGAGTTGCTGGAGAAAATGTCTGGAACAGAGGTTGAAGCTATGACGGTGAAGGACATCAGTGGAGGATTGATGGCCTGGGCTAAGAAGATTGACCACTGTTTTCCACAGTACTGACCCTTAATAAAACATCTGTATTGATTTTATAAATAAAAGCAATATCATTTCATTTAAACTCTTTTTTTTTTTTTTTTTTTTTTTTTTACGACACTTCATCAATCGACTGACTTCTAAATATTGTTTAAAAAAGATTTAAATAATATAATTATGCTGATTTAGCTAATTGTGATCATTCTACTAATAGTTAGACTGACATTGTACCTTTAATTTCATGCTATGCTTCTCAAAAGATACAGCATATGTTATCTATAAACATACTGTATGCAGCTATCATTATCCTATGATAATTTGTATCTGCAGTAATTCTTTATGGGATGTGCAAAATGTATATAGTGTTTTTGATTATTTAAACCACTAAAAGAGTTTCAAAAGAGCTGAATAGAGTTTCAACAGAGCTGAAAATCTCCACTATTTTGTTCTTTAACTCAAAAAATATGCTATATGGCATATCGGAATTTGATATATTTTTGTCAAATTGTATTATTATTTTTAAAACGTAAATGAGAAATTCACTGAAATATTTAAATTACATGTTGACAAATAAGTAATCTAGTATTGGTGTATGCTAAATATTTTTGTACAAAAGAATGAGAGTTGAGTAATGACATAATGCCCGCAATGCCTTCCAGAGTTTACCACCAGAGGAAGTGACATCACTTGAAGCAAGTCACGTGCATTTTTATCAGCGCTTTAAAGATTTAAGCCGAAGTCACACTAGAGTTTGAGCTTGCGAAATTCTGTCGCACGGCGCTGCGAAAAGGGGTGGGATTAAACAAGATGATTAGACATTAAAAAAAGCGAGAGATTGCTCCATGTTTTAAATTTCTGTCCAGAGAGGTCATGTTTTGATCCTGGATTGGTCTCACACAGTCAAGTGTTGCAATTTCGCAGGTCAGAGGTCACCAAGTTTGAACTTTGCACCGCAGCAACCTGCGAAATCTGACGCATGACCCTGCGTTTCCGGTCTGACGCATTCGCGTGCGTATGAATGGAAGTCTATGGAGGGAAAAGTCCAGTGTGACCGCAGCTTTAAGCCGAAGTCACACTAGAGTTTGAGCTTGCGAAATTCTGTCGCACGGCCCTGTGAAAAGGGGCGGGATTAAACAAGATGATTAGACATTAAAAAAAACAAGCGATTGCTCCATGTTTTAAATTTCTGTCCAGAGAGGTCATGTTTTGATCCTGGATTGGTCTCACGCAGTCAAGTGATGCGATTTCGCAGGTCAGAGTTCACCATGTTTGAACTTTGCACCGCAGCAACCTGCGAAATCTGACGCATGACCCTGCGTTTCCGGTCTGACGCATTCGCGTGCGTATAAATGGAAGTCTATGGAGGGAAAAGGCAAGTGTGACCGCGGCTTTAGTCCTAGAGGGCCGGTGTCATGTCTAATCAAACACACCTGCTTATAGATAATTAGGGATCTTGGAGACACTGATTAGCATGTTCAGGTGTGTTTGATTAGAGTTGGAGCTAAACTATGCAGGACACTGGCACTCCAGGACCGAGTTTGCCCACCCCTGATAAAGGAAACTGTCCGAGACATTTATACTGACAATGAAAAACCACATTCTGCACACATTACAAAGTCCTGGTTGCGGAGGAAGATACAGGTACAGTACTACAGATACTTAACTACTTAATGTGTGGTGTTTTTGACAACAAAGACCCCCTACTGTTGCCCACATTAAGACTTGAAGAATGGGACAAAATCACACCTGAAACACTTCATCACAAGTTCTTAAACATATTTTAAGTGTTGTGAAAAGGAATGGCAACAATACAAAGTGGTAAATGCTTTACTGTTCCAAATTTTTTAATGTTTTCCAAGAACCAAATTTGGAATGCGTGTTTATTTTGAGAAAAAAATAAAAATGAGAAACACATTAAATAATGTGTGTTGTATTGTCTGCAATGAAATACAAGTCAAAGTAAAAATCAATACTTTATTTTTTTATTTTTGTTTTCCATATTGTCCCAACTTTTTCTGTTTGGGGTTGAAGATTAATACAGCTGTCAAATTGAAAATCCCAATAACATACACTGTAAATAATGTTCGTGATTTTAACAGTAAAAGTCTACAATCTACAGTGAAAACATGTTAAATGATTCACAGCTCATTTCAGTACAATATACGGAAAATAGCTGTGATAGATCTAACCTGTTTTCGAGAAAGTAGGCAGTCTGAAATCTCACCATACACCATCATTCACTAGTCCCTAAATTAGTCAATTAGTTTAGTCCACTAGACAATATGAATGACGACAAATTACAGAATTCAGACACTTATGAACACCTGCTGCTAACAAGCACAATCACTGAAGGAAAGAATAAGAAATAAAACTATGCAGACACAACCTTACACCAAACCAACTGAATTAAAACAGGATTAAACAACTCCAAGCCGTCACTCTTCTATCTTAATGTTTTTCTGGCTGTTATGGCTCTGTTTCTGAAACTCAGTTATAGCAAAAAATGCGATGAGAAAATATACTGCATGTGTTTAATTGTTACAGATATAATTTCTCGTATTTTGTAAGTTGATATATAAAATAATTGTAAATATATTTATATTAATGCTGTTTTTGGGACAATACTGCAGCTTTTTATGGAGGGTCAACAAACAATTAGTAAAAAATTAATAATTGAAGTGGCATGAACAAAACCTTGAGAGCTCCAGCAGCACCTTAAGACACAGACATCAAAAATCAGGATATGAACCTCAACCATGGTTGCTAAAGAGAAAAAAAAAAAGGCTGCATAATTAATTTATGTCCCAATGCATGCTGGGTGTCATTAAGGTAAAACGTTTTTTTGTTTGTCACAATTACTGAGATTCAAAGGCTAGTTGTTGATGTCTGTGTGTTTTTAAGTTCTGCCATAGTGCAAACATTTTATTGTAAATGGTGTATTTAGACCTGTTAAACAGTCATTGATTGCTGAATCTCTAATAATTTCATCTATGTATGTTATTAATTTCTCACACTAACATGATATTAAATGAGTTAACAAGCAGGTAAGGGTGGCTTTGATGTCATGGATAATCTCACCAGACTGATTCTTATATTTTCTTTTGGCTTTTCATGCTATACAAATAGTGTGATTAACTCAATTAATTCTAGCAGCCAAAATAAAAACTAGTTTTAAAACAAGAAGTTAAAGAGCCCAACTAAAGCAGACGCAGACCTCCATCATGGTGACTTTAAATGAACAACAACATGTGACAGAAATAAAGTCAAAGGTCAATAATAAGTAAAGCTCTTGATGTTTGTGGAGTTGTTTAATGATCTCTGCTGAGATCTTAAGAAATAACATTTTATTAGTAATTATTTTTTCATTCATTCATTTTCTTGTCGGCTTTGTCCCTTGCGGGGTCGCCACAGCGGAATGAACCGCCGTAATTATTTTTTATTAATTATAATTTTATTTAGAGTTTTATTTTCGGGAGATTTCATCTTTGGTTTTGGGTGTAATTTGTGTTTTTCTTTCCTTCAGTGATTCTGCTTGTTAACAGTTGTTCATCAATAATTATCAATCCTCCTTTAATTAGACACTTAATTATCTCATTAACTCCATCACTGCCTGAATGTTCAACCCTCTGTAGTGAGGACAGTGAGGATTTTGCTCTGGGATTTGAGGGGTTAAATGTGTTGGATAAAAAATACAGACTATGGAATGTATTGTTAACGGAAATATCCTGTAGATTGAATTTATGAATGTAAAATGTTAAAAACAGTAGATTACTGGGAACCACAGCTGCCAGTATTTTTCTATAAAATCAAGAAGAAGAAAAACTGTAAAATACTGTAAAACGTCACCATTGTGGATGATAGTAGCATCTGTGTGCAATTCCAAGATGAATTGAGAGTATTTGATGTTATGCTGCATCTTCTTTTGTTTAAATGTAACTGTGTAAATCTGTTTGCTAATTGGAACCACACATGAACACATTTATGCATTTAATGACTTTACATTTTTGTGTGCTAAGCTACGTTTTTGAGAACTGAACATTGTATCAGTTCATGAAATACGGTTATTTTCGTAAATTTAAACAGTTCTATAAAACTTCAGTATTTTTTACAGAAAAATCCTGGCAACCACAGCTGCCAGTATTTTTCCGTAAATTTAACAGATTTTTTTTTAACAGTGTAGCCTAAGTATCATTCAACATAGGGTCTCTGTTTCTTTACAATTGCACTGACACAAAAGTTTTACCCACCAGATTATTAAGAATTGCCGTACTGGGAATTCAAATACCACTTGCCCTCCTCTGCCGATGTAAACTAATTGTGGCTTCCTGCTTTGTGTATTATTCAAAGCCTCACTGAAAACAGAAGAGAAACAGACTAACATAAGCGTGGGAGGTGGGTTAATAGCAACCTGTTGTTTAAATCCTTTTATTACCTGCTATTACTCTTTAAAAAAAATAATGATAATAAAAAACATGGGGTTGATTTTTGATAGCAACCTGTTGTTTGAAGGCCAACTTTCAAGCCTCTGTAAAACTATATTTTTTAATCTTAAAAATGTTGCCAAACTTTACCATATGCTATCAATGTCTAATGTGGAAAAAGCTTAATCATGCTTTTATGACCCCTTGGTTAGACTATTGTAATTGGTTGCCCTGTAGGCCTTATCTACTTATTTACTGTAGGTAGATCAAAATGCAGCGACTAGAGGGCTTTCTTAAACAAATAAATATAATCATATTACTCCAGTTCTTTCATCATTGCATTGGCTCCCTATTTAATATTGTATAAATGTAAAAACAAATATTGACTACAAAGCCCTGAACGGCTTAGACTCCCAGTATTTGAGTGAGCTCCTGGTGTATTATAGCCCCTCACGTCCACTATACTCAATTAATCCTGAACAATTGATCATTCCCAGTATATCAAAATCAACTGTAGGCGGTAGATCTTTCTCATATCTGGCACCTAAACTCTGAAATAGCATTCCTAGCACAGCACTAGATTGAAGACACATCTCTTTGCATTAGCATACACACAAAACACAAATGCTTTTGAAATCCAAATCCTCTAAAGGATTTTTAGGTTGCATTAATTAGGGCATCGCCGGGAACACTTCCCACGCTTATGTTAGTTTATTTCTCCTTATACCAATGTCTCCATAATCCTGGACCATGCCAAATCCTGAGCAGATACTGTAGTGGTCATGGAGGAGTGAAGAGCGTGAGATTCCTGAAAGACCCCAGTTACAAACAAGTCTTAACATTGATCCCGTGGGCCAGCCTGAGCACCCACCGATGACCTACTTAGACCTGCAGCTTCTCAACGATGGACATCCAGCATTCTCCAACCTCCAGCGCCTAGGCTGCAGCTCTGCACAAGAAGTTTGGCCTGAGAAGAAATGTTCATGCCTAACTGAGCCTGGTTTCTCTTGAGGTTTTTTCCTTCACTTTCATCATTTGGTGAAGTTTGTTCCTTGTCACTGTCGCCACTGGCTTGCACGTGTGGTTTAAAATTTGTGGAGCTGCGCATTGATGGATTTGCTCTTCAGTGTTTAGACATTCAGCAGTGAAATTTAAACTACACTGAACGGAACTCTGTATTTCAACTCTGAAAACTGGGGTGATGCAGTTTGAATTTACTAGAACTTCTATGTTAAGCTGTTTTGACACTATCTACTTTGTAAAAGCGCTATAGAAATAAAGATAAATTGAATTGAGTTTAAATTAAACCTTCACACTCTGCTCCTACTAGTGGAATATGCAATCAATGAAGGTTTGCTGTCGGCGCCAGTGGTGTAGTGGTTAGTGCGTCGACACATGCTCTCCGGTGCTCACGGTGACCTGAGTTCGATTCCGCCTCTTGGTCCTATGCCGATCCTTCTCCTCTCTCTCTGCTTGCCACGCTTTTCGGCCAATTCTCTACTGTCCTATCTAATAAAGGTGAAAAATTATAAAAATTATAAAAAAAATAAATAAAAAATGAAGGTTGGCCACCAGGCTGGTCAAATTTAGTCATGAAACCTCCAACACCAAATGGGCCAGTGTTTCAGTTTCATTGTCTAAACTGGTATATAGATACATATGCAATCTAGCACAAGAATTGTACCATCACTGATGCTTCACCCACATGATTGCACCAACATGCTTCACTCTGGGCATGCAATATATATATATATATATATATATATATATATATATATATATATATATATATATATATATATATATATATGAGCAATTCCATGCAAATGTCAACCTTGCCATGAAAAAGATTAAGGGAAATAAATAGGGAAACTGTTTTGTGTAAGCAAGTATTTTACAGTACTTTAAAAATACTCATAAATGTATCTGTCAGTGTTAAAAACTATTATATTTATTTGCCAAAATCACACAAGTGGCAATTTCACAGGTGTCACATCCATAACGACAATTTATGTTTTGAGTTTTTACTGCAAATGTCACATCCATAACGCTATATATTTATATACACACAGTGAAGGAAATAAGTATTGAATTTTTTCCTGGAAATAATATTTCAAAATGAGCTGTTGACATGGAATTGAACCAGGCTTTGGTAAAAAAAAAAAAAAAAAAAAACAATACAAGCATAAAAATAAAGCAATACAAATCTGAAAAATGTGTTATGTTCAATAACAACTGAATGACACAAGAAGAAAGTATTAAACAGTTAAATTATATTTAATACTTTATGTAAACAGCTTTTTTGGTGATGGCAGCTTAAAGATACCGCTCATATGGAGAATGAAGTCCCATGCATTGCTCACGTGTAATTTTTTTACAGACTTCAACAGTGTAAAAATCTTGATGGTTCTGTGAGTCTCGTCTATTAAATCTGATCTTTATTTTGTATTTTCTATCAGATTCAAGTCAGGTGATTGGCTGGGCCATTCTACAGCTTGATTTTTTTTTTCTGAAACTATCTGAGACTTTCCTTGGCTGTGCTTTGGATCGTTGTCTTGCAGAAATGGCCACTCTGCTTTCTTCTTCATCATCCTCCTGGCAATGTAGATGTTAGACTGAAGCAGGCAGCTAACACTAATTTAGAAGGATGAAGATTAGAGGGTTGCTGAATAACTAATGAGAGATTTCAGCTGCTGTCTGGGCTTTCATTGCCTTTCTACACCTCCCTTTCTTCATGCATTCAATATTTTTTTTCCCTGTGTCATTTCATTTTAACACACGTCACTTAAATTCTAAACTAATTAGTTGGGGGGGGTTTGTATATGTATTTATTTGGTTGTTAAGACCAACATCCGGTGAAAAGTCAACAGCACCTTTAGATGTATGTTTTCTGAGAAAAATTGTGACTTGTTCAATACTTATTATTTCCCCCACTATATAGTGTAATAGGTATCCCCCATGGAGATCAGCGTCGCCCTGGCTACACAATGGAAACACCTGGGGATCATCACTAAGGGCCAATCGGTCATGGCTGATACCAATCAAGCCATCTCATAAAAGAATGGCTTAGAGACCCAAGAGGTGAATCACGACTCCATAACACTAATGGTTGCTTGTTTCTCCATTCTCCCGGACGATACGGTGTGACCACTTAGCCAGAAGAGGAAAGTACTGTACACCGCGACCTGGAGAGGAAAGGAAGGAGGACACCCAACACACCCAAGCAATATCACTTTACTTACCTATTTATCTGTACTACTGTTAATAAATCCACCCTCCGCTGCTCCAAAGGGTCAACTTGTGCTAGGTAAGCATCACTGCAAAGGACTACCAAACCATTCTGGCGGACTATGCACCCAATTCAAACACTGTATCCTGAAGGCGGTGCTATGTATCAGGATGAATGCACCAATACACAAAGCAAGACTGGTGACAGCTAAATTCACTGCAAACAATACACAGTAAAAAGTGAAAACTTAAACAAATTATTTTGACCTGTTACAATTAAGTGAATTAAGTTTGACACTTAATTTATGGCAGTTTTCAGTGACTAGTTAAGTTAGTTCTTTTAGGTGTAACAAGTTTTAGTAATTCATTTATGGCAAGTACAAGTATTATTCGCTATTAATAGCAAACAATACTTTCTTGACACAAAACATAAAAAGTATTATTATGGGAAGAAAATGATTTGTACTGTAATAAAAGTATTATTATTATTATTATTACATTAACATACTGTAAATTACTAAAACTTGTTACACCTAAAATAACTAAATGAATTTTTACTGAAAACTGTCATAAATTTTGTTACGCTTAATTCATTTAATTGTAACAAGTCAAATTAATTTGTTTAAGTTTTCTCTTTTTACAGTGTAGATTTTAAATAAATCATGGACTTAAATACTTAAAACACCACGCTACAGATTACACATTGTAAAACATTTATTTATTTTTTTTTATTTTTTTTTACTTATCTGACATAAAATCTATAATGTTTGTAATCTGCCCAGTGTGTATTCAAAAGTTTTGATATACCTGTATGTTGTTTTGAACCTTTTAATGCCATTACAATAATTGCAGTCACTGTACTGCAGACTATAGTTGAACACACACACACACACACACACACACACACACACACACACACACACACACACACACACACACACACACACACACACACACACACACACACACAATCTATTAATATAGAAAGACATACAAAATGATTAATTAATTTAAATAAAAGATGAATGTGTTATAATCGATAAACAAAGATACAAATTAAAAAGTTGATAGTGTAAAAAAATAGTCCCTGTGTAGTGAAAAATGTACTTTGCATTTTTTGTACTAAAAATATGAAAACATGTCAAAATACTAAAAAAAAGTCAATTGTTAGAGAGTTCCACAATTCGAAAGTTGCTTTCGATTCACATTTCGAAAGTTACTTTTTAAAATGAATACATTACAATGTTTTTATATGACTAATTTCTTTGCTACATTTTAAGGAAAGTAATGTTTATTTGTGTTACTTTAAAATCAGGGCTGGACCTTTAAATAATGATAAAAAACACATGTAATTGCATTTTAAAGCTTTATATTTTACTTTACTAATGTATTTACTGGAAAAAAGTAATTTAATTAACTCTCTTCATCCAGTATGTTGATGAGCCTCCATGCAGGCAGGAGGTTGAGCAGTTGACCTTTCAGTGCAGTCATAATAACCTAGAGCTAAATATGCTCAAAGCATTGAAGATGATTGTGGACTATAAGACAAACAGACAGCACTATGGCAGCAGTGGAATCTTTCAGGTTCATGGGCTCCACAATATCATAATCTCAAATGTGGCACAATCAGAATCAGAATTTAATGACTTTGAAAATAAAACTATGAATCACTGTATCAAAAGCTTTAAAAATCAATGCATAAAATAAAACTATTATCCTTGATAAAGTGATTATAATCAGTCATATACAAACTAACCTGATATGATTCATATTATCCTGTCATTGCCTGGAGATTTATTATTTTGTAATAAGTTAATGCACTCTTCAATATCCATTTCATCACATATGTTATAAAAGCTCTGGTCTATCATTTTGGTATCTCACCAAGTATTTTAAAAAAGTATTAATGTTTAAAGATGCTCCTATGGGACGTTACAAATTGCTAAAAAACTGAGCAACATATTTTGAAATAACAACTAATTATCTAATAATGTTATTAATAATTAATTTAGAGACTGAGGCAAAATCACTGTTTATTTTTCAAGGCCAAAAAGTATTTGACGTTTTTTCCCCTTTTTCTAACCATCTAAGTCTAGTTCTAATAAAAGCTCCTCTTGCTTTATCCTCATAAATGTTATCTAATTCAGTTTGCAATCAGTCAAAGATTCCTTTTTCATTTTACACAAATTTAGAATATCTTTCTTTTATTTTTTTCTTTCCTTTTTTACATTTTTAATTCCAATTTTACATGATTGATAAATGTTGTTCTAACATCAAACTTCGTTAATTCCCAATATTTTCCATATGATTTCTCTAAATTCTTAACTGTACAATATTTTTCTATAAAACCCTTAATTTTTTTTTATTTAAACTTTCATTTTCAAGCAATATATTATTTAATTTCCAATATTTTTTGACTCATTTATCTTGTACCAAATTTATTAAATGAAGATTGCTTTATGGTGCGTCATTATGCAAGGTTCTATCAATACAGACATTGCATTATTAAATAAATCATTAGACACCAACCAATAGTCTATACGAGAATGAAAGACGAGTCCTTATATTCGTTTATTCACGTGTATTTGTTATTAGTTGCAGGACGAAACCGGCAAAAACAATAAATAAATAAATACGCAAATATATAAATAAATGAGTAAATAAATCTATAAATTCCTGCATAAATAAAATGATAAATAAATAAATAATAAATATGCAAATAAACAAATAATAAATATATAAATCCACAAACTCCTGCATAAATAGCCTAAATATATAAATAATGAATAGTGCGGGTAGGTAAATAATCAAATAAATTACACGAATGTTGGGGGAATAAGAAAATGCTAAACTGAAGTTTTATCCCCCCTCTTTTTTTAAGTGTTTATTCTTTCATTCATATTAGTATGTTGACCTGAGGAAAAGTAAATACGGAACTACGTTCAAGAAATGAATAAACGTTTGAAAGGTGGGGAAAATAAACTTTCAGTTTAGCATTTTCTTTTCCCCCAACATTTGTGCAATTTTATATACAGTTATTTACATATTTGCATATTTATTTATTTAATGTTTTATTTACAGGAATTTATGGATTTATTTATTCATTTATTTATATATTTGCGTATTTATGTTTTTATTGTTTTCGCAGGTTTTGTCCTCCATAGCATAACAGTAACCGAAACAAATTGTTCAACTGATACAAACCTGCAGGACGCTTTAAAGCGCAATTGCGTCACAGTGTCAGTGGAATAACGCCAGTAGAGGGCGCGAACACACGCTCGGCTCTCACATAACGGAAACTGCGCGTGAGAGACATGCGCGTCACAGGCAGTGAGAGAAAGAGAAAAACATTTCTGCACTTATGAAGCTGAACTTCACAGTTCGACAGACCTGCCGTTTTCTTCAGGTTTTACTTTCTCCGTCTGTGTGGCGTTTGTTATTTTCCCGCGGAGATGGAGAGCAGATGTTAAGGCGCGTGTGAAGTAGCAACAATGTTACATGAAAAGAAGATAGAAAGTTTTAACATCGAGCTCTTATGAGAGAGTCTGTAGGCGAGCGATGCTCCACAGGCTTTATTAAAGCTCGGATCTTTTAAAAAAGACACCCCGAGGCAATCAAGCACTCAATTTCCACTCATAGTAAGCTCTTATCACCTCTTCACTTGTTTGGGAAACGCCTTTCCATCATTAAAGGTGAGTTTCCTCTCTTTTCCTTTACTCTTCATCGAATCTGATTAATTTCGTCCAGAGGTTCCTCTGTTGTTCATCATGATGCATTATAATAAAGCTCGAACAAAGACATTGTATAACTTGTTTTGCTGGTATTTGTGGTCTTGTGCCAGTTATGCGATCTAGAGTGGGAGGGTCTCCAGATGTGCTTCCAGATGTGAGCCACAGTTCTTCTTTGCAAGACAAAAATGTGCCAATCTGTTTCAGAATACAAGGAGTTTGAAATTACACTGTGATTGGGATGTTTAATAACTTGTTCCTTTTACATATTGATGAGTAATGTTCAGGGAATTGTGGAATAAAGACATGATCTGTTTTGTATTACACAGAAACGAGCAGCTGGATTATGATGGAAAGCTCTTTGTTGAGCATCAAGCTGGCATCCTGACTGCTTAGCCGTGGAGTGACACTTTATCAGTCCAACATGTGCAACATATGCCGAAAACTGCACAGACAGCAATGAATATGCTATCCAGAAGATTGCATGTTTATTGAGGGTGAGGTAGCAAATATAATAATTCTTTGCTCCTACACCACGGATATCACATGACTGTGACACTTCTGTTCACCTGCATAAGGACATAAGAAAACAGCATGCTTGATTAAAAACAGAACCTGTACTCTCATCAGATAGCAGCCACGATTTCCAAGCTTGACAGTTTTACCCAGTTTGCTTTCAATCTGCGGAGGAAACTAATGTCTGCCAGTAGCACTTCTCCTCTGACCTTACCTAAACCCTTCGTCCACTCTCAGCATCAGACTGCACCCCCAACCCCCTCTCCATCACCCAGCCCTCCGGTGCCGCTCTGCGTCCGTCTCTCCAATGGGAATCACAGTGTCCCGAGCCCCACCAGCTCTATCCACGGAGTGTCCTTCCTCCTCCAGATCGGACTCACCAGGGAGATGGTCACCCTGGATCCCCACGATCTGTCACTCAGCTCTGTGAAGGATTTGGTCTGCTCCATAGTTGATCAAAAGGTAATGAAGTTTCAGAACAATTTCTTATTCGCATGATATACACGCTTTCATCAAGAGTCTTCCTGAGTCTAGCTGCTTGGTTGTACGTTTTACTTAATTGAATTTTGTTAATTTATGTAAAAGGGTGAGACTAATTGACTGATGTGCGTTCTTTCCTGTAATCTTTAGGAAGTTGATTTAGGTGGATGAGCATGAGGAGCATTAGTGACTGATTAAAGAACACATTTTCATTCAATCTCATCTAAATCTGCTTTGATCCACTTGCATTTCCACAAACAGGGCAGATGAAGTGGGAGGCATGTTGTTTGAGGCACATTTCTGCTGGTCAGTTGGAGAATCCGGTGGCTGTATTTTTTTCAGACTTCAGTCATAGTTATGATTCTGTATTACAATCAGTGAGTGGTTTGGGTTGGTCTGTTGAATACAGTACTTAATTAAGTGTAATTTGAAGAGAGACTTGAATTTTGAAAGCTGTGTGGTTGCTAGGGTGTTGCTAGGAAATTAATATGGTTGTTTCTCGTGGTTACTAATGTTAGGACAATTCTAGGTAATAGACCCTTTTCACACCTCCGGGTTTCTCAGTAGCGGAAGTCATCATAGTTGGGAAAACTTAGAGCGCAGTGAATGGGAAAATACAACAAATATTTTTTAATCTTATTAATTAATCTTATTTGCTTACATAATAAAAGAAAAACTCCACGATGATGTTATAAAGACTTTAAGAAAAAAGTAAAAAAAAATAGCTTGAGACTGATGACGGAAGCGAGAGGAGAGAATTACGTCTGTCCTGTCCCATAGACGCTGCATTAGAAACCCCTCGCACAAGCGGTTATTCGTTTTTTGTAATTTGAAGGAAAGATTATATACTACATACATAAATACATATAAATGTTCGTACATTTAAAAAAAAAACTATTAAAAACTTGCTTATGCTGATGACCGTTAAACGCGTCATAACAGGCTTGTGAACATGGTCCATAAGAGATAGAAAGATGGAGAGATTCTAGTAAATGAGAAATGATCGCTGTACTCTCGTAAACTGCTATAGAATTAGTTTTACTATAGACTTTGAATCTAATGCAAAAGGGAATAATACCAAATGGCCTATTTTAGCAATACTATAATGACTGTGGACCAGATTCATCAGTGTGAAATATAGTCATCATTTTAGGGAGTGGCTTGATTAACGGATGAAATTAACAAATGATGGCCATTGAGCACAGAATGATACCAGAACTCTGAAACAATTTTCATACCCACCACAGAGAGTAATGAGCAAACCAGAAATACCTACATACCTCAGTTTTAATTGATTGTGTGTGTGTGTGTGTGTGTGTGTGTGTGTGTGCTTAGTTAAAAAACTTGGGTTAAAAATACCTGAACATATAACCCACCTATAAGTTATTATAGCAGCTTCCCAACTATGGGTTATTTTAACCCAATGCATTGGGTTATTTTAGTAAAAAAAAAAAAAAATTTCCATTCTGTTATAACTATTGCTACTACTGTTAATTTTATAATTATGACTGTGTAAATAAATAACATACAGCAGGGCTTGAAATTGTGACTGTTTTGGTCGCATATGCGCCAGAAATTTTATCTATGCGACCTCAAAATATATTTGGGAGCATTTGTGCGAATAGATAAAATTGTTGTTTTTAGAGTAAAATGTTCACCACATGCACAGATTTAGGAGGCATTCACGCATTAAGCGTCTTTGCACCTAAAAACATCAAACTCAGCGCTAAAGAATGGTTTAATACGGTTGACATGTCAACTTGCTGCAGTAAACAAAGTCCCCAATGCTTGTCCCGCCTTCAAGCTCTTCTTTTTGCTCACTGTGCTAGAACAGAACGTGAATGGATTGGTTAATATCAGCTGTCAATCACTCAGTTCCAATGACAGAGAGCTACAGCCGCGAAAATGTAAAGGTCTGGATATGAGAGAATGAAAACAACACTGACAGATTTAGTTTTAGAAACAGCCTAAAGTTACAAATAATGGCAGATCTGGTTAGTGATCATGTAATGAATGTCAATCCAGCATTTACACTTTTCGAAGAGTGGATAAAAGACTTCCAGTGTTTAAAGTCCGTTATGAAAATGACCATTCACCATAAAGCATTCACCATAAAGCCGGTGGGATGGAGTTTTCAGGTATTAGTGTTTGCCACTGAATCTACACATTTTAAGCATGAGATGTTCTAATGTTATTTAATCGTTCATTTAATCATCACAATGCTGTCAGTCGTGTGACTGACACCGCATTCACTATCACTATTTCAAAGAGCATGCATTCACTGAGATTAAACTAATATTGCAGCTAATGAAAAGACTGTTAAGATGACATATTCAACTAATAAGTCATGTCCATATCATCTGTGCAATATTAGACACCACCCGTGAGAACACAGCACAGTTATTATTGTTAATTTCAGTTCATCTCATTCACGTCAAGCAGTGCGTGCAGGGCCAGTGAGCGCATGCAGATTTTTGTTTAGTTGTTAGTTTTGATTAGTGTTGATTTCAAATGCAATAAATCTGTTCATATAAAACGTGTAGTAACGGTGCTCATAATTTTTGGTGGGTGCGACTAAATTTTGTCTGGTGCGCCTAAATTTTTGAAGTGAGGAGCACTGGTGCTACCAAGAAAAAAGGTTAATTTCGTGCCCTGTACAGTTTTACAAAATATTGAAAATGCTTTATTTGCAATACATTTTAAGTTCCAGACACCTAAGCATTTTATCCGTTTAATATAGATCGGCTATGAAGCGCGCATTTGTCTCATCAATTATTAAGAGTGCTGGTGAAACGTATATAAAAAAACACAACACGGAGAGTTCATTTAATAAAAAAACAACAACATTATTGGGTTAGAGCTTAAATAACCTTAATTACGCAAAAACAACATTACGTACGCATAATAATGCAGCTTTTCTGTGTCAGTTAAATCAGTTGACTGTTGAAATTCAAAAATTTTAATCTAACTGGTTGAGTTGTTAAATAACCCAAATAAAGGTTAAAAATAACTCAACAAAGCACCGAATATTTAACCAAACTGGTTGAGTTATTAATAATTAACCCACTAAATGTTAATAACCCAACAAAGCACCAAATATTTTTAACTCAACCATTGGGTTAAATAAATATCTCAACGTTTTTTAGAGTGTGGCTTTAAACCTTTTATGAGTTTTTTCATTTGTTGTACACAAAAGAACATTTTTTTTGTAGAATGCTGGTTACTGGGACCCATGTATTTCTATAGTAGGGAAAAACATCTTATGGAAGACAATGAGTCCCAGGGACCAGCAATTTTCAAAATATCCTCTTTTGTGTTCAACTGAAGACAGAAACTCAAAGGTTTTGAACAAGCGAAGGGTGAGTAAAAGATTGAATTTTAACATTTGGGTAAATTATTCCTTAATGCTGTCTGTTGTCAATAATTGCCATACAAAAACATATGGCTATCCCAAACTATCTAAGTTCAATTCAGTTCCATTCATCTTTATTTCTATAGCGCTTTTACAATGTAGATGGTGTCAAAGCAGCTTCACATAGAAGATTATAGTAAATTGAAACTGTGTCAGTCAAGTTTTTAGAGTTGAAGTTTAGTCCAGTTTAGTGTGGTTTAATTTGCACTGCTGAAAGTCCAAACACTGAAGAGCAAATCCATCGATGCGCAGCTCCACAAGTCCCGAACCATGCAAGCCAGTCAGAAACTCAGAAATTTTAAATCTATTATATAATTTTATGTTCAATTATAAAATTGTACAATGATTGAACTGCACTGTAAGGCCCAATCCCAATTCTACCCCTTAGCCCTTCACCTTACCCCTACCCCTCGTTTTGTGCATTACTGTGAAGGGGTAGGGGTGTCCCAATTCTCTTTAGCTTGAAGGCGTAGGGCTAAGGGGAAAGGGGAAGATACCCCTTCGAACTGAACACTTGAAACTAGGGATGCACCGATACCAGTATCAGGTATTGGGTCGATACTTGGTTAAAATACTTATACTCGTATCGGACATGAAAGGCTGATACCACGCGCCGATACCACTCAACAGTAATTCACTATGGATGTGATTTGTTGTCATACCTGTCTTCAGTGTCTTAATGTATTAATTAGCCTAATGTATTATATATTAATAGCTTAGTCCTTATAAACAATCCGTTTATAAAATACATTATTAATGAATCTATAGGCTACTGAAGAATAAACTGAATATGAAATATGATCGCGATGACATATGATGACGTGTGCAGGTGTTGTGGTGGTGTCCCATTTTTTTAGGGATAAAATTTGAAGCCCTTCCCCTTCACACTTGGTTTTAAGGGCCAAGGTGGAGGGGTAGGGGTACAACAATAGAACTGGGATTGGGCCTAAACATATCGGTTAAATAACTGATGTATGACTGTACAGTTTAAAATAAAATTTAAGGACTAGTGCACTTAAAACAGTACTTAAATTCTCAGATAACCTAAAATGTGGTTCATTTATTAACTTATGAATGAACTGGTTGTATTTATAAATATTATTTAATGACTGTGTGATCAAGAATCAAAAGCTGCATGAAAAAAACACTATATCCTTGTTTACTTCAGGTCTGGTCTAAAGAATGATTTTTTCAAAATGTCAGTTATTTTGGTTAAAGTTTTTTTGAACCGCAAGAAATATACTGTCTTATACATCTTATATCAGCAACAGCCAATAAAATCTGCTGAGGTTTTTGATCCTTCGTAGTATTTTAAAGTGCTTGCACCTTGACATTTCTTTTAGCCTGGATTACATTTAATTAGATCAGATCATTGCACAAATAAAGGATTTTGCTAATAAAAAATGCATTTCACCATGGACAATTTATATTGCAAAAATGGGGGGTCTCACATGGGGCATATAGTAGACACATCCTCTTCTTGAAAAGAGGTCAAGATCAACACATTAACGCATTTACATTAAATATTATATATCCTGCTTTACAGTTTTTTCCAACTGCTTACACACATTTTCAAAACAGGGCCACATTTTTTCAAAACTCTACACACAATTCTGAAAAACTGCACACACGTCGGCGCCAGTGGTGTAGTGGTTAGTGCGTCGTCACATGCACTCCGGTGCTCACAGCGACCCGAGTTCAATTCCCATCTCGTGGTCCTATGCCGATCCTTCCCCTCTCTCTGCTCCCCATGCTTTCCTGTAAATTCTCTACAGTCCTGTCAATTAAAGGTGAAAACTGCACACACAAAATGCCTCTAACACTACATTCAAAATGCCATAAACACACATCAAAAAGAAGCATTTGCATCAAATGGCAAACACGTCTTTCATAATGGTAAATGTACCATGTAAACATTGTTGTTCTAAAGCTGTTTGCTCTTTCATAGGCTTACATCTACAAATAAATACAATGTTCTACAGTGATAATAATCTGCTAAGAGGGGGAACAGGTGCACTGTAAACACCAATGACATGTAGACAAAATATTTAGTAGGCCAAACATTACTGTTGCTTACAGAAGCAAATAACAAAACAGTAAATATAGTGTATGTAAAAATGTATGTAAAGCAAAAGTATATTCTCCAGGATACAGTAAATACAGAGTGTGGGGTCTCGGGTGGGAGAGGCACCTATTGTCTGGAGAAGCATCATACGGGTGTCGGGTTGGCCATCATGCACTTTACAGAGCTAGGCTGAGCAGGTTTCCTCTATTCCTCTCTAGAGGAATTTAGAATTTAGCATTTAGAAAAGGTGAATATGCAGTAGGTACAAAGATATATATATATATATATATAAAGAAATATATCCAGCTAGCTAGCTAGCTAGCTCTCTCTCTCTCTCTCTCTCTCTCTCTCTCTCTCTCTCTCTCTCTCTCTCTCTCTCTCTCTCTCTCTCTCTCTCTCTCTCTCTCTCTCTCTCTCTCTCTCTCTCTATATATATATAGCAGTATACAGGGAGTGCAGAATTATTAGGCAAGTTGTATTTTTGAGGATTCATTTTAATATTGAACAACCATGTTCTCAATGAACCCAAAAAACTCATTAATATCAAAGCTGAATATTTTTGGAAGTAGTTTTTAATTTGTTTTTAGTTTTAGCTATTTTAGGAGGATATCTGTGTGTTCAGGTGACTATTACTGTGCATAATTATTAGGCAACTTAACAAAAAACAAATATATACCCATTTCAATTATTTATTTTCACCAGTGAAACCAATATAACATCTCAACATTCACAAATAAACATTTCTGACATTCAAAAACAAATCAGTGACCAATATAGCCACCTTTCTTTGCAAGGACACTCAAAAGCCTGCCATCCATGGATGGTCAGTGTTTTAATCTGTTCACCATCAACATTGCGTGCAGCAGCAACCACAGCCTCCCAGACACTTTTCAGAGAGGTGTACTGTTTTCCCTCCTTGTAAATCTCACATTTGATGATGGACCACAGGTTCTCTATGGGGTTCAGTTCAGGTGAACAAGGAGGCCATTTCATTAGTTTTTCATCTTTTAGACCCTTTTTTGCCAGCCACGCTGTGGAGTACTTGGACGCGTGTGATAGAGCATTGTCCTGCATGAAAATCATGTTTTTCTTGAAGGATGCAGAATTCTTTCTGTACCACTGCTTGAAGAAGGTGTCTTCCAGAAACTGGCAGTAGGACTGGGAGTTGAGCTTGACTCCATCCTCAACCCGAAAAGGCCCACAAGCTCATCTTTGATGAAACCAGCCCAAACCAGTACTCCACCTCCACCTTGCTGGCGTCCGAGTCGGACTGGAGCTCTCTGCCCTTTACCGATCCAGCCACGGGCCCATCCATCTGGCCCATCAAGACTCACTCTCATTTCATCAGTCCATAAAACCTTAGAAAAATCAGTCTTGTGATATTTCTTGGCCCAGTCTTGACGTTTCAGCTTGTGTGTCTTGTTCAGTGGTGGTCGTTTTTCAGCCTTTCTTACCTTGGCCATGTCTCTGAGTATTGCACACCTTGTGCTTTTGGGCACTCCAGTGATGTTGCAGCTCTGAAATATGGCAAAACTGGTGGCAAGTGGCATCTTGGCAGCTGCAAGCTTGACTTTTCTCAATTCATGGGCAGTTATTTTGCCCCTTGGTTTTCTGGTTTGGTTTTTCCACACGCTTGCGACCCTGTTGACTATTTTGAATGAAACGCTTGATTGTTCGATGATCACGCTTCAGAAGCTTGGCAGTTTTAAGAGTGCTGCATCCCTCTGCAAGATCTCACTATTTATGACTTTTGGAGCCTGTCAAGTCCTTCTTTTGACCCATTTTGCCAAAGGAAGTTGCCTAATAATTATGCAGACCTGATATAGAGTGTTGATGTCATTAGACCACACCCCTTCTCATTACAGAGATGCACATCACCTAAAATGCTTAATTGGTAGTAGGCTTTCGAGCCTATACAGCTTGGAGTAAGACAACATGCATAAAGAGGATAATGTGGTCAAAATACTCATTTGCCTAATAATTCTGCACTCCCTGTATATATAAAGCAGTGATTGGTTAGTGATCAGTAGGGCCAGACGGAATCTGCGGACTTTTTTTGCAATTACTTCGTAGAGTTTTGGTAAAAATCTGCGGAATTATTTTGGGAGTCTCATAACTAAAACCTTAATATGTGAAATATGTGTAATTTAAAAACGGAATAAATTCAGATTTACACACATTTACTCAAGTAAATAAACAGAATTAATGATGGGCTAAAAATTTGCGGAATTCTGCGGAAAATCTGCGGAATTCTGCGCGCGCAGATTCCGTGTGGGCCTACTGATCAGTTAATGTTAAATTAATATTTTCACATTTGAGGAGCGTGTGTGTGTGACTGGGTCAATAAGTGTAGCATTTTGATTGGTTGTGCTTAGAAAAGGAAAGCAAGTGGCTTCCTGTTAGATTTTTGTGTTTTAGGTAGAGAATTGTGTGTAATGTTTTGAAAAAAGTGTTTTATGCAATTGAAAACTGAGTTCAAGGCTGAGAAATGGCTTCTGGTTTTGGAGATTTGCTTTGTAGTTTTGCATTTTGAGTGAGCTGTTTCAGAAATTGTGTGACAGATTTTGTGTATAACAGGGTTTTCACTGTTCTAGGTCTTAAATACTTTTGCACAGATATAATATATAAATATTAAAAAATATATATAAATATTTTTTCCATGTCCATTTAAATTCTTTTTTGTTGGTGTTGCTTGGTTTTTGTGGTGTTGTAGTTCTTTATTTCACTAGTCCAAATGTATTTTCAGTATTACAACTACAAATGAGACCAACATGCTGTAGCCAATCAGCTTTCTTTTATTGAACTCTGTGCGCGGCGAATGTGATGTCATCGATGTGTTTGCGGAGGTTCACTTTGGGTGCGACATGATTTCGGCTGGCAGAGCGCACAAACTTTTTTGAAACTCGGGCGAACAGTTTGCACGGTGCCGCATTTGATTTGAGTTGAATATGAATCACTTTAAAGAGATTTTGTTTGAAACAGTTATGCCTGTACACGCATCTTTATGATCTGTTCATGCATGATCTTAGTGAGAACCAGATGAACAATAATTATTGGCTAGAAATTGCAACAGCCGTGGGAAAGGAGGAAAGTTTTTGTAAAAGTTTGGAAAAACCTGAGGGATAAGTTTGTTAAAACCAAAAAGAGAGGCCATGCAAAAGTGGAGACCCAGGTGGTTTTAATATTACAGAATATGTTTTTCCACCATTCATAGGTTTTACACTGATGTATATATTACAATTTTGAATTTAAAACAATTTAATAGTTACAAACTAAAATTAAGTAACAAATTATTTCTTTGATAACTGGAAAGGAATATTTGAACCTATAGGTTTACAATATACTGATGCCTGTTTTTTTTAGGCTTTATTGGTGATAATAGTCAGGAATGTTGGACCATTATTGCCTTTTTAGCTTATAAGTAGAGGACATAAACTAACCAGACAGTAATGTGTGAATTGTTGAGTGGGCAAAATAAAAAGTCAGTATTTTTTAGTAAGTGTACTTTTTTCTTCCTTTTATTCTTGTCATAATAAAAAATATAATTGTAGAGCAACCCATGTTCTGTTGTCATTAATATTTAACTTTAATAGGTAGAACTGTACGAGATATGAACAAAAGCAAGTGATGCATCAAAGTTTGATTTATAAAAATCTTGAAGGATTATAAACATTTTTGGTACATCTAACCTGTCTTCAGCACTGTTCAATTTGAATAATTTTATTTTGCCACTAATTTTGTGATTTAACATTTTCTCTTTATGTGTATGCATGTTTTTGATATTGTGATATAGGTCTTAAATTGAATACTTAATCGTCTTAAAAAGGTCTTAAAAAGTCTTAAATTTGACACTATGATAGCCGCAGAAACCCTGGTATAAGCAGTTGGAAAAAAACTGTAATCTGTTCAGGGCTTGACATTAACTTTTTTGATCACCAGCCAGTGCGGCTAGTAATTTTCCAACATTACTAGCCACTCGCCATTTTCACTAGCCACAATTTTGTTGTTGGGAAAATATATTTTATATGCATAAAAATGACTTTGACTTGCTAAAATTACTTGATTTAGATTTTGTGGAGGGCGACGCAGTGGCCAGTAGGTAGTGCTGTCGCCTCACAGCAAGAAGGTCGCTGGTTCGAGCCTCTGCTGGGTCAGTTGGCGTTTCTGTGCGGAGTTTGCATGTTCTCCCTGCATTCGCGTGGGTTTCCTCCGGGTGCTCCGGTTTCCCCCACAGTCCAAAGACATGCAGTAGTGGTGAATTGGGTAGGCTAAATTGTCCGTAGTGTATGAGTATGAATGAGTGTGTATGGATGTTTCCCAGAGATGGGTTGCAGCTGGAAGGGCATCCGCTGCGTAAAACATATGCTGGATAAGTTGGCGGTACATTCCGCTGTGGCGACCAAAGATTAATAAAGGCACTAAGCCGAAAAGAAAATGAATGAATGAGATTTTGTGGAGTTTTGTCCTCATTCATTTTACTTTTTTTGTATATTGTGTATGAGCTTGCTCAGTGAGCATGAGCACATGGGTCATGGTTTCATAATGTTGTATTACAATTAGTTTTTATTTCACATGACTTTTCAGATCTCAAAGGATTTGCCAAATTTATCTCTGACCAAACTAAAAAGAAATAAATAATTATTTCTTAGCCACAAATTTTAAATAATGTTTCAAAACAAGCAAAATATAGCTGTATACTATACATTTTAACAAAAACATTTCTTAAAAAAAAAAACAGTTAACACCAGTTAACTACACATAAATGGGAAGTTTAATAATAATACGATAATTTTTGTCTTCAATTTTCTCTTTTAAAGTTCATATATTCCTAAATAGAGCTACAAAAATTAATGATGAATCAGCAATTTTACCCAATCTCTTGCTTTCGATGGTTTGTTTTGCACTTGCTGTATCTGTTTTGGGGATTCTGTTTTTGTCACGTATGAAAAATACAACAACAACAGTGCCAAATAGGGATGCACCGATGCCGATACTTGGATCGGATATCGGTTCGATATCGCATATTTTTGCTGGATCGGGTATCGGCCAGCTGGTACCGATCCAAATCCGATCTTGCGCGTGCGCTATATTCTGTGTTTATAAGCCAACTAATAGGCTAAATGAAGCCTATTTTAAGGCACTAGAACATTGTCATGTAGGCCCGCTATATCCGAAATGTTCTGAAGCCATTCTACAGTTTAATGTGAAGTACAGATGAATATTAAAGTGTTTAAATTCATGTTCAGTTCAGCCCTTCCCGCCGCTGCGCGGCTGCGCCTGTCAATCATTCTCCATTCATTCACAATTCAGTCTGCTTGTCGCATTTGACGACAGGAAAAACTTTCTCTAAGACTATTTGTTCCTTTTAGTCTAAATAATTAGTGGAGATATGCATTTAGTTTTGCATTAAATGGGTTCATTTTGACCTGCAGCAGGAGTTCATTTCATAATGTTTGCGCTGCTGTGTGTGTTAGATCAGATCGCATTCGCAATACTGGAGTGGAGACGGTTATTACCTGCTCTTCACACACAAAGTAGGCCTACCTGAAATGTTTAGAAAGCCTCAATAATGCACTGGACAGATCCTCAACGCACTTATTTCTTCCATTTGAGCTGCTGTTTTGCAAATGTCTGCAGATACCGGAGCGCTGCGCCCTGTCTCCGATGCATCAAGCGCTTTCATTCACGTGCCGGCTGCATGAGCAGAGGTGACGTGCGCCGCCCTGAAAGATTATTCTTACAAAGAGTTTGTTCTCCCATCCTTCAGATTGAGTTTATTTTTCCAAGGTGAATAATTTAATTGCTGCGAATAGTTTTAAAGCCTGGCCCATTGTGGTAAAGGTAGTTTATTAAATAAATTAAAGGTGAAACTGACGGGCGCAATATGGATTGTTATTAACAGAAAATGATTTAGCCTAATATAGGCTATTCTAAAACTGTGAATATTTCACTGTAATTTTATATATTAATATTTGATTTAACAGACCAGTTTGTGTTTTGGCGCTGAAGCATATAAGCGGACCTTTTGAACTTTCTCCGTCTCACTCACGGCGAGATTTGGAGAGGAATTATTAAGTAAAACTGGCATCAGACGCTTTAGTTTAATCTGCATCAAACCTGCAGGAAAATATCAGGCTGTAATTTAATATAATTAATAAATTTAATAAAAGGCTGATTATTTTACCAATGATGTCAATAGCCTATTGCAGATTTCAAAGAAAAATCTTAATATTAAAAAGGAAAGGACAATATCACAAGGAATGCTCAAATAATGTAGCCTAGTTTTACAGCAAGCATGTTTTTAGTTAGATTGTACCGTCTGTCATGTATACCTATAGGTCTGTTATTTTTTACTAAAGAAGATGATTTCAGTTTAGCACCAGAGCTATAGAAACTGCTCATGGCTCGTTAACCGAATGTCAACCGCTAACAGATTAATATTAAAATATTAATAAAAAAAAATAATTGACGTGCCTATATTTTGTATGACACATTAAATATTGCATTTTAAAATACTTATTTATTTTAAATGCAAACAGCATCAGAACATAATATAGCATCTTCACCTGCTGTGTTTTTAGCAGCATATAGAAAAACAGAAACTAAACAAAAAGAATAAAATAAATCCTGCTCTAGATCTTTTCCTTAAATGACAAATTTAAATTACAAAACGAAAACACTGACTGAATACTTTTTAAGAGCCGGCAGGCTGTTTGTCCAATCATGTTTTTTTCTTCCATCAAATAAAAATATCAGGCTACCTCAAATAGATCGAAATAGAAATATGCATTTAATTAATGTTAATTAATTAATGTTAAATATTACAAATCCCCTGTCAACATGTTTAATAGAATTCATTAGTTTAAAGATTATGTCTTTAAATACGATTATGACTTATTTCCTCTGTCTCATTCGCGGTTCATGTGCGCGCGCTGCGTGTAATGAAAGACAATGAACCTAAAGGCTCTATGTTGACTTTTTGTAAAGTATTGGCTACTACATAGCATATAACAATTTTGTTGTTTACATATGATATTGCATTATTTGCTTACATGTTTTGTTAAGCTGTAAAATGAAAGCCTCAGTTTGGTGCGAGGTCCATTAGCCTATGCAAAAAAACAAAAAACTTTAGATTTGTTTGATTGGTAGATTAGGCTATGTAGGCTATTTAGAAAATTATATTATATAAGAACTATTAATAACTGTAATTTTCCAAATGGAAAAAAGGTTGGTTTGTTAGTTGAACACTAAATCACCATAGCCTATTTATTGAGTTTATGACACGGCTCTGGCAGCACAGAGGCGATCCACGTCATCGCTGGCTGGTTTGTCAACAAGTCTGTGTCAAACTATGAGCAGAAATATCCTTCTTTCATTTTGCTTCTTTGACAAAATATGTAGGCACGTGTGGTTGCACGTTACTGTGACTGCACGCGCTTTTCCATTCCAAAAACGCGAGGCCACCGCACTGCCTTTATTGATGACAAGATAAAAAGGAGCGCGGTGCTCTTTTTATGCCACTAGGAAACGACTGAATCAGCTGAGCCTTATTGTGCGCGAGTGTTCCTGTAAGTAATTGTAATTTTTAATTGCATTATGATATTCAAGATTTGTAAAGTCATACAGCTTTGAATGACTTGAAACAGCGACCACAAGTCTCTCTCTTCCATCATTAAAAGCTCGCCGAAGTCGTCTTGACAACACAAACACTGCTGTCACCTCAAAGAAAACCCAACCCCGCCTCTGCCTTAATTTGATTGAAGAATGAAAAAGACGAGACTGATGTAACACGCTTTTTCCGCTCGAGAGCACATAGCGCGCAATGGCAAAACATTAGTAAACCATGCAAAAGATGCACCTATCAGTCTCAACGCAAAAAAGCATTGGGGACAACAAAAAAACGGCACAGTATCGGGATCGGATCGGTATCGATCGATATTCAGAATTTTGGTATCGAGATCGGATCGGTTGGGAAAAAATGGTATCGGTGCATCCCTAGTGCCAAATTTGGAAATTGTTCATTTAAAAACTGTAGGAGCATTTTAGTTGCATGGGCTTGTTTAGGCAGTTTTGTAACTACCTTCAAAATCCACTGTTTTGTTCTGCCAGTGGATAGAAACTGTGTAAATAAACGTCAAATCATGGCCTTGTACCAAGAGCAGCTCTGTTCTCATGTGACCTGTGAATGACTGTAGCGGTGCCATTACTATCTGCTAAAAGCTGCTGAATATCAGGTCAATATGCCACAGAAGAGCATCACAGAGAGTTAATGACATGCTGCATCTGGTTTTGTACAGTCTGTCCTGTGCAGTTCGGGTCAAGTTCACATTCCTTCAGGCCAGTGTGCTGCTGCTGTTTATGTCATGGTTCTAGTTATGCAGAGAAAAAATACTCAATTGAAATGTTGTGGGATCTTGTAAGATGTTGGAGTAAATGCAAAAATGTTAAATAAAGACCCAGTATAGGCATTCAGAACAACTGACCTGAAATTGAAGTCATAGTAACTTATGGATGTACAGTTGTCCTGACTTTAAGTCTATAAAGTTTGCTCCTACTTAAAAGTTCAGAATCCTGTTTTAAAGGAAGAAAAAATTACTCACTTTTTATTGTTCCTTAAGTAACCAGCTAAAGCTTGAGCACAAAAGAAGATATTGTAAAGGAAGCTGAAAACCTGTAACCATTGACATCTGTAGTTGTTGTTTTTCCTACAATGGAAGTCAATCGTTACTGGTTTTCTTCAGAATATCTTCCTTTGTGTTCAATAGAAGAAAGATACTCATAAAGGGTTGAAACAAGAAAAGAGAGAGGGTGAAAATTGAGAAGTGAATGGGCTATATGCACACAGACTTTTAATTTTCAGCCAGGCAGCTTAAGGGCTTCCGGTGAACTGTCCATTACAAAATTGTCACGTTTAAGATCTAAATCGGAGATCTTCACTGCCTGTTAGATGTACAATAAAAAGTGGGTCTCAGATCGGACAAAAAGCACTGGATTAAATTCCATTTCCCCCCGCCATGCCTTTAAAATATGACAGTTCATTTTACCCCAGTATTTTCAATGGAATTTTTGCGCTAGCCTGTTGCTACTGACGGCACTAGTGGTTACAACGGTCTTTCATCTCATTTTGCGCTTGAACAACTAAATGAATGCTTAAGTCTGTTTACTGAATGTATTGTAATTACATTACAACATCGATGCTGTAAAAACAACCTTATGAAATTGAAAATAGTCACATTTGGCTTTCACCTGACGTTTATCGTTGGCTTTTAAACTCTAGCTATGCATAGAGCCCATTGCTGACTTGTGAATCAAACTGACCCTCTCATGTGTCGTGTGATTGGCTGTTTGCTGCACATGTCACATTTTCAGCTGCATGCGGTGTAGAGTTAATCATAAAGTCTGGTTTATACCCAGAGTTATGCTGTGGTCACACTAGAGTTTGAGCATGTAAAATTCTGTTGTACGGCGCTGCGAAAAGGGGTGGGATTAAACAAGATGGTTAGACATTAAAAAAAGTAAGCGATTGGTCCAGGTTTTAAATTTCTGTCAAGAGAGGTCATGTTTTGATCTTCGATTGGTCTCACGTAATCATGTGATGCGATTTCGCAGGTCAGAGTTCACTAAGCTTGAACTTTCCAATGCAGCGAACTGCGAAACTTGTCGCAGGAGCTTGCGTTTCCGCTCTGACACTTTCTTGTGCGTACGAATGGAAGTCTATGGGGAGAACAGTCCAGTGTGACCGCAGCTTCAAATGTGCAGTATCTAAGATTGACATCTAGTGGTTGAAGTAGGTATTGCAGATCAAATTCTAAACACATTTTCACCTGGCCCCTCTGACGACGACTCCATTCAAAGGCAGGTTGCCAGGTTGATGACACCAACAGGAGCGAGTGTGCCTGACTATCGAGCCTATATCATAACTACATGAGATAAAAAAAAAATATATTTTCCATGTAAAATGTAGCTTTCATCCAAACCATTACCTAAAGTTTATATTCTAGAAATAGTTTCTATTTCTCACAACTGAACAACAGCATCAACTATGGCAATGATCACTTCAGGTACTGATTATGTGCTTTATTTAGTGTTAAATGCTACTAGTGTGAGTTTGAATGTCATTTCACATGACCTTTATTGTCATACTGAAAGCAGCAGCAGATTTTTTATCTCTTGAAAATAAAATATTTGAAAATGAATGCTAGAACTGTGACTCTGTGTAAACCAACAAATATCAGTCACTCAGCATGTACTTTTATTAATGTTAAAAAGTTTTAATATGTATTAGTTAGGTTCTAGACCTTACCATTCTGTTACAGTGCAGTGCACTTTTCTGTCTTTCTGAATGGCTGTATTTAAATGTTTCTGTCATGTTGCGCCTGGTGCAGACAGTCAAATTGCTTGTCGCTGGAATCTTGTCGATCGTGTGTTGTTAGGACATGGTGTTAAGATTTTTATTATTTACTAATTAAAAACCACTTAATGTGGATTTTTATAACTCTGAAGCAGTGTTGCCAACTGTGTCAGACCCCCCAGTGACAAATTTTCAAAAAAGCTACTAGCGACAAATCTAGTGACTTTTTTTCATATCGATATGGTAGGGCTGGGCGATTTTTTTTTCGATTTTTTTTTTGATTAATTCGAATTTACGTTTTAAGACGATTTTATTTTTTATAAAATCGAGAAATCGCGATTTTTTTTTAAATAAAAATATTAAAGCCGCTTTTCCACTATCGTGCCAAACCGTTCTAAACTGTTAGACAACCGTGCTGAATTGTGCTGATTCTGTGTGTTGACGTCGCGGCTCTGGCCCGCAGCCGCCTGTCTCTCCCGCGCGAGCTGCGAGACGGGCGCTCGCGCGAGGAGAGGAGAGAAGGCTCGACAGGCGGAGGTCCGCTCCTTCATTCTAATCATCCACCCAGCACATATTATTTTATCTGATATATATATCCGCACCCGATCGCCAGTTTAATAATTCTAATTCTTTGTTTTAAGCATGATGATAGGTGTAACTTTCTCCGCAATGTCCGGCGGCAGAGTAACAGCTCGTTAATTCATGCTCGAGCAAATGATGAGACGGACAAAAGTACTCGATGCATGCCCTTCTTTTACTTATTTCAGTGTTTTCAGGTTCACAGTGCAAAACAGCTCCCGGGTGGAATTACTGAAGTAAACATAAAACAAAACCGGATAAAACTTTCTCCCTCTAATTCACCGCACGCACAGCACACAGCCAGAGCTCACATCACACAGCATGCGTGTCGAACTACACTACCCACAATGCTATGGACTACAACTCCTGTAAAAGCAGGCAAGCGGCCACACTATTTCCCCTCTCCTGCAACTTAGGTCACAGTGGATCGTTCGCTATTAACAGCAGATTCAGCTTTTACATATACAGAAAAAAGAGAACAAAAACGGCATCCCTTCAGCCTAAACAGCAGCTATGTTGTGTGTACTAGGCGCTTTTCTTAACAATGTGCAAAAACAGAATAGCGTCTACTGTGCCTGGATTCGGGCGATTCAGATACCGCAGAAAGTCAAATCTTTCTTTAATTTGGACTTTTGCTTGAATTACGGAGTGGCACAGTAGCTGTCCAAGGTACTGTATGAATTAAATCATAACCCATATATGCACCAATAAACAAGTAAAATGAATGAATGAATAAAATAAATATGGATTCTTAAATGTCGGTAGTTTGTACTCCAAAAAAATATCAATACGTATCGACAAATGTTTTATAAAAATAGAGCAATTTTCAACATTTCAGCTATAGGCTGTTATACGATTCAGTTAAATATAAGATAGACATTGAAATATAGATAGATATGTAATATAGATAGATATATTAAATATAGACATTTAAATATAGATAGATACGGTAATCTTTAATATATACTGGGTGGTGTAGCTACGCACAAATATTTTCTAAAACGTCAAGCAGATATTTGTCTATAGCTCGTTAGTTATTTATGAAGACAAAAAATAATTAAAATAAAAAAAATAAAACTATAAAATTACAAAGATAAAAAGAGCAGCATTCTGCTAAATATAGTCCTTTATATCCTGATATGCTGTGTTGTTTCATTCGTTTTTTTATATTTAACTTGATGCATTCGTTATTTAATGTTTGAATACTGAAATCGTTTAAATGGTTATATTTTACCATCAAAATGTAGTATATTTTATATCATTACCAACTTTTGATATAAAACCGCTGTTCTTTTATTGATTGTTATGAAATAATTTAAGTGCTATATTTTTTATTAGTGAAAGTGCCCGCTCACTTTGACAAGGCCTGTCTAAATATATATTTCTGCCATGCCACTAATACAGATAAACTATTGTTGCATTATCATTGTTTATTTTTCTGTTATGTAGAGATTTGAATATTTATTTCCCCTCCAATCCTTTTCAATCTTCACGTTACATTTTGGTCATTTTCTCTCCAAAAAAAAAATTTGCCCAAAGCTGCACAACATATGACCTCTACATAAATACGGGTGCTGTGACTTCTATTGTAGCCATGTTTAACATCCCTACATGAGAGAGTGCCATAACCACGTTTAGTCACACAGTTGCTTTTCTTTTACAAGTGAGCATGAAAAAAACTAGTTTCGGCATTTATTTAAATTTAAATGAACAAAGTAAACTGGTAAGGTAGTTACACAGTAAAAACAAAATTAATAAAAAATAAAAAAATAAAAAAAATAAAAAAAAATCGAAATCGTGAATCGGTCAAACTTTATGAAAAAATCGAGATTTTTTTTTTTTTGCCATATCGCCCAGCCCTACGATATGGTTTAAGGCCACAAGTGCGCATTCTGCATAAAACAGACCACTCCAAGGTAACACGCAAGCTCCACTTGCACAAATGTGTGCATGCGCAAATGAATGATTCACTCCCTGAGTCATACAAAAGATTTGTTCAAAAGGAATCTATACCGCATTTCGAAAGTGAAACCACCTCATATTCACTGATTATAAGTTCAATATTTATTGCACAATGGTCTCTTCTTTACATTTAAGTTATAACACATTTAGCTCTGCGTTCTGGTCTGTTACAATGACTGTTTATATTTATATGCTTAACCAGCATTTCATCACAGTACTCTGAAACCATTTTGTTACTTCTCATATCTATAGTCTATACTCTAATCTCGTTTTTTTTTTTTTTTTTTTTCATAAAGTTTGACCGATTCACGATTTCGATTTTTTTTATTTATTTTTTTATTAAAAATTTTTTTCTGTGTAACTACCTTACCAGCTTACCTTGTTCATTTAAATTTAAATAAATGCTGAAACTAGTTTTTTTTCATGCTCACTTGTAAAAGAAAAGCAATAGTGTGACTAAACGCGGTTATGGCACTCTCTCATATAGGGATGCTAAACATGGCTACAATAGAAGTCACAGCAGGTCATATGTTGTGCAGCTTTGGGCAAATTTTATTTGGAGAGAAAATGACCAAAATGTAACTTGAAGATTAAAAAGGATTGGAGGGGAAATAAATATTTCAAATCTCTGTACATAACAGAAAAATAAACAATGATAATGCAACAATAGTTTATCTGTATTAGTGGCATGGCAGAAATGTATATTTGGACAGGCCTTGTCAAAGTGAGCGGGCACTTTCACTAATAAAAAATAAAGCACTTAAATTATTTCATAACAATCAATAAAATAACAGCGGTTTTATATCAAAAGTTGGTAATGATATAAAATATACTACATAAAATATAACCATTTAAACGAATTTGTATTTAAACATTAAATAACGAATGCATCAAGTTAAATATAAAAAAAACGGATGAAACAACACATAGCATGTCAGGATATAAAGGACTATATCTAGAAAAATGCTGCTCTTTTTATCTTTGTAATTTTATAGTTTTATTTTTGTTATTTTAATTATTTTTTGTCTTCATAAATAACTAACGAGCTATAGACAAATATCTGCTTGACGTTTTAGAAAATATTTGTGCGTAGCTCCACCACCCAGTATGTATTAAAGATCACCGTGAAAAAAAAAACCCACAGAAACCTGTTACATATCTATATTTAAATGTCTATCTTATATTTAACTGAATCGTATAATGGCCTATAGCTGAAATGTTGGAAATTGCTTGATTTATTTTTATAAAACATTTGTCAATATGTATTGATATTTTTTGGAGTAAAAACTGCCGACATTTAAGAATCCGTATTTATTTTATTCATTCATTCATTTTACTTGTTTATTGGTGCATATATGGGTTATGATTTAATTCATACAGTACCTTGACAGCTACTGTCCCACTCCGTAATTCAAGCAAAAGTCCAAATTAAAGAAAGATTTGACTTTCTGCGGTGACCGACATTTACAACACGCCGTAACCGTCCTTCAGGTGGTGCGCGGGTCCCCGTCTCGCAGCTCGCGCGGGATAGACAGACGGCTGCGGGACTCGAACAACAGCACGACGCGCGTGGAAACATTCGCGAAGCTGGCTGGCTGACTGCGGGGCTGTTGTTGCTCTAGCGGGAAAATGTCCCGGTGTTCCCAATCGCCGGTCCGCCCTGGCGCGCTTCCGCTAAACCAGCTGTGGGAGCACATCAACAGAGCCGCGACGTCAACACACAGAATCAGCACAATTCAGCACGGTTGTCTAACAGTTTAGAACGGTTTGGCACGATAGTGGAAAAGCGGCTTTAATATTTTTATAAAAAATCGCGATTCCTCGATTTTGTAAAAAATTAAATCGTCTTAAAACGTAAATTCGAATTAATCGAAAAAATCGCCCAGCCCTAATATTTAGTAAAACAAGTTTAGTCAAAACAAAAGAAAAAGTGTAGGATTTGTTTACATGGAGTGAAAGACTTCCCTTTAGATATCTTCGATATGTGCACTGTTTAATAATTGTGCATAATACAGACATGTAAATGTGTAACTAAAAAAACATATACAGCTGATTAAATTGTTTATAAATCACAACTGTGATATACAGAATTATTTATAACAACACTGTAATTGTGACAAAATACTGTGTGTTTCATATTTACATTCAATATGGTTCTTTTCTATCCTACAATAGTTTTTGTTGTCTTACTATTTTAGTGTGTTTCTTTTTTGCTCTGACAATGTAGCTATGTTTTCTATGGTTCTGTTTACTTTGTTATTTACACAACAGCACAGTAGTGCTGTGTATAGCGTTAAGCAGGAAAAAACCCTGTACTGTATTTATCAAAGATTTTTTTATAATTTGAAATGTTTGCAACTTATAGTTTTAAGCAGAAAGAAAAACTTGTACTGTATTTTATTAATCAAAGATTTTGTGCAGCTGTTATTTTTTGAGCAGCTGTTTATTTGTAAACAGGGAGGGAAACCCCTGTGTTTGAATTATATTTTGCTCAAAACTGTTTTAATAAAGTTTTAATAACTCTCAAGTAACCATTTATGGGAAAATATATCGTATATCATTCCTTCTAAAAATACCGGGATATGATTTTTTTGCCCATATCGCCCAGCCCTAGTTCCTACTCTTCTCAACAAGAGGCTCCTCCCTTGCCTCAGAGCACTTAAGTTACAGGCGGCCCAGTCCTCGTACAGCAGTCTCTCCCATCTACAGCCTGAGAGCTGATCACCCCTCGTGTAACGATGGCAAATGATTTAGCACTGCGAGTGAGAGGTATTTCCCTTGTACAGTTAAACCGATCTGCTTCTCCTTCGTTTTATATTTAACAATTTAATTTGACCATTTATTCTTTTCTTGTTCACAATCACGTATATTTTAGAGACAGTTTCGGAACTTGTCTGAGTTTATTACTTCAGAGAGATTACTGCAAATTCACTACACATCTATACTGATATACTGTTAAACTGACATGCATGCATAAATAGTAGTGCAAATATAAATACCCCTTTATTAGCCATAGGCTGTTAAACAAACTGAAACATTGGACGTGACGTCAGTAATATGCAAATTGACATGTGACGTAATCTAGCGACATTTAGTGACTTTTCAGGGAGAGCTTAGCGCCTTTTCATTGAAAATAGTTGGCAACACTGCTCTGAAACTGTCTCTTTTCAGAGGTTGCTGCTGTCCTCTAAATGTCGTATTTTTCGCCTGTGGATGCATACATTGAGGCATCCTTCAAGATTGAAATGAAATACAGTGCATTTTACACCTGGAGTGCCTAAATATAATTGGGTAAACTTGCAGTGGGCTGGTTATAGAGACCAACACAAAGATATATTCTGACACAGAAAGCACATTTTCAAAAGAAAATAACTGACATTAGCATCGTTTTTTTAGATAAACATGTATATTCACTTATGTTTCTTAAATATCTGCAAATATATTATGGCATTTTTATGCTTTAGAAGAGTCAATAACTTACATACAGCACCTTTAATGGAGAACAAATATATCAAGTATTGTGAAACCACTAAACCTGATCTTAAAGGTGCCAAATACTGAATTGATTTAATAAATTATATTGCTCTCATATCTGCATAAAACTGTAGGTATTGTATATGTCTTGCGTAAGTTCAAAAATTCTTTAGAAATGCTTTTTATATGCTAATTTATTACTCCATAAATACCCCTAGAATCAGAAGATCCTTTTTGAGCCATATTTGGAAATATTGTGAATATTAATGAGCTCAGCTCTAGGGGTGCAACAATACAGCCTTCTCAAGGTTTGTTTTTGTGTTAGGTCAAGGTTTTAGTATGGTTCAGAATATATGTTCAGAAAAAAAGCACGGTGTTAGATAAAAATAAAAGAAAAAAGCTCTACAAGCAAAATACAATACAAAATGAATACAATATAGTAAAGATAATACTAAAATAAACCATGCTTTTCAGTTTTTCATGTACTGAACAACAGTTTTCAGTTACATAATCTAAAAAAACAATCAAATATGACACTGCATGTATTTAATCTTCACTGTATAAATTAAATAAAGGTTAACCATTACTGAGCTAGCTATTCAAAAGCAGTGAGTGATTATCATTATCTTTAATTGTTTAATAAATATTAAAAACAGACAGCAATAAGAACATGTTTTTACTTTAGGACAGAGCACAAATGCAGCAAAAGGAAAAAGTTACAGACAACATAATTGTCCCTAATGTTTAAATTCCAAGGCATAACCGATTGAATGCTCCTCAGGTTGTACAGGTGTATAAAATTATTGGTCATAACTGAGACTTACCATTGAAAAAGCAAGACTTGATTTCATTCATTCATTTTCTTTTCGGATTAGTACCTTTATTAATCAGGGGTCTGCACCGCGGAATGAACCACCAACTTATCCAGCATATTTTTTACGTAGCAGATGCCCTTCCAGCCGCAACCATGGGAAACACTGGGAAACACCCATACACTCTTGCATTCACACACATACACTATGGTCAATTTAGCTTATTAAATTCACCTATAATGCATGTCTTTGGACTGTGGGGGAAACCGGAGCACCCGGAGGAAATCCACGCAAACATGGGGAGAACATGCAAACTTCACACAGAAATGCCAATTGACCCAACCGGGGCTCAAACCACCGACCTTCTTGGTGTGAGGCGATCGTGCTACCCACTGCACCACCGTGACGCCCCAAGACTTAATTTGCACATCGCAACTTACTTTCATCTTATCAGATGAAGCACGTCTCAGATCTCCCGTGCATTGCACAGGTACTAGTTCTGGGCTTCTGAACCACTTGCACTCACAAGCTGACTTGCAGCATATGTCAATTTTATGTTCACGTGAAAGCGATGGGACTCACTGATGGGACATTTACTGGTGGGGAACCATTTTTTTAGCACATGTACACACATTCTAACACACACAGCCAGTACAGAGAGTAATTAAAGAGCCCCTATTATACATTAAAAGGGTCATATTTTGGTTTTGATATTTTGGTTTTCATATTTTGGGGTCTCTAACCACCGGCTGATATGCATGCAAGGTCAAAAAACACTTTCATTGTCTGATAATATGCATTTATTTTTACCTAATTATCCCAGCAAGTCCCATATGATTTGTTCAGCGACTCATAATCTGGCTGATTGGACCAATGACAGTCTGTTTTGATTGGTCGATAGCGTGCAGTGCGAGTCAGAGTGAAATGCCCACCACGGCTTATCAACAATATTGAAGTGGTCAGAGTGCATAGTGTATGTGTGAGCATACCTGCCAACACTCCCGGGAGTCTCCCGTATATCAGACCCATCTCCCGCATTTCAGACCCATCTCCCGCCATCCTCCCTCTGTAAAACCCCCGAGTCGCCAACAATGGTATAGGATCCTATCGCAGCGGCGGCCCAAAACATGCTTCATAGTAGTTACTAACACCACAGCACACAATCTGCTTAACTACAAAAAGGATGCACATACTCAAAAAATGGGTAATTTTAAAATAGCAAGGGACGGCCGAAACTATCTAATGTTAGTTAATTCACCAACATGTGATGACGAATCAATATCGATTAAATGAAAGGATCACGTCATAAAAATAGTTTGTTCACATCAATCACAAATGTTGAAAATATCTTACCTTGTATTATCTCCCGATCAGTTCTTCACTGTTTCTTCCTTGCTACCGTTGTCTCCCTCGCGCACTAAAGCCTGGTTAATACTTCTGCGTCAAGTGATCGGCGTAACCCACGGCGCAAGCCTCGCACGTAGCAGTGCATTTATACTTGTGCGCTCCGTTTCTGTTTCTCTGCAATAACACTTCCGAAACGCTAGCTGGCAATGTACAAGTGACTCAAATTCGCTTATTTTGAGGCGGGAACTGGCGGAGGTGCAACAACTTTAATCATAAGGTAAACACAAAACAACAGTCTCCATCCGGAGCTCCTTCACGGGACTCCATACTTGTAAACACTCGCTGCATCGGGCGCGCGGCTCTCACCTCCGCCCACACTCGTCAGTGCTACCAAGCCGACCAATCACAAAGCTTGTGCTACGCGTAAGCGTTACATTTTTTGAGAGGTGCACGTCAACGACGCCGACGGCCACGGCGAGGGGCTATGCGTCCATGCGTAGGCTGCGCCGTAGCATACGCGTGCGCTTGACGCAGAAGTATAAATCGGCCTTCAGCCTGACTTGTTCGCCGACTTGCCCACCTTCAGTGTTTCTAACCGATGTGCGTGCCCATCTTGGCGGCTTTAGTGTTATAATGCGCATGCGCAGCATCAGCATTCGCTTTTTATGGCAACAAATTAGGCATAGTTTATGTAATTTGAGCAGGTTTGTTTCGAATCCATTAAATTCATGTTGAGACAGCATAATTTGTAAAAGTAATAGTTATTTTATACTTTTTTAAACAAACTTTATTTAAATTGTTTGCTTAATTTCAATTACAGGCAAGAATCATTTTTTTGAGTGCAGGTATGTGTGTGAGCCCAATGCAGGAGTACATTAAAGCAATGCAATTAAACACCAGCATATTGCTCTATTTTTAACCATAAGTAAAACAGTGACACACATTCAGTATTAATCCACACAGTGGCAAAAGCTGAACTATTCTGAAACTTGACCACTGCACATGTGTAAGAGCAGCTGACGGTGGTCATAGCAACTACAAACGGCAGTTGAACGCGAGCTCACAAACGCATTTAAATCTGTAAACAAAGCAGCACGCGTTGCATTTTCAACGTGGCATTAGACACAATATGAGAATATAAAGTAACAAGTAACAAAACACAATTAAATACATAATTTGCAAGCTAGAGAAAACAAGGAGGCAACCATTTTAAACGCACTTACACTTTTGAAATGGAGGAAGGAACTGATCCATGAACTGTGTACTGTAAAGTTAATGTCAAGCTCTGACAAAGTCCCACACATCAGTAGTCTTTTCTGATCCTTCCTTTAACAAATGGCCGACGAATCCCCCGTTGTAAGCATGTAGATTGCTGTAGCACTCGTCAGAAAAATGATGGGATCACAGCACAAAACTAGGGCTGTAATGCTGAGGTATTTTTGCAAAAATTAACCTCGACCACTGACTCTTCACAGTTTCATCTTTGGGTAGAGAAAATAACACTAACTTTCCCCTCACACTTCCAATAATATTCAGCTGAGCACAGCGTCTACACGACATGATTCAACCGGGATCTGATACAGCATCTGTCTTCCTCTTTTTCTTTGCTACTGTGTTTGTGGGCGGGGAGCGGGGGTTTTGGCTGGGCAACAATATCACGCCGAAACGGCTAAAGACTCGTTATCTAGACGATTCATTTAAAGCACTACGAGTCGACTGTTTTATATATGAATCAATAGTTTTAAACACTGTGCACTTTCACAGTTAGGCCTTAGCTGGATATTTCACTTCACTTAGAGCTGTGTTTCACACTACATAGAAGGTTATTTTTCAAAAACCCATAGTAGGGGCTCTTTAAAGGAATGGGAGTAGTGCAAAATACAATTTTTGAATTTTAATGCAAAAAAAAAAAAAAAAAAAACTATATTCTGCATATTGAACCGTGGAGGTTGTAACGAATGGTTCAGTATTATATAGAGTATTGCTCTATATCATTTTCTCAGTAGTACATATGTGTTTGTTACCTCAAATTGCAAACAGATCTGGCAGATTTCACAATAAATTAACAAAAGGTACAATTAGACATACCTTATGCCTCTTCAGAGTGGTGATGTACAATCTATAGACTGTATAAGATATAATATGTAGGATATATCCTGCATTTTGCATTCTGTCTAGATAAAGTCGTTGTTTAGTAGCACACAGAAAACAAACTGTGGTTGGCTTTCACTTTTGCTGCAGCACCCATTTTCAAAATAAGAGTCTCACATACAGTTGAAGTCAGAATTATTAGCCCCCCTGTTTATTTCTTCCCCAATTTCTGTTTAATGGAGAGAAGATTTTTTTCAACACATTTCTAAACATAACAGTTTTAATAACGGATTTCTAATAACTCTTTATTTTTTCTTTGCCATGATGACAGTAAATAATATTTTACTAGATATTTTTTAAGACACTTATATACAGCTTAAAGTGACATTTAAATGCTTAGCTAGGTCACTTAGATTAGGGTAATTAGTCTACAGAACAAACCATTGTTATACAAAAACTACAATAAAAAATATAGCTTAAAGGGGCTAATAATTTTGACCTTAAAATGTTTTTTTTTTAAATTAAAAACTGCTTTTATTCTAGCCGAAATAAAACAAATAAGACTTTCTCCAAGAGAAAAAACATTATCAGACATACTGTGAAACTTTCCTTGCTATGTTAAACATTATTTGGGAAATATTTTAAAAAGAAAAAAAATCAAAGGGGGGCTAAAATTTCTGACGTGAACTGTATGTAGTAAGTTTAATATAAACTTTGATACACTTAAAATAAGGGAGGAATTGATCATTGTTGTTATCTTAAAACGCAGCCTATTAATGCAAATTAATAATCCATATGAACTGTTCAGATGACATAAAACGTAAACATACGTGACCCAAACTAGCTATATGCAGATCTCATTCCTTGTGAGTAACAAAACATAGTGTAATTACATGGGAATAAGGAGACAACAATGTGCTATGGTATGGACATTTCCATATAGTGATCTCTTATTATTTGACTTTGACTAAGGTTTAGCCTGATTTTTTTTTTTTTTCATAGTGCACCTTTAACCAGGTTGAATTTGTTTGCTTTTGTCAACCTTAAACTTACTCTGCAACACAGAGTTTGTTCAATTTGCCTCAGACAGGCAAATCAGGTAACACATCAGGCAATAGGCCTCAGAAATTGTAATTATGTTGCAATGCATTTTATGTTGGAGTAAAGTGAACAATTTCAAATGTTTTAAGGGAGAATTTGTTTTAACCACTGGTGTACTAAATATACATTGTTTGTAGTTATTTAATAAAAAAACACTTGGACAAAACCTTTCAATGGTTTTTACATGTTCTCATTAAATGTTGACAAATTATACATTGTGCTTTCCCAATTGAATCAAATCTAACTAAAATCAAAACATAATGATAATGAAACCACACAAATAAAAATCGATTAGTTAAAAAAAAAGTGAATGGGCATGAAACCACACAAATTTGAATTAAATAATAAAAAAAAAAAACTGCCAAAATGCCTGTAAAAAAAAAAAAGCAGTATTCATATGAAATTCTCCTGAAAACATATTTTTGTAATTGTGTACCTGGGTCTCTACTTTTGCCATGGCCTCTTTTGGCTTTAACAAACTTATCCCTCAGGTTTTTCCAAACTCTTTAACAAAAACTTTCCTCCTTTCCCACGGCTGTTGCAGTTTTTAGCCAATAGTTATTGATCATCTGGTTATCTCTATGATCACGGATCATAAAGGTGTCTGTAGTGTTTTATATTTAACTCAAATAAAACGCGACGCCGCACGAATTGTTTGCTCGAGTCTCAAAAAAAAAACATACGCTCTGCCAGCCGAAATTATGTTGTACGCACCCAAAGCGAACATCCGCAAACACAGCGATGATGTCACATTCGCCGCGCTCACTCAAGTGAACTAACAGATGTGTTGAGTTGGGCTGGGCGATATAGCAAAAAAAAAAAAATATCTAGGTTTTTTTAATAAAGTTTCACAAATTCACAATTTCGAATTTTAATTTTTTTTTTTAATTGTGTAACTAGTCAACTTAAAACATTACAACAACTTGACTCAAGTAACATTGTCCTTATAAATAACTATAGCCTATAGGGAGATAGAGCCTCAAAATTATATTGCAATATTTCAAGAATATTTGCAATAATGATATTTATCATGGGGTGACACGGTGGCTCAGTGGTTAGCACTGTCGCCTCACAGCAAAAAGGTTGCTGGTTCTTGTCCCGGCTGGGTCAGTTGGCATTTCTGTGTGGAGTTTCTCTCACGCTACTCCAGCGCTGCCTGACACCCTCGTCAGGCAGCGCTGGAGTAGCGTGAGAGAGTGGAACCACAGCGCATCCAACGAAAGGTATTAACAGTCCATGTGTTCAGTCCGTTATTACCATGATTGAAACCCAGCGTAATACAGATGGTGGACCAAAGCGCATTGGTGCAATTGTAATGCATCTAATATTTTTATTTAAATAAATCCCGATACCTTGATTAAATAAAAAATGTAATCGTCTTAAAACGTAAATTCAAATTATTCGAAAAAATCAAAATAATCGCCCAGCCCTACGTTGAGTACAAACCAGACTTTAAAGTGAAGTCCTGTGAACTGCTTTAAAATGTGCATTTTTATTAAATGTTTGAGGTAATCTCAACTTAACCAGTAAGACAGGGTCAGACAAAGAGGAGACCCTCCTGCTTTTCAAAAATGGCTAATAGCTTTCTGTTTATATCACAACTGCACATCAGATTCATGGCAGCCACAGTCTATAATAGTAATACTGAGTCTGTCTTGCCATTTCTCAGCTTTAAAATACATTTTCTGCTTTCTGCGTAATTCAAAAGGGTCTAATATGCTTTTTGGTCTGTGCTGATTTGCACGTATAATTCACTCTGTGCTGCTCTTTTTTTTTTTTTTTATCTCTTCCTGCTTGCTGACTTTGTGCGTGACAGGCTTGTCACAGAGAGGTGCTGCGCACAGTATGGGTTGGGAGATTTAGCCTCAAAATTATATTTCAAGAATATTTGCAATAACGATATTTATCATGGGGTGACACGGTGGCTCAGTGATTAGCACTGTCGCCTCACAGCAAAAAGGTTGCTGGTTCAAGTCCCGGCTGGGTCAGTTGGCATTTCTGTGTGGAGTTTCCATGTTCTCCTCGTGTTGGCGTGGGTTTCCCCCATAGATAAAGTGAATAAAATTGAACTAAATTGGCCATAGTGTATGTGTGTGAATGAGTATGTATGGATGTTTCCCAGTACTGGCTTGAAGCTGAAGGGCCATCTGCTGTGTAAAACTTATGCTGGATAAATTAGAGATTCATTCCGCTGTGGTGACATCTGATGAATAAAGGGACTAAGCTGAAGAAAAATGAATGAATAAATGAATGAATGTATATTTATCACAATATAGAAAAAAAGGAATGGAACAATGTTTTATTGATGATTGGAGTTGGCAGGCATAGCATTTATAAGATTATTTATTGGACCTGGCCAATATAATCCATGTAATTGCAGTAAATCAGATAGATGAAGACAACTGGTTCAACTAAAATTATGCATAAATATATATATATATTAAAACTAATGAAATGCAATTTGCAGTTGTTTTAATTGTAGTTTGGATTTTAGTAATTAATATTTTTTATGTCTGTTTTGTTTTTCTTCATTTTAAAATGAATACAAGCACAATGTATAACTACATGCTTGATTGTCAGCATATATTTAACATTAAATAATACCATACTGTTTGAAAAGGTGTGCTACTACAAAGGGTGGCTCAGTGGTTAGCACTTTTGTATCACAGCAAGAAGGTCTCTGGTTCGAGTCCCGGCTGGGCCAGTTGCAGTTGCATGTTTTTCCCTGTGTTCCCCTGGGTTTCCTCAGGGTGCTCCGGTGTTCCCCACAATCCAATGACATGCGGTATAAGTGAGTTGGATGAACTAAATTGGCCGTAGTGTATGAGTGCATGTGTGAGTGTATGGGTGTTTCCCAGTACTGGGTTGTGGCTGGAAGGGCATCCGCTGCGTAAAAACATATGCCAGAATAGTTGGTGGTTCATTCCGCTGTGGTGTGAATGAAGGAATGAATGAAGGTGTGCTACGCTCAGTATTGCACCAATAATGGACAATCAGCTCATGGTACCATTTTAATAGACTTTACTGCCTGCCAGGGAATTATTGTGTGTAACACATGGTAGTACATTAAAAACTGAAGAAAAAGTTGTTTAGAAGTACTCGAGAACAACGTTAAATATACGGAAGAGCCAGTCATAGGACTTAAATTAATTTGTGAGGTAATCTTGGTTTTAACGTTTTTATTTCTGTTTGTTTACATGGCATGTTTCCCACGGAGCTGCACCCCTGCTAAAAAATCATCTTGAATCAGCCTACAAATGGCCCAAACCCCTTTAAAACCAGGCTGGTTGACCAGCTAAAACCAGCCATCAGCTTAGGCTAGTTTAAGCAGTTTTTTTCACGAGGGGCTGCCTAACTGCGGATCTGATGTTTTACATAACTTTTGAACAAAAGTCTGACTCCTTGTAACCAAACCACTGCTATACCATGAGAGTGTCTCCTGTTTTAGTTGCTAAATTGTCCTTGGAGGTCAATATACTGTTCATGATCTCAGACTGGTGTTGTGGAGTGCAAAGCCACAGACTCGCAACATCATGACGCTATATCATTGATAACGCAATAATTAGGGACCGAGCACTAGTGGTGCGAAGGCTCTATTGGAATTGCTCTGTTTCTTCTTCTTCTTTTACTTCTTCTTCTTCTCTAGAATGAATCAAATTTTTGAGGTTCTAAACATGCCGAAAACTCACACAACTTTGCACATGCATCAGAAGTGGCGAAAATTTACGTTTGTCATAGGTTTTGGATGGGGGTGTGGCAAAATGGCTTGAAAGTGCCATTTATGCACTTTTGATGGAGTAGCCCCTGAGCTTCGTTTCACGCACACATTCAAGAATTCGTAGACACTAGGGATGCAACAATACAGTTAGCTTACGGTTCAATACAAACCTCGTTTTTTAACACAGTTTTCAGTTCGGTTCTGATAGCTTGACGCATAAGTGTTTTTTTTTTTTGTTATTCTATGCTTAGACAATAGGAACAGTAAGAAAGAGAAAAAATAAAAACGATTTATTGCAATACTCCTTTATTTTACTTCAAAGCCAAGAAAGGTACACAAGTTAGTGTATTGTATAATAAAAAAAAAAAATTTACACTGAAATCTCACAGCCGCTGGTAGCTCATGTACAAAATGGGGAACACATAAATTCCTACATTTTGAAAGTAAACATGCATGTGAAGTTAATGAACATAAATTGACCATTTCAAATAAACATTTAAAAAAAAAAAAAAAATTATATATATAATATATATAATATATATATAATATAATATATCTTAATTAAACTTAACACTGCCTTTATTTTTATTTGTTTTTTGGAACCAGTTTGGTATGTTTGCTGGAAGGATTCAGAGAGGGATTGTTGTTTTTTTGGAGGACTTCAGACAGTGATATTGCTGGGTGATGGTGCTGCAGATGTGCAGTCATGTTGGAAGTGTTTCCGTTCGATTAGTCTATACGTGTAACCGAAACGTGTTGCCTCACTTCACCGCAGCTCACCATGTTAAAGTGTGGAATGATGGTGGAGCGCCCCCTAACTTTAGAGCATAGTGATTGAATATTTACTCACGGGCAGGAGTTTCCTCATCTCAGCTCATAGACTTACAGGCACACACAAACAGTCAATTCGGAAAGAAATAAAACGCACATAAATTATTTTAACGTAAAACCGAAGAAAACGCAATTCACGAGCGCGTATTGAACCGTGGAGGTCGTACCGAACGGTTCAATATTGTATTGAGATTTGTGGCATCTCTAGTAGACACATCAAAAATGCCAATACCTACAAAAAACTCAGAGCAAAATCCAAAACCCAACAGAAAGTTAGGTCCTCTGCCAAAAAAGTGCAGATTTTGCCATTTCCAGGTGTTGTACTTTAACAAACTCCTCCTAGGGATTTTACTAAATCAACACCAAAATTGGGCATTGTTACCTAAAGGCCATGGCGATATTAAATTGCAAAGATCTAGAGTTTTCGTCAAGGGGTCAGTGGCGGCCTCACAAGCTTTGATTGTTATAACTCAGGCATGCATTGTTCAGTCTGCCTCAAAATCCGCACGTTTGATAAGAGTCCTGACCTAAACACGTCTACATGTCAATATCCAGTTACAGTTATAGCGCCACCTGCTGGCAACAGGAAATGACATGTTTTACAGTGTAACAAACTCTTTCTAGAAATTTTATCAGATTTGAATCCAAGTTTTGTCATTATAATCCAGAGGTTTTGTACGATGTGAAATTGTGAAGATTTAAAGTTTTTGCCAAAGGGTGTGCCTTCGGCATACTGACAAACTTCAGTTTATCTCCATGGAGGAGAAAGTACTTATAACACATAATGTCTGATGTCTGAAAATTCACAGGTTTGATGAGATTTCTCTCCTAAAGACATCTACATGCCAATATTGATGGTGCCACCTGCTGACAGGAGGAAGTTTGGGACAAATCTGTGATCTGTGATATATATATATATATATATATATATATATATATATATATATATATATATATATATATATATATATCTATATATATATTAGTGGTGGGCCGTTATCGGCGTTACGATCGGCGTAACGCGAGACTCTTATCGCGTGATAAAAAAAAATATTGCCGTTAATCTATTCTCAAAGTTGGGTGAGAGCTGGGTCTTTTCTACGCAAGCTATGATGACTTTCACCTTGATAGTTTAGCGCGGATGTATACCTGACCGGTGAGCCGTCTGGGCCCCTCTGAAGTGCCCTTCTGAATCAAATCAGCAGGATGCCTGACTCTAACTGCAGTTGAGCAGTTTCACTTTGACTCACAAACATTTAATTCATGCCTTCGTGACAAACTGGTGTATTAGACACAAATAAATGAGTAAGGATAGGTGAGAGTGTTATGGATTTTAATAACGCACGCCAAATGAGAAGAAAAAAAAACTTCCGCATTTCGCGATGTGTGTGTGTGTGTGTGTGTGTGTGTGTGTGTGTGTGTGTGTGTGTGTGTGTGTGTGTGTGTGTGTGTGTGTGTGTGTGTGTGTGTGTGTGTGTTTGTGTGTGTGCGTCTGTGTGTCTGTGCGGTCCTTTACTGACAGCCGCCTGTGTGGATCTTGTCGGAAAATATGGCGAAAAAGTCCTACATGACGGGAATAGTTTGTCAGTATTGCCACTAATATCTGCATACTCCACGTCTCAATTACATTTCTGTTTAGTTCAGTTATGACTTTAGTCGAATTTTGGAAACCGGAGATGAGCCCCTGGTCTAATGCGTCACCTGGCTTGAGAAACCCGTTCTCAAAGACTTATTATTTGGGTAGCACACATATTCTGAATGCCTTCGGCAGATTTCTAATGAGCCATTTTAATCTAGATTTAAAAAATTAATCTATGCCCACCTAAAATATATATATATATATATATATATATATATATATATATATATATATATATATATATATATATATACAGTTGAAGTCAGAATTATTAGCCCCCCTAAATTATCAGCCCCCTGTTTATTTTTTTCCCCAATGTCTGTTTAATGGAGAGAACATTTTTTTCAACACATTTCTAAACATAATAGTTTTAATAACTCATTTCTAATAACTGATTTATTTTACCTTAGCCACGATGACGGTAAATAATATTTTACTAGATATTTTTCAAGACACTTCTATACAGCTTAAAGTGACATTTAATGTCTTAACTAGGTTAATTAGGTTAACTAGGCAGGTTAGGGTAATTAGGCAAGTTATTGTATAACGATTGTTTGTTCTGTAGACTATCGAAAAAAATATAGCTTAAAGGGGCTAAAAAATGGTTTATTAAATTTTATTCTAGCCGAAATAAAACAAATAAGACTTTCTCCAGAAGAAAAAATATTATCAGACATACTGTGAACATTTCCTTGCTCTGTTAAACGTCATTTGGAAAATATTTCAAAAATAAAAAAAAATAAAAGGGGGGCTAATAATTCTGACTTCAACTGTGTATATATATCTATCAGCTCAAATTATTATTGTCCACTATTCTCTGTCATCCTAAGCTCACCGGGAGGTGGTGAGCCCGGGTGGGAGGTCCCTTTCATCACTGTTTGCAGCTTTCATTCAAATCTTTTGCAAGTGTTAAGGTGAACCCTTGGTTTGAATAGTCTTTGGCATGATTAAACCAACTTCAGCATCAGCATATCAAATACTAGAGAGAATTTGATTGGTTGGAAAATGGAAGTATGTTGCGATATGAAAAAAAAAAAGTTGAATTATTTTGCTGTAAGTAACCAACCTTAAGCTTTTAGTGTTTATACCTTCTAAATGTAAATTTTCTCGCACACTACACTATAGATTACCTTATACTAACAATTAAATGAATACCTTTTTTATTTCACTGAGACTTTAATACTGTTATGAAAACTATATTATGTGAATATTAAGGCAATTCTTAATGCATTTTTAATTTTTAATGCATTTATTCAACCATTACTTGAAGGCAGCATTAGCCATATTTAACGTAGTGAAAACGCTTGACATTATATTCAAGGTATGTGTCAGGTGTAGGTATCAGTTAATTTGCACCTTGGTCTCTACAATATTAAATCGATTTTTTGATACAGTCTTGGAATTGCTGAATAGAATGCAGGCCAGGAATGTTTTTCAGAGCTGTCGTGCATCAATCTCTGAACCCAAGGGATGAACAGCAAAGCCATCTGCTGAGATCCAGTTGTGCGGGATCATATGGCTTTGATATCGGTGGAAAATATGACTCCGGTTTCTCCCATCATCCTAGCCATCACAGACACACACACACACACACACACACACACACACACACACACACACACACACACACACACACACACACACACACACACACACACACACACACACACACACACACACACACACACACACACACACACACACACACACACACACACATACAGTCATTCAGACTCCCCAGTGCTCTGCTAGAGGAATTTGACCTGACTTGGGAAAGCATGAATTCTAGCACTCAGCAGAATGCTGAACAGCCACAGTCAACAGGGAGCAGAAAGGAAAGTGTTTTATATGCTGATGCCTCATTAGATATGCTTTTGGATGACCTCTGTCTCTGGTGGCCATTATTTACATGACTGAAAGGCACTCATGGAAGCAATTCACTACAGCCTTTACACAATATGTTTATTCACAGATATGCTATGACCGATGCACTATCTATCCAGAATCCTTAATGTAATTTTATAATAAATCCAGTCAGAATATTTGCATCTGATATAAAGCATAATTCATTATTAATGACCTTTTAATGTGCTGTTTAAAATGCTTCTTTTAATTTAGTGTGTATTGTCTAGTTTACACTATAGGATTGTAAGCTCCAGCCAGTTAGTCCAACGACGGTGTCTACTGGTGGACGAAGGTTCACTTCATTTTCGGTCTTTCCAGTGCACAATGTTAATTTACTTCAAATTGAACTCATATCTGACTCCAATTTTTGTATGAGGTGATTAGAAATATTAAAAAATTATAAAACATTGATGGGATTATTTTGTTTCTTTTTAATATTACTTTAGATTATGATTAAATATTCTCTTCGATTTGTTATTGTATATTATTTTCGTTCATTCGGATTCCTATAACATTCTGAGACTTGTACCATATACAATCTCTTAAACACAAGCATGTCAGTCTTGGTCATTAAACAGAGGTGATGAACCACTATTCTAAAAAGGGAGAACCCTACTTATTCAGTTTAGAATTTTTTTTGTGTGGTCCCCATAGATCTGCTATCTACTACATCAAAACAAAGCTATTTACTCATACCATGATCATTACTATAGAATTAAGCAGAATAATTTACTTAAACTATTAGTAGTTTTGAATAATCACCATATGATTCATGAGATGAAGGCCTACCCACGTTTAGATTGTGGTGTTATGGACTTAACGTAATCTACTAGAGATAATAGCCCCTTTCACACATACAGACCTTTCCAGAAAATTACCTGTAAATTCGTTCCAGCAATTTTCCGAAAAAGAGAAGTTGTAACATTGCTGGTAATTTGCTGGAATGCTGGGCTGTGTGAACGCAGAAGGAAGATTGCCGGAAAGAGTGTTCACGTCTACAACGTGCTGACGTGAGACGTCTACTTCAGCCAATCAGAACACTTCCGCAGACGCGTTCACATCCGCACGGTTTATGAAAATATAAGCCTTTGAATATTTTTACAGACACATTTAGCTGCTAGATGTTAGTCAGATAACATTTCTGTTCCTTCTTAATGCCAACTTAACGATAAAAGGCTTATAATAAGCCGTTGTTTGTTTACCTTCAAGCTCTGACGCGTGTGCACGTAAAGCAGCCGGTGAGCACTAGCACACAAACTTATTATGTACATCTCGATTTGCAAAAGTGTTTTTCAATATGTTTTCATCGAAGTTGTTCACAATACTTATCCATCCACAGAATTTGTAATGAAGTCAAATGTTTACAAATACAAGTGCAGCCGTTTATAGGTCATTTCTGGTTAATGATGTCAGAATTTATCGGTATTTTGGAATGGATGTGTGAACGGTCTTTTTTGGAAAAATTGTGTAACGTCCTTGCCTGTGGGAACAGCACTTTTTTGAATTTACCGGTAAAGTTGTTATCACTGTGTGCAAGGGGCTAATAACACAAGATTTGTTTGAATAATTCAAAACATAACAATTTATTAGTCAGGTATATGTGTATTATTTCGGTTCATTCAGTCAATTCATAAACGATCAAAACAAAACATCCCATTTCTCAAAGATGAATCTAAGATCAAAAGATGCATACCTGACTTCAAAATATACATAGTATGGAGCATGAGAGCTCCATACTATAGGCTAATCTGGTTACAGAATCGCGCCAAGCTTTTTGATGCTTTTCTTTAAATAGTCAAACCAGGAATCTCCTTCAAGGAAGGTTGTGGGTAGAACAACAAAAAGCATTTGCATTTAGTGGCATAATAGGTCTGAAGAGTTTTGGCCTATAGGGAACAAATGATAATTTAAATAGAAGCCCCCTAGGTAAAGGAACACCCTTAGCAGTGGTTCAAAAGATACCTAAAGTTGTATATTATTTTGATTATGTCTATTTCTGAGGGAATGACACCATTGTACCAGTCACAGTGAGACATTTCAAATGATGTCAAACATGATGGATACAGTCACTTGGATTTATATAGAAAATCCATACTTTGAAATGACCATTCTGTGTGAGTTGAATGAAGAGGAGGGTGAGTGAGCCGAATGACTCTTTGTTCCCAGCTCATGCTTATATTGTCAAAGACATCAAAAGTATCTGTGGTATCTCAAATCTTGCAGGATTTTAAGCTGATTTGCAAGTTCAAGCTCAATGACAGATTGGGCTGTGATCGGGGGAAATCTGCCGGTTCTCGGCACTTAGCGGTCTCTATGTTTGAACTACTGAGCAATGGATCAAAGAGGCTCGCTGACTTGTCGCTGACATCTTGCATATGAAAATCCAATATCTAGCATGCTAAATATTCTAGACTAGTTTGCCGCCTGACCCCATGTGGGGTCAGATATAGTAAAGAGCTGCAGCCAACGAGAGAGTAAGTCATGAGCTAAATTGTTCTGTTCAGAAAATGTCTGTGATTGACCAGAATGGTCAGGAATTTTTTAGGATTTCCCAAATTTGTCTTAGATGACAAAACCGTAGCTGAAATCTCAGTGTGAGCAGGGCTTTAGTCCCTGATTTGATGAAGGCTTGTCACAGTGGAATGAAGTATCAATTACTCTGACATTTGTTTTATGTGGTGGATGCTCTTCCAGCACTTAGAGTATACTACCTCCTGAACCCCCAGTGCTGGGAAACACCTATACACCCTAACAAACTGTCCAATTTAGTTTATCCAATTCACCTTATACTGCTTATCTTTGGATTTTGTGGGAAACCTGAGCACTCGGAGGAAACCAATGCAGATATGGGGAGAACATACAATCTCCACACAGAAATGCTACAGGGCCCAGTTGGGACCACTGACCTTCTTTCAGGGAGGTGACTACCCACTGATATGCAAGCAAACTCAGGACACTTATGTCATGATTATAAAGGTTTCGTGACAGTCTTGTGAACCCTGCCTTCAAGTAAAGAAAAAACATTTTGGTAAAGTAAGTATTTCATTTTGGATGAGCAGGGCACACTGAGATTCTGCACTTAAATGCAAAAAACCACACACGCAATAGGATTACTTATGAATAATGTACAGAGGTACATAGTGATCTGTGCTCAGCTTCACTGTCACACCATACTCTCATTACCAACCCGAGAAATCATTATGACTTCAACTAATTTAAACAATAGTCAGTATTGACATTTCTTTCTCTCTGAATCTTTTGTTTTTGAGTTCTGATGAACACGTTCTTCAGAATGACTTGAGCAGTCAACATCTGATAGCAAGGCTCTTCCTGTTTTGGTGTCACCCAGGCTCTTGTCTGCAGCCACAGAGGGAGGCATCATAAAACAAGAGTTCATCACACTAACACCGGCATGCAATCAGCGTTCCCCACATTCCTGAGTGCTGATGTCAAATCAAACATCTCATACCGACCCAATGTGAATCAGGTCATTTCTTTGAGCTGCTACTTGTGTTTCAAGTACAGTCTATTGACTTAAACTGCATTTAAAATCCAGGACTTCTGACTGCTGGTGGTTTGTGGGTTGCTGTGTTTTTCTGTGTTGCGTCATAGCATAAAAAAGATGCTTTACTTTACAGTGTTCTTCGGCCCTGAACTTAACACCACCACAGGATAATAAAGCAGGATCAGTGGAATATTTAAGTTTTGGAAAAAAAATATATTGGAAATATATAATTGTGGCAATATTTCACAAAAGAAAAAAAAAAGTGATGTGGGTCCTTATGATATGGGTGCTCAGGGCTCGAAATTAACCTTTTTGCTTGGTAGCACTGGTGCTCCTAACTTTAAAAATGTAGGCGCACCAGCCAAAATTTAGTCGCACCCACCAATTATGAGCACTGTTACTACAAGTTTTATACAAACAGATTTGTTGCGTTTGAAATTAACACTAATCAAAACTAACAAGCAAAATATATATATATATATATATATATATATATATATATATATATATATATATATATATATATATATATATATATATATATATATATATACACACAGTATGCATGCGTGAGGAAAATGTCTCAACGAAATCCTGTTATCACAAGAAAATAAATTTTTATAATATAACTGAGTGACCAAACAATACACGCCCCGCTCACCGGCCCTGCACACACTGCTTGACATGAATGAATCTGTTAACGATAACTGTGCTGTTTTCTCACGGGTGATGTCTGATATTGCACTGATGCTTTTGACAAATACCTTATTATTTGAATATGTCATGTTAATAGCAATACCGGTCTTTTCATGAGTAGCGATATTAGTTTAGTCAGTGCAAGGCCGTTTGCGTTGGTGTACGGTGTGTTTAATTTTAATGAAGGATTAAACAGAATGTGCTAGATGTGGCAAACAGTTACCTGCAAACCCCATCCCACAGACTTTACAGTGAATGCTTTAGTTATTTTCATAGCGGACTTGAAGCCAATGGAAGTCTTTTATCCACTCTTTGAAAAGTGTAAATGGTGGATTAACATTCACCACATGATCATTAATCAGATGTGTCATTACTTGTAACTTTAGGTGGTTTCTAAAACAAAATCTGTCAGTGTTATTTTCATTCTCATCTTCAGTGCTTAACATTTTCGCGGTTGTAGCTCTTCCTGTCATCCCAAGCCAGAAGGCGTTGACTGAATGATTGACAGCTGATATTAACCAATCCATTTGGCGTTCAGTTCTAGAACAGTGGGCCAATAATAAGAGTGCGAAGGCGGGGCAAGCATTGCCGGCTTTGTTTACTGCAGCAAGTTGACATGACAACAGTTTTAAACTATTCCTGAGCGCTGCGTTTCAAGTGCAAAGATGCATTCTGCGTGAATGTCTCCTAAATCCACGCATACAGTGAACATTTTGCAGTAAAAACCGGTCGCACACAATTTTATGCACTCGCACAAATGCTCCTAAATATATTTTAAGGTCACATAGATACAATTTTGGGCGCATATGCAACCAAAATGGTCGCAATTTCGAGCCCTGGTGCTTCTCGGAAATGTGAATTACTAAAATGTGCAAGCACGTTATTAGGTCTGTGTGTAGTTGTTTGTCAGATATTTTCCTATACTAGTTTACTTTGAGTAAATCTGTTGTCAATGATATGATGATATGGTGACATGACCAAGTCTCATAAAGTTTGACAGATTTCACAATTTCAGTTTTTTTTTTTTTTGGTTTAGCTTGTCAATTTAAAAAAATATTACAACAACAGCAACATAACTGAAGTAACGTTGTCATTATAGAAACTTGAAAATCATCTGGTTAAGGAACGTTGTATTCTTAGTGGCCATGCCAAACATAAACAGAGCTCTAAATTAACTTTTTTTACTAGATAACACTGGTGCTCCCAACTTCAAAAATTTAGAAGCACCTAAATTTAGGACCACCCAACAATTAGCGCCATTTCAATACTAATAGTATATTAATTGATTTGCTGTATTTGAAAACGATGCCAATCAGGACTAACAAAACCAGCAACAATATCCCAACTAATGCTACAATTACTTATTAGCTCAATTATTCCAGAATGAATGCCCAATAATAAATAATGATTATGATGATAGTAATAATGATGATGATTAAAAAAATTAAAAAATTAATTTAATTTCTTATAAAGTGTTAAATGGGCAACGCAGTGGCGCAGTAGGTAGTGCTGTTGCCTCACAGCAAGAACGTCACTGGGTCGCAGGTTCGAACCTCGGCTGGGCTGGGTCAGTTGGCGTTTCTGTGTGGAGTTTGCATGTTCTCCCTGCGTTCGCGTGGGTTTCCTCCGGGTGCTCCGGTTTCCCCCATAGTCCAAAGACATGCAGTACAGGTGAATTGGGTAAGCTAAATTGTCCATAGTGTATGAGTGTGAGTGTGAATGTGTGTGTGGAAGTTCCCAGAGATGGGTTGCGGCTGGAAGGGCATCCGCTGCGTAAAAATCGTGCTGGATAAGTTGGCGGTTCATTCCGCTGTGGCGACCCCGCAAGGGACAAAGCCGACAAGAAAATGAATGAATGAATGAATAAAGTGTTAAATAGCAAATTTTAATTAATCTGAAATGCTGGCCAGAATACTTACAACACAATTAACTATACAAACTTGTGTAATCCACTATTCCTAAACCAGAACAAGCACTAGGGAAAGTTAATGTAAACAGTAATGTTTTATTAACATGCCTGAGTATCTTCATCAAACTACTGTGAGTAGATCTACAATGTAAGTCTTGGAAAATCTGAGCCTGTTTAAAATTTGTATTATTTTTTATTTCTATCATTCAAAGTATAGTCAAAAGAAAACATTAGCATATAAATAGTTTAATGTCATAAAGTTCTACAGGACACAAATTTTTTGTATTTTTGCTTGGGAAATTCTATAATTTTTCTAGGGTTTAAAAGTCAAAAGTCTAACCTCCCTCAGACACAGCATCTCTGTCATTTCTGCTTCTCTGTCTGCTTTGTACAAACAATTTTGATGTCCATCAAATAGATGTCCATCTATAAGAGCCAACAATTCATGGTACGGTAAAGCCTGACCTTAAGGGTTTATACAGTTGAAGCCAGAATTATTAGCCTCCCTTTGAATTATTTTTTTTTCTTTTTTAAATGTTTCCCAAATTGTTTAACAGAGCAAGGAATTTTTACAGTAGGTCTGATAATATTTTTTCTTCTGGAGAAAGTCTTATTTGGTTTTTTTCAGCTAGAATAAAAGCAGTTTTTATTTTTTTTTAAAAACATTTTAAGGTCAAAATTATTAGCCCCTTTAAGCAATTTTTTTTTTCAATAGTCTACATAACAAACCATCGTTATACAATAACTTGCCTAATTACCCTAACCTGCCTAGTTAACCTAATTAATCTAGTTAAGCCATTAAATGTCACTTTAAGCTTTATAGTAGTGTCTTGAAAAATATCTAGTAAAATATTATTTACTGTCATCATGGCAAAGATAAGATAAATCAGTTATTAGAGATGAGTTATTAAAACTATTATGTTTAGAAATGTGTTGAATTTTTTTTCTCCGTTAAACAGAAATTGGGGAAAAAATAAACAGGGGGGCTAATAATTCAGGGGGGCTAATAAATCTGACTTCAACTATATATATATATATATATATATATATATATATATATATATATATATATATTTACAAGCTATATAGTATATATAAGTATATATAATTATAATTACATATAAAATTGCTGCTATGGTGTACAGGTGTACACCAGCTCACTTCGAGCACTGGTTTCAATCTTTTTTTTTCATAGCCAACCTCAAAACACTTTTGACACCAAGACTTCTGTGCATGGCCATCCTCAGCTGCATACTGACTGACACTTCTGCATGAAAGGCTGCACGTTGCAGTTGCATGGATGCTGTGCCCATGGATCAGTTTGTTTTCAATTGAACTCTATTGCTTTAAATTTTTGATTTGGTTGTTGCATAGAAATCTATTTCTTTATTCTAGGATTCAAGTAATACACTGACAAATAAAATAAATAAATTATAATTATTAAAGTAAATTGAAACATTACAAAGTGGTTTATTAAAAAAAGAAAACCATAATCACAAGGAACACATACAATAATGTTTGTTGTATTGGCTGCAATGAAATACAGGTAAAAGTTAAGTTAGAAATCACTACTTTCTTTTTTTATTAGCATTTTCCATACTGTCCCAACTTTTTCTGATTTGGGGTTGTACTATACAGCACAATTTCTCAGCATTTCTTGATTTTTGCCTCAAAAACAGCATTTTTGATGTCAGCCCACAAGTTTTATATTGGGTTAAGTCCGGAACCTAGGCTGGTCTAGGACTGCACATTATATCGTTAGAGCATTGATATCTCAATGTGTGTGTTAGCAATAGTCACATCGCAATATATGCATTGTTGAGGTGGCATTATAGATGACCAGGAACCACAGGTCAAAACACATGAGATTTGTGGAGACTCTGCAGAATTTAAGCGCAATAGAGTGAAAGTTAATTATCTGCATGCATTTGTAAGGCCTGAGACGATGTAAGTATTTTAAGAGAGTTCAAGCATTTTAATAGAGCATACAGAAGTTTAATAAAGATTCATTTATTGACCAATTTATATGGTGAAGACCATGCATTGTTAATGTACATTTGATTATTCAATTACTGCAACTGAATACTGTTAGGCTGTCCCCAGAAAACCATAAATCAATGTTTATTTCACTTTGATATTTGCTCTATTGTGTTTATTTATAACTGTGTTTTGTTTATTATATGTATATAATAAATTACATAAAATATATTTATATTTCACTCCCCGATATATTTATCCCAATCAATCTAAAGTCTTTGCAAAAAGAGTTATTTAAGTCATCAAGGGCCTCATGTATCAACGCTGCGTACGTACAAAAACTTTGCGTACACCAGATTTCACACTCATGTTTGGATTTACTAATGATGAAATTAACGTGAGAATGTGCGTTGGTCCGCGCCAACTTCATGTCTGGCATACTTGTATTTCTTGTGTGTGTTTGTTTTATTTCCATTGGTGACTCCTAGAGGCAATTATGTTAAATTGCACACTACAAAGTTTCGCAAAAACACATGTGAAAAGCATTGCTATTAATTTAAAATTGATCAAATGGGTTAATTGACACTATATATATATATATATATATATATATATATATATATATATATATATATATATGCACACACAGGGCTTGACATTAACTTTTTTGATGACCAGCCACGGTGGCTAGTAGTTTTCCAACATTACTAGCCACTCGCCATTTTCACTAGCCACAATTTTATTGTTGGGAAAATATATTTTATACACATAAAAATGACTTTGACATGCTAAAATTACTTGATTTAGATAATGCGTTTTCTCCACATGCCTCATTCATTTCAAATTTTGTGTGTCGTGTATGAGCTTGCTAAATGTTCACGAGTAAATGGGTCATGGTTTCATAGTACTACAATTAGTTTTTATTTTACATAATTTTCAGAGCTCAAAATGAAGGATTTACCAAATTTATCTCTGACCCCACCAAACATAAACAATGAATTATTTCTTAGCCACAAATTTTAAATGTGTCAAAACAAGCAAAATATAGCCGTTTACTATACTTTTTATTTAACAAAACATATGCACAGTAATCTGTCCTGGCTGAAGGTCCCAGATCACCAGTTAACTACACATAAATGGGGAGTAATCTCCCATTAAAGCAATGTTATTGTAAAAAATTATAATTAAACCACATTACGCAAAAGCCACATTACGCCTTTGCATGCATATTGGACCATCCTTATTGTCGAACCCTGCTTTTATGAATTATTATCCGGGAAAATTATTTTCAACCAGCCAAAATTTTGCTAGTGGGAGTGTCTGTCTTACCTGCCACCGCTGAAATCTACCTGCATTTGGCATATATATATTATTTTTTATAATTTTTTTTATTTTTTATAATTTTTTTATTTTTTTTTACCAATTATATGATTTAGAACATACTGTATAAAAGCATTTGCAAATGTATACAACCCTTAGTCTATGTCAATGGCAGTGTTGGCCTTATTAGAGGACATTGTCAATGGTTGGATCCGAAGGCTCCAAGGTGTCAGGGTGTGTGATCGGTGGCTTCTTGGTGAGTGATGTATTTAAAGATATTATTCCAGCTAAGTTTTTTTTTATAATTTTTTTTTATTGAGCGTAGTTATTTAACTGTATATCAGACCCCCACCCCAAAAAAACCTACAAACTGACCAAGAGCGCAGATACGATAATGCCCATTCTCGTACTCGGTCAGTTGTGGAGTGGGCGATTTGGGCAGCTGAAATGCCGGTGGCGCTGCCTTGATAAGAGCGGAGGGGTGCTGCTATACCACCCTAACAAAGTGTTCCTCTAAATACATCTGTGTCTCCCACAGATATGGATACTACTCCAGACAGTAAAGTGTCGGCCACAATTGAGGAAACTCTCTCCTCAAAGGGTGTTAGTTCAGCATCCCCTGTTCCCCCACCTGTTCGGTCCACACTTTGATGGTGCGCTGCTGTTCTCCTTATAACCTGCACCTTTACATCGGACCATTTCTTTTTTAATTCACTCACAGTGCGATGTTCAGACCCCACTGCGTTAACTGCGTCAGCTAAACTCTTCCACTCAATTTTTTTTCTTTTGTTATTAATTCCGGAGGACAAACATGCAAATAACACAGTTTTTCTCCGATCTACCACCGATAGGAGCACCTCCAATTCACATTCTGTGAAGTTTCTCTTCTTGCTTGCTTTTGCCATTGCTTTTTCGTTTGGTTTTGCCAAAGTGGAGTCATTACGATATTCATACGGGGGAGGAGGCAGGGAGGGGTTTTGCGATCGTGCATGTTGCGCTTAATTTCATGTTAATTCGGATGTACAAAAGGAATATGTGTGGGATTCAGGGTACGCTGTGTTTCATACGTCTGATTTCTTTTACTGTGTTTGCACATTTACAGCTTTGGCCGTACTCAATGTTTTAGTATTAATTCAACGCAAGTCTTTGTATATGAGGCCCCTGGTGAATGACTATATATTACATTATATATATATATGACTATATATTGCAGTGAAAAAAAATATTGCAATGTTAAATTTTACTAATATCATGTAGCCTGGTAACTAATGTTGTTGGTCTAAAACCAAGATACGGCTAGATTACTGGTGTGTTTGGGGTTGTTGTCTTGATGAAACCCCCATTTCAAGGCAAAATAACCGATAATACTTGCGTTTTTCTTAACTTTTTTTTATTTTTTTATTTTGAATACAGTTTGATTTTCAAATCAGTTCTTAACCAAAGCTTTAAAGTTGTATAATATAAAGCCAGATACAGGATCTCGTGTCACAATTGGGTAAACTGATTCTTTAATCAGTCATGGATTTTCTGCCCTAATGTATTAAAAACTGTACCAATAATACCAGAGGGCGAATTTATTGTGATCATTAAATTCAAGCTCTACTTATCCACTGACTTTACACACTTATTTTTGTTTCATTTTAAGAGACCCTTTTATGCATTATAAAAGGTTATATTTTGGTTTTGGGGATCTCCAACAACAGGCTGATATGCATGCAAGGTCAAAAAACACTTTCATTGTCTTATAATATGCATTTATTTGTAACAAATTATCCTAATGACTCCCATATGATTTGTTCAGCGATTCATTTGTTTCCAAACCCCTCCTTAGTGTGATACTAATCTGCAGTGATTGGTCTGATGACCCAGTCTGTTGTGATTGGTCGACTGTGTTCAGCGTGAAATGGAAAGAAACGCCAACCACAGTTATGAAGGAGTGTAGAGTATTTGTGTGAGACCAATGCAGGAATGCATTAAAGCAATGCAGTTAAACTCCAGCATATTACTCTACTTTTAACCACAACCCCAAGTAATAAAAACAACACACATTCAGTATTAACCCATACAGTGGCAAAAGTTGAACAAATTTCGAAAATTGACACCATCATGTCTAGGAACAGCTGATGGTGAACATAGCAACGACAAATGACGGGATCGCGATTTTGGTTTATATAGCTAATATTACCCTTCATGACATGAGGGGGGTGAATTTTTTTAAAACTCCTTTATATTAGGTTATATTAAGTTTGCATAATTAAGGGCATGGCCACTTGAGTGACAGTTAGGTCTCGCTGGTCACCGTCACTTCACCTTAGCTGATTAGCCGCTGATCTCGGCATATTCATCGTATTTTTGTGATGTTTTATGTGGCTTTACACAGTCAGTTGCCTTTTGGAATTATTTCTTACAATTATCAGATGATATGGCATGCTGTGTGCACTTAATTGTGCTAACAAACCATTCAAGTGGCCTCCATTTCCCAGGTGAGTGAAATTATATATACCATCTCTATAAATGTATTTGTTTTATTTAAGATCATTTATCATTTATAATGTTCATTTATAATGCACTCCAGAATCTGACAGATTGATTAGCTGTAGGGTCTAGAACAGTCATCTGAAGCATTGTCATACAGTGTTATGCCTGGATTTTATCAATAGCCTTGCATTTACTAACACAGACTATATTTGAAGTGTTTGGAAGTAAATTACATTTTCTTCCTGTTGAAAAACATCATAAGAACAATGTTTAGTGGCTCAACGAATTACAACAGTGTTTTTAAAAGACTAAACACTTTATTGATATAGTGTACAACCAAGCACATGTGGTCAGAACACAAACGAGTCACAGGTAATGAAGTTTTAAGCGTTTCTCTCATAGGAAAACCTGTCTAAGCAAAATGCCAGCAGGCGTCTGTAGCTCCGCTCACGCTCCACCTCTTTGCCCTTGTTTGGTATTCCGCGGTTTGTGCGATGACGCGTGAACAAAATGTCGATGGTTGGCCATGCTTACTGGTAGCTTCTTTTGGGTTCTTCATAAACCTATGGGTGACGTCACGGATACTACGTCCATATCTTTTACAGCCTATGGAATAACCCCATAAAGACTTAACCTGAGGGATACATTAAAAGCCGTATGGAGCGATTACAAGTTACAACACACAATAAAATACATATTTTGTAAACTAAAGAAAACAAGGAGGCAACCATTTTTATTGCACTTACAGGTTTTGATCTGGACGAAGAAGAAACTGGTCTATATGAACTGTAAGTTCCTGTCAAGATCTGACAAAGGGCTATACTGTACATTAGTAGTCTTTCCTGATCCTTCCTTTAATAGCAAAATGTTTTCATTCACTTAGAGCTGTGTTACACACTGCATGAAAGGTAATTTTCAAAAAGCATAATAGCAGCTCTTTCACTTTCACACATATTGCATTTAAGAAGCAATTCATATCAAGAGCAAATTTGGGGTAATATAGTTTCATGTTGACTTGACTTTGCTGGCCTTTGTTTCTTTTATGTAAAATATTTAGTTTTTAAGGGTTACTAGACTACTGTGGTGTTTAAGTGGTTTGTAGTATAATTTTTTTTGAAACCCATCTGGCCATCTTAATTTCCATGGAAAATTCTTGCAGATAGATCACACAGCAGTAGACAGGAAAAGGAGTAAAATTAGTCTTGTGTTTTTGCAGAGACATTTAATCATTAAACTCTTACAAGTTCATTGGAGGATAGTTGACGACACTGGTGTTACTGCAGTAACAGAGTACTGAATGTTGTGCACTGCGAAATAAGTCAACTATAGAGAAAGAGAGAAAAGGAGGATAATAGTTAAATAGAGGGTGTACTTAGAAACTAAATTTTGCTGTGTTCCCACTGACCAAAGCGAACTGCAAAATGGGCAGGAAATAAATTTCCCCCAGCCTAACCCCAGTGCCCCATATAGCAAGCACACATCTGCTCCCTCCTATATGGAAGAAACCATATTTCATCTACTGGCCAGAACACTATACAGTTCCTGGAAACATCCACATCAGAATGGTTAATTAATTTCAGTTTTTTTTTAGTATCTGGCTTGACGCCCTTTAATTTAATGATAGCATACACAAGCTAGCATGGATTACACAAGTTGATAAATGATTCATGTTATTCCAGAATTATGTGGGTGTTCCAAAGGGTATTGTGTATGCTTTTGCAAAAAGAAGGGAAATCTGATCTTTTGATTTTTCTTCATAATAAATATTTTAAACAAAATATATATTTTCATTCACATCAGTCATCTGATAATTACAATCATGAGTAAAGCTGCAGCCACATTTAGGATTGTTTGTAAAATTTGAAATCGAAAATTGATGATGAGGACACTTTTTAATTTTTGACAGAACCGTCCCTGTAAAGTCAGAATTAAGAATTTGCATCGAGTTTAAAAAACCTTTATTATGCATAATAAAGGTTGTATTTTGGTTTTGGGGATCTCCAACAGCAGGCAGATATGGATGCAAGGTCAAAAAACCCTTTCATTGTCTTATGATATGCATTTATTTTTACCTAATTATCCAAATGACTCCCATATACTTTGTTCAGTGATTGACTTTTTCCAAACTCCTGTAACACCAAGTAATTACAATGACGTAACTTCAGTTTTAATCGACACAGTGGCAAATTGAACTTTTTTAAAAATTGATGTGCCATGTCGCCATGTCTGTGTAAGAACAGCTGATTCTGGCCATAGCAATGACAAATGCCAGGGGATTGCAAGCTCAGAAACACATTTAATAGGTAAAGTCAATTCAATACATAGTTTGCAAGCTAGAGAAAACAAGGAGACAGTCATTGTAATCACACTTACAGGTTGTTATCCAGAGGAAAAAGATACTGATAAAGTTCCTATCAAGGTCTGACAAAGTCCCATACATTAATAGTCTTTTGTGCTGGTCCTTCCTTTAATAACCAATTGCCAGCAAATCCCGAGTTGCAGGGTAGGTTATTGTATTAATCATCAGAAAAATGACAGGAACAAACACAGCACAAGGTTGGCTTGGCTATACTGTGTATTGTTGTGAAAATTAAAGTTTTCTCTGATCTGATGGCTCATATATAGCTCATATACAACGTTTTGCGTTGACATTAAAGGCGATTTATTAAAAACAACTAGAAGTTGACTCTTTTTTTTTTTTTTTTGAGAATCAATAGTTTTAAACATGGTGCACTTTCAGATTTAAACTCAGCTGGATTTTTTTTTTTATTTACACACTGCGTTACACTCTGCATGAAATGTTCTCTCTCACTCTCTCTCTCTCTCTCTCTCTCTATATTTCTATATATATTTCTCACTATATTTCTTATCTCTCTCTCTCTCTCTCTCTCTCTCTCTCTCTCTCTCTATATATATATATATATATATATATATATATATATATATATATATAAAGATAATAGGGAATTTTTAAGTCGATCACATGATTTTGTCGTGTTGAGCAACTTATTTTGTCGTGTTGACTTTTGTGTGATCTCTGCTTTATACACTGCTTCACCTACAGAATAGGCAATTAAGATGTTGAAAATACATATTCTGTGAGAAAATATTTGCTGTGTCATTTAGAGGTCATTTGCAGTATGTATACTGAGGAGCTCAGGAAATAGTTTATGGCTATAGCAGATGGACATCATGATTTACTGATGGTTAAAAACTATTTAATGGAGATTAGCACGATAGCTTTCACCTGAAAACCTTGTATTGCGTACATAGCATGATTAAAACCACTATATTTCTTATCTTTTACTGTAATTCTTAATTAGTCAGCAGTAATATTAGTGTTATATCAGTATTTTGCTTGCATGAGTTCAAAACTAATTTTCAGTATTGCTTAATTGCAACTCAGGCTCATTAGAGAAGTGTGCCGCAGACTAAATCTTTGTGAAGCTTAAAATACATTGCTCCAATTATGTTTTGTTGCATGTTTCAGATGACAAATCTATTAGAGGGCGCTGTCTACATTTTTGTAAATGTGAAATTTGTTATTTGGGCTACTTTAAGTTGTACGATTCAGTTACACCATAAGTGGGCATGGCTTGTCCTACAGATCACATAGACCAGCAAACCTTTGATCTTAACCCTTCCTGAAACACAACCAATAATTTTCAAAATAATAATTTAACATTGCTTTACCACTTTTGTGGAACTATGCATCACTAGACTCAGAGTAAAGTCAGAGTAAAAACAGGTAAGAGTAAAATCAACCTGAGAACTCTGAATCACTCTGAATCAAGTGCAATGCTGCATATAGTGAGCTACTGAACAAACTGACCAAACCAGAAAACTTGTCCATATGCACATAGACAGTAGGGCTGGGCCGATAAAGCGGTATCAGTATTTATTGACCGAACACCATTGCCAATAACGATAAAACAATAACGAGATTTTGGTATGAAGCACAATAGTTTTGGTAAAAATGTGTCTGCTGAGCACGCTTCTGGGGTGTAATGCCAATAAGCTTAGGGTTATTTCCAATCATGGCGCACTGTTTGCGTGTGCAAATAGAGAGCGACACACACTTGGTGTGCAGGCGGCGCGCACGTAACATGCTCGCATTTTCTAGGCACGCCTATTTGAAACATCTCAACTTTTCAGAATGCCAGGATTTGCTTCACACTTTGTATAGAATAAACATTTCAGCAATAATGGTAGACTAATTGTCTCAGACAAACACAGAGCACCCAAACACAGCAGTGCTTTTTACATATTTTCATAAATAAAATGTGTATCAAAACTGCAGCAATAGTTTTTCCGTTTGTCATCCTCTGAAAACATGGTTGATGGCTGCCTAGTTACAAAAGACGGCAGGGGAGCGCGGGCGCAAAGCTTAAAATCGTATTGCACAAAGCATATTGAAAATGGTAAAATTGAGAATGATACTATGTGCACTTTTCACATGTTTTAAGACAATATTTGAACTGACTCGGGTTGGGTTGCGTTATTGCCATCTCAGGTCAGATTAACAAAACACGTGAAAATAAGTGCCATTACAAGCAGCAGTGAGGAGATTGTAAATAAAAAAGGATGTAAGAATGTTGCAAGAGTGGCTTTTTGGTTTCTTTCCTTGTACATCGCAGCCACTAGCAGCCCATCTGAAAGATTTTTTAGCGTGTGGTAATGTAGTCATTCAACTTCACAATTTATCATGTTGCAACGTTACTTAAATGATGATGGTTAGTTCCTTTACTTGAAAGCTCAGATTTTTTTTTGCTCACATTTGTTTTATTTACAGAGTTTGAGGTTTACTGTATTATTACACCTTACAGATGTTGATCTATCTTAAAGTTTGCTTTGATCGTTCAGCATGTAAACTTTACCATTGCACACTTTGTAACACTTTATTTATCAATTATAAGATATAAGAGATTAGATATTTTTGTTTATTTATTTATTTTTTTTTACTATAAAAACTACTTGCCTTTGTAATGTTTGTAGATTAAATTAAAATGGTTAAATAAATTGTAAAAGTCCTAATATTCCTAAATAGATTGTAAAAAAATATTCAATAATTATCAATACAGCCACTAGCAGCCCATCTGAAAGATTTTTTAGCATGTGTTAATGTAGTCATTCAACTTCACAATTTATAATGTTGCAACATGTAATGTTACTTAAATGATGATGTTTAGTTCCTTTAATTGAAAGCTCAGATTTGATTATCATAATTTTTTTTATTTACAGAGTTTGTGGTTTACTGTATTATTACACCTTACAGATGTTGATCTATCTTAAAGTTGGCTTTGATCGTTCACCATGTAAACTTTACCATTGCACACACTTTGTAACACTTTATTTATCAATTATAAGACATAAGAGATTAGATATTTTTGTTTAATTAGTTTTTTTTTTTTTACTATAAAAACTATTTGCCTTAGCAATGTTTGTAGAGTAAAATAAAGTGGTTAAATAAATTTTAAAAATCCTAATATTCCTAAATAGATTGTAAACAATATCCAATAATTATCAATACCAAATGATATGAAACATTATATCGTAGGATTTGTTTTTGCTTTATCACCCAGGCAGGGCAAATGTATTCCATTACAAATCATAAACACGTTAAGGTGTTTTGTGGCATTTATTTAGTTTTGTGCAAAGATCAGCTTGTAAATAATCTTGTTGATATTTTGTTCCTGTAAAAATCATTACTCTGAAAAGTAACAGTTTTTGGCATCATACAGCCTCTGCCTTTGCTTGTTTTACCTATACTGCAGTCAAACATGTTGAAGCACATTTTTTCAATTTTACAAAAAATGTAGGCTAAAGCATGTATTTCCATTGAGTCTGTGTTGCAGACTGTGTTATTTGTACATGTAGCAGTCTTTGTTGTTTATACATTATTAAAATGCATGTAAACATACCCAGGGTAACAATTTTCTTTTTTTTTTTTTTAACTGTGAAGGTCCAAGAAATATTACAGAATTATTTTAAATAACAAATTTTCTGTATTAAATTCAAAGTTTTTTTATTTATTTATTTTTATTTATTTTGGATTTAAGTTGGATTCAAATCAGTGTGGTTTCATACTGCTTTTAAATGGTGAGTAATGTTCAGTTGCAGTTTTTAGTGATGACATGATTGGACATGTAGATGTATTATGTACTTCAGGTCATAACCCATTAAAAATAGTTACCTTATATACTTTTATGGAGATTCTACTGTCAGTACTACTGAAATGTGCAAAGATAGACAACCTTGAAAATTGAGGATGATGGAAAATGGTAAACAGAGTAATTTGTAAATGCATAACATTGCAGATATAATAAAAGTATAAAAAAATGAAAGGGCCCTATTCATTTCAGCCTCTGTCCAACTTGATAAATAAAATCATCTTATTTTGGACAGATGGGGAGTTTAAATGGGCTGAAGCAGCTCTGCAAGTCAGAAATGGAAACTGCAAGTGTCTGTCAACTGCAGGCACTTTAGAGAAGTATAGACCACTTCCTCTTTAAACAGCATAACAGATTATAATAATCAGAATTAACTATTTTAAATTTAGACAAGGTTTCATAAACGTATACTTAAATGGTTAGTTTGCCAAAAAAACACTTTTGAATATATAAATAGTTAATTATTTACCCTATTGTCATTCTACTACTGCTACCTTTGTTCATCTTCAGAACAAAAATTATTTTGGATGTAACCTGAGAGCTTTCTGGCCCTCCATAGAAAGCAGTGCTCTCAAGATGTTCAAAGTGCAGAAAAGGAACACAAATTATTGCCAAAGCATTCCGTGTGACATTCTTTGTTTGACAGAAAAATTTGATGTTTTAGTCATAATTTTTATTCATGGTTGTTTTCATCTAGTTCACAAAATTTCATAAGATTTTAGTTGATTAAATCTATATTTAGTTGACTAAAAAATATCCAGTTTAGTTAAATATTAATATATTACTTATGCATACAGTGTCTTTATGTTTTATAAATTTATTCTATACTCCTGGAAAACACATTTTAAAACCTAAATAATTAAGATTTAAAAAATCCAGGCCCAGAATTAGCATTTTTTTTTTGTGTAACATTAGGTCTAAATAAAACACTTCATAAAATGCATTCTTTATAGTAAACCAGCTATATATATATATATATATATATATATATATATATATATATATATATATATATATATATATATATATATATATATATATATATATATATATATATATATATATATATATATATATATATGTGTATATATATATGTATATATATATATATGTATATATATATATATATGTATATATATATATATATATGTTGCTGTAAATTACTGGTAATTATACGTTTATTACACTGCTGTCAGTTCAAAAACAAATGCACAGATAATAAGCTTTAATTATGCTATTTGTACAACCAAATGATAAAAGTATTTTAAGAGTAAAAAATTATAATTGTGCTTGTGTCTGACACTCAAGCACTGACATCAGCCTATTCATCCACAAGCAAACAACTAAAACTGTCTGCTCATCTGAGATCAATTGCTAGAAAAGTCTGCCTAGCGGTTTTTAGTTTTACATTAAAAGCATGAAGACTGTCTTTATAAATATTATAGTGGACTACTAGTTTCGTCTTCCTCCACATACGCTCAGATTTTCTGCACTTCATCATTTGAACTGCTGTTGATTTTCTCCAAGGCCCGTTTTTCATCCCTGTTTTATTCCTGACTTTAACAGGAGCAATGTCATCTATGACATTCTTAACTTTAGAGTTAAACAAATCAAGGAGAGAGTTAACAGAGTCTGCAGATATACTTGGTGCGAGTGATATGGCCTTCATAAACTGCTCATAGTGTTCTCATTTATATATCTCTTTCTGACAGAGACAGATCTGTCTTTAATGGCTGGAGTGATCAATATATCAAAGAAAATACAGAAATGATCAGATAGTGCAACATCCTTAACAACAGTCGATGAAATGTGTAGACCCTTAGTTATAAGTAGAACAAGAGTGTGTCTACGATTGTGTGTGGGTCCTTGAACATGCTGAGTCAGATCAAAAGTGTTAACTTTCAGATCAGTGACAGTCATGAGTTCTTTTACAGCATTGATTTCTGGATTATCAATGTGAATATTAAAATCCCCAGCAATAGTTAAATAGTCAAACTCAGAGGTTACTATTGATAACAACTCTGTAAAATCATCAATAAAAGTTAGAGAATATTTTGGAGGTCTGTAGATAATATTCAGTAAAATGCGTGGAGCACCCTTTAGTGCTATACTCAGATATTCAAAGGACAAATAGTCACCAAATGACACTTGTTTACACTCATAGACATCTTTAAATAGGGCAGCGATGCCTCCACCTCTCCTATTAACTCTGCAAACACTCAAATATTCAAAGTTTAAAGGAGCTTTTCATTTACAACTGTCATCTAGCCAAGTTTCATTTAAAAGCATACAATCAAGGCAATTTGTGTTGATAAAATCATTGACTAAAAGTGACTTATTTTTAAGTGATCGAATGTTTAAAAGTGCTAACTTAAGAGTTTTAGCTGTTTTCCCTACAGTAGTCTCAGAATTACATTTATTAGACACCAAATTTGAATGATTTGCTAAACGACCTGAAGAAGTCTTCGGTTTTCTTTTACATAACACAACATTATCTAAGCAGGCACCCGGGACACATCAATGGCAGCTTTTAAGTTCACCAGCTGAAGATGAGGTGTTTTTTGGGACCTGCCGCTGTCGCAAAGACCTGAGGCATCTCCTAGGTCACATGTGTCAAAGCCAGTTCCCGAAGGGCCGGAGCTCTGCACAGTTTAGTTCCAACCCCAATTAAACACACCTGATCAAACTAATTGAGTGCTTTAGGCTTGTTTGATACCTACAGATAGGTGTGTTGAAGCAGGGCTGAAACTAAACTCTGCAGGGCTCCAGCCTTCCAGGAATTGACTTTGACACCCCTGCAGCCGGGCACATACACTTGACTCGACACAGCTTTGCTCGCCGTTTTTCACTCGGACTCATGGGAAGTTCGGATCATTTTACTGACTCTGACCTTTGAGTCTCGTTCATCGAGATGAACTAATCTTTTTTTCCGAGTCATTTCGTTCAATTTGCGAAAAAAACATTAAAATGTTACGAGATGCTTCCAAACACATATACAACTAGTCCAAACATTGATCACTCTACTTTCCGAGTCATTCGTTCAGCATGTAACAGCTTTTACTAGTATAGTTATAACTATACAGTTACTAGTATACTAGTACTAGTATGTAAAGAGATGACTCGAAACCGAGGACTCGAGAAATGAACAGATCAAATCTTTTTCCGGCTCTAAATGCATATGATTGGCTTCTGTCTCTCATGTGAAGAACGAACGATTCAAACCCGATAGAGAACTCGAAAAAATGAACTAATATTCTCCTTCACCGGCACAAATGTGCGCATGCGCGAATGAATGAATCACTTCCTGAAATGACTCATCGTTCTCGGGTGAAGATTCTTTCAAAATGAACGAATTGTTCAAGACCGGTCCGTGTACCCGCGTGACAAACTGAGGCATTGGATGTCACACACACACAGGTACTCACCTCGCACAAGTTAATGCCAGATCAATTAAAATAAATACCGGAACGCAATACACGAATATCTGACATTTCTCAGAACAAGACTCAAATTAAGGCTTAGATTAAGCACTGCCGTGAACAGTTTATTTGCTGTACTTAGCAGCATACACGACTTATTCGCCGTTTGTGAAAGGTTTCCCCTTGCGAACTCCAATGATCTTGCAGCACTCAAATTCCCACGTGCCCCTGTCCAAACTCCCGTCCTGCCTCTGCTGTTTTTGTCTGGTTTGCTGTTTATGCCGGAGCTCCTCACACGCCTTCTTTCGGCTTTCACTCGGCTGGTTTTTTGCCGCAAAAGCTGCATGGTGGGTTTCAAAATGTCTCATAACATTTGATGTTTTACAAGAGGAAATGCGTTTGGTGCAGATCAGACAGGACAGAGCAGCAGAGCCGTCAATAATTTCTGCCCACTCATTTTTAAACTTTAGTTCCTCAGAATTTCTTTTTGCCATCATCACCACTCATCAACGTTGTTTGAATTTGCATGCGCGCTCGCGCGGTTAACTTAAGTTATTCACTGCGCCGCACACACGCATTGTTTGAAACGTCGAGTTTTTATTAATTTTCCTTCCAAATAAAATTACAATAACGACGGAATTGTAAATGTATTTTCAATAGGAAACTGATTACTAGTGACTATTATCATTTTTTAAACTGTAGAATTTTATTGAAGGGACACAGCTGGAAAGCCACCTATTTTTGGTCAAAGAGCCACAGGTGGCTCGCGAGCCATAGGTTCCCGACCACTGGTTTAGATGATAATTCCTCTCTTGTTGGTAAAGTTGTATTCCAGAAAGTTTGTAGATTCAATGTTGATCTTCAAGCTGTGTTGTTTGAGCACTGTACTGATAGGCTCAAGTTAAAATTAGAGTATAAAGTATAAAAGCAAGAGTGCGAGGAGCGGAGCAGTAGGCAGAAGCGTTCGAACAGTAGCAAAGCAGGAAGCAGGAAGTATCAGTATAACTGCTCTAGCCTATATTGAATAAAATGCAAGAGGGAATCTGATAATGACAAATATCTGATTTTACCAGTGAAAAAAATGTTCTAATAATGTTGTCAATGACAGATTGCAAGCAAATGTCTCAAACATAATAATTCAACTTCAGAATTATGAATAGCTGTATTCTGATGTCATCACTTTACTGTGAATTATCAACCAGGACATATTTAAAGTCTGTTCAAGTCCACCATAGCAATTCTATACAAAATGTACTAATAATTTTAACCAACAGTAGACCCACACATAGGCCTAACATTGTTATTGTTGTTTTACCATATGTTTGAGAAATAACATAAATAATAGCCTTCTCATATTAACCTTTATTTTACACCTTCAGAATCGTGAGAAAATCGTGATCTTGATTTTAAGCCAAAAAAATTGTGATTCTGATTTTAGCCATAATAGTGCAGCCCTACTCTGAAAACCGGAATTACTTTCTAACAAGAGGTAACATGTGCTGCTGAAGATTAAAGACACATATGAGAGATTTGCACTGACTGGGCTATATGTTGCTTGTTGTTTTTGAACCTAAATAAGGATTAAATGTATGCTGTGTGTAGTTTTCTGTAATTGGTAACATATCGGAGACTGTAAGGGGCTGTATGTGTTCATATATGTTGCATTTATTTATATATTTATTTCATATAATTGCAGACGTTACAGTAGGCTACTTCGCACTGTAATTGATCTGCAGTTATAATCAAATCATGTTCATAGAAAGGTTAGTAATGAACATATATACACAAGTATGTGTATAAAGCATCTGTTTAGTGATAAGTGCTTCTCATATGATATGTGAACGACCCCTACAGCTTTACTTTGACATTTCCTTGAGTAAAAAATATGTCATCTGTAACTTTCTGTCGTACACCATGCCCACCAAAAGGGTACCCTTTTAGCAGTGGAAACACAAGCCTGATAAAGGTGACCCGTACCGTACTGCACTGTACCTCTCAGTGGAAACAGGCCAAAAGACACATATACACCAATGTTGTCCCTGTAATGTCTTGCAAAAAGGTCATTATTTCGAATGCACTCCCGTTTTTGAAAAATTAGCTTTTGGAGATATCAGCCAGGGAGATACGGAAAGTTAGTTTCACCGATTAAAATGATTTCTATCATTTATAAATATCCTCAGCTTAAGCATGTAGTATCATTTAGGAGGCAAGTTCACATGATTCCTAAAAAGAACAATGGAGAGGTGAATTTTCTATGTTCAAGGTTGACTACTTTGACTATACTGTACATGTCACTAATTATGAAGTTAGGTCTGTCCTAGTAATCGATATATTGAATTATCGCACAACAAATGGACATGACCTTTAAAATTTTTTGTGATGCATTATCGCCGATACCTTAAAAACCAATGTCAGCTGTTTGCACACCCTCTGTCATTTTATCCAATCTATATTGAAAGTGTCAGTGTCAGTATGGTTTAAAAAAAACTGTAGTATTAATTATAAATGAATTTACAGGGCTCGACAGTGCGACCATTTCGCTCGCATTTGCGACTAAAAATAGACGTGTGCGAACTGGACAATTTATTTAGTCGCATTTTTATTTATTTTTTTCCAATAAGCTCGATTGATGAATTAATTCACTCGGCCACGGTAAAACAACATGCTCTTCACACTAACTTATGGTGTATTACGTTGGAAATCTATTGTGACTGTAGCACATGCTGACGCTATCAACTACAGCATATCTTTACAGGTTTATTTACTTCACGTCAAGCAGTCTTCACATTGTTTTGTATACGTTGCTAAGCAACACATGGCACCGAATGGCGGCGTGTCGCACAACGTGCGAGCCTAATAGAAAACGTCTACAATTCGGCAATGCATGGCATATCGTGGTACATCTAGTGTGAAACCCAATTCAACATCAACGCTTCCCACACAGACTTTACCTGGGCGGCCCCTTTCTGTGTTCGCAAGAAACTGAGAACACTGCCACAGACTCACATGCTCTGCATGCAGACCCACAGAGAGAGACGCACTGGATCGTGCTGGATACAGAACTGCTCTTCTGACTTTGGTAGCAGCTTTGAGAAGAACGCAAGAACATGCAGGAAAGAAAAGCATTTTACTAAATAGACTGATCCAGCTCATTTTTTGGGGTGACAATTTATTCTCTTTTCCCCGGACATGTCAGAGAATCTGCTTTCTCTTTCGATAATAATTGTATTCGTTTTTGCATTACTTTATGCGCAAATCTCAATCCCTGAGCAGCACCAACACTACAGCAGAAAGCATATTTGACCTGTCAGTGGTGCACACTGAAAAGAAACACAAACTTTAAAAAAAATTTGTTTGTTAAATATGAATAAGAAATCAAAAAGTAATCATTCTGTTGCTGAAGGTCATTAAAGTTGTATAGAAAATAGAAAAGATGGTGTTAATTTTGGGGCAGAAGGAAACTTTAATTCATAAATGGATTCCCATATTCATATCTTCTTTAAAAAGTCCTGAATGATAAAGTGCTCTGTAACCAGTGTCAGCTTTGCACATGAGTTTGCAGTTGTGTCTTTCTTTAAATTGTCTTACTGTTCCCATGTGGGAAGTAGGGTGGAATCAGATGAATATGTTATGCAAATAAATTAATTTTGATAAAATTATTCTTAAGTCACATTTTTATGTGCTGTAGAGAAAAGGTGTTTAAATCTAGCTACTGCAAGTATATTTATATTAAAGATAATATGTACAATATATTCATTCATTTTCTTGTCGGCTTAGTCCCTTTATTAAGGGACTTATCCAGCACATTTTTAAGCAACGGACGCTCTTCCAGCCGCAACCCATCTCTGGGAAACATCCACACACATACACTACGGACAATTTAGCCTACCCAATTCACCTGTACCGCACGCCTTTGGACTGTGGGGGAAACCGGAGCACCCGGAGGAAACCCACACGAACACAGGGAGAACATGCAAACTCCACATGCAACATGTGAACTCCACAGCCGAGGTTTGAACCAGCGACCCAGCGACCTTCTTGCTGTGAGGCGACAGCACTACCTACTGCGCCACTGTGTCGTATGATACAAACACAGATTAAATTGCTCTGGTCATGTGAATGTTTGCACTTACTATACTGCACATTTTTATTAACTTAACAAAACCTTAATAATAACTCCCTATTTCTGCTGGCCAGTGTGAAAGATATTTTTCAGCTCGAAACTGAATCAAAAATTGAACAAGAAGCTGTCTAGACATGTCCACAACTGAAGATTTGATTCAGATCAGTTTAGAGAGGCCTTCATTAGAGCAATTTGATCCCAGTCCTGCTGTGGACCACTAGCTAAACTCTATACAGCTTAAATTCATTCATTCATTCATTTATTTTATTTTCGGCTTAGTCCCTTTATTAATCTGGAGTCGCCACAGAGGAATGAACCGCTAGCTTATCCAGCACATGTTTTACGCAGCGGATGCCCTTCCAGCCACTACCCATCACTGGAAAACATTCATACACGCTCATACACTACAGCCAATTTAGTTAATCAATTCACCTATAGCACATGCAAACTCCACACAGAAATGCCAACTGATCCAGCCGAGGCTCGAACCAGTGACCTTCTTGCTGTGAGGCGAACATGCTACCCACTGCGCCACCACATCACCACAGCTTAAATTATAAAAAAATATTAAATACTATTTAAGCTGTTATACAATAAAATAAACCTATTGTACTTACTATACTTACCCTTATTAGGCAAAAACTCTATTTATTTTATATATTTTCACTGCGCTCCTAAAATTCTTTAATGTGCTCCTATTTTTCAACTTAGGAGCGCATGTGCTCCTTCTGAAAAAAGTAAGCGTCAAGCCCTGCTTTAGTAGATTTTCATGTCGGTGCCTAACAACTGAAAATAGATCTGGTAGAGGATGTGGCCTGTTTAGTGTCCTTTGCCTCTGTGTTTAAGAGTCTAAATAGGCTTTGGTAAAGGTCCCATGAATTAAAATAAAGTTTTTTAGATGTTATTATCAGTATTGTTAGTTTTTAAGGTATCTATAAGCTAGTGTGCTCCAAAACAGAGACAAAATTCGCATTTAGAAGATTTAAAACTGATATAAACATGTAAAGCTTGTAGTTTGTTACTTCCACCTAAATGGATCAACGGTTTTATTCACGTCACCTCATACTTCAGTTTCTTATCAAATCTTGACCAATCAAATTCTCTCTAGTATCGGGCATGCCCCGCCCCCTTCAAGACGCTTCACATTTGCTTTTCATTTGATTCGCTTGAGCTTAATCAATCTCACTGGCAGAGCTGTTATAAAAAAAGAAAATGCTATTGGCTTTTTTTTTTTTTTTTTTTTAAAGCGGAGGAGCTACATTGTCTCCTACTCTCTCTTATGTTTTGGTTAAGATTACGTCAAACATTGAATAAAAAATGCACATTTCAAAGCACTTCATGGGACCTTTAAACGTGTTACTTTTTTCCTAGTTCTTGTAATCTTGCACTTTTTCTTAACATAATTTATTTGTTAAGGATATATACATGTTTTCACAATCTGATTCCAATACCTAATTATTAAAATTGCTATAATTATATTACTATTCTTAAGAGTAAAATATTTTCTTTTTTTGAAAGAGTGTACCTCCATTATGAAGCTATTATGTTCATACTTGCATTATATAATGAGTGGCATAAATTGATTTAAAAATGACAGTAATATCGTTTATCGTAATAAAGTGTGGTGCAATATATTGTACAACAAAAATTTGATATCGTGACAGGCCTAGATGAAGTGTTTTGGATGTGGTGCAGTGGGACATGTTATTCACGCTTGTCCAAAGTGTCAAATAAAAGAAAAACCCCAGAAAACAAATCAAATACTCAGGTCAAAAATGTGTTTAATGGTTTGTTTGTCCCAGTCTCAAGAAAGTTTAAGCCCACAGGAAGGTGAAAGTGAATGTGAAGATACACAGATGGATGTAGAAGTTGGTTACCCTTTAACATAAAAAAAGCAATGAGATCTTTAAGTTGATAAATTTTTTGACAAATTTTTCCGGATTTGAAGCTGTTCCTTAATTCAGTCAGGTTTTTCATGAAAAACACAGAACTTGCTACCCAAACCTTTACTGATCAGGAAATGTTTTGTCTTAGGAAGTTGATGGTCAACGTTAAAGCGCAAACAGCAAGTAAAGGCAGGGTGTTTTTTTTTTTTTTTTTGTTATTTTCTTTTTAAATTTGTTATTCATTTTTTCCTTTGCTTTGTTTAAATGGAGGGCGGCACGGTGGCTCAGTGGCTTAGCACTGTAGCTCACAGCAAGATGATCGCTGGCTTGGGTCCTGGCTGGGCCAGTTGGCATTACTTTGTAAAGCTTGCATGTTCTCCCCGTGTTGGCGTGGGTTTGCTCTGGGTGCTCCGGTTTCCCCCACCGCCCAAAGACATGTGCTATAGGTGAATAGAAGAAACTAAATTGGTCGTAGTGTTTGAGTGTGAATCAGAGTGTATGGGTGATTTCCAGTACTGGGTTGTGCCTGAAAGGGCACCTGCTGCGTAAAACATATGCTGGAATAGTTGGCACTTTATTCCGCTGTGGCGACCTCTGATATATATATATATATATATATATATATATATATATATATATATATATATATATATATATATATATATATATATATATATAATCCATCAACATTGCGTGTCAGTGTTTTGATCTGTTCACCATGGATGGCAGGCTTTTGAGTGTCCTTGCAAAGAAAGTTGGCTATATTGGTCACTGATTTGTTTTGGTTTTTGAATGTTAGAAATGTATATTTGTGAATGTTGAGATGTTATATTGGTTTCACTGGTGAAAATAAATAATTGAAATGGGTATATATTGGTTTTTTGTTAAGTTGCCTAATAATTATGCACTGTAATAGTCACCTGCACACACAGATATCCTCCTAAAATAGCTAAAACTAAAAACTACTTCCAAAAATATTCAGCTTTGATAATAATGAGTTTTTTGGGTTCATTGAGAACGTGGTTGTTGTTGTTGTTCAATAATAAAATTAATCCTCAAAAATACAGTTGAAGTCAGAATTATTAGCCCCCCTTTGATTTTTTTTTTCTTTTTAAAATATTTGCTAATTTATGTTTAACAAAGCAAAAAAATTTTCACAGTATGTCTGATAATATTTTTTCTTCTGCAGAAAGTCTTATTTGTTTTCTTTCGGTTAGAATAAAAGCAGTTTTTAATTTTTTTTTAAAACATTTTAAGGTCAAAATTATTAGCCCCTTTAAGCTGTATTTTTTTGATAGTCTACAGAACAAACCATCGTTATACAATAACTTGCCTAATTACCCTAACTGACCTAATTACCTGCCTAGTTAACCTAATTAACCTAGTTAAGCCTTTAAATGTCACTTTAAATGTAAATTTAAGCCTTTAAATGTCAAGCTGAAGTGTCTTGAAAATTATCTAGTGAAATATTATTTACTGTCATAATGGCAAAGATAAAATAAATCCGTTATTAGAAATAAGTTATTAAAACTATTATGTTTAGAAATGTGTTAAAAAATCTTCTCTCCGTTAAACCGAGTTTGGGAAAAAAATTAACAGGGGGGCTAATAATTCAGTGGGGCTAATAATTCTGACTTCTGTATATGTGTGTGTATGTATATACATATATATCATTTTGAAAGTTTTTATTAATTCATATATTCAATATTCAATATTAATTGAATATTTTGCACAAAATAACGTAAACCCTTTACAGTGTTTTATGATGTCTGCCATGTATCTGTATGACAAAAAAAGATGTTTCATTTAGCCTATAATGACAGTATTCATGGAAAACGTCTTGTGTGATGACCTTTTACTGGGATATGAGTGAACTACACAGCCTGCATAAAAATCATTTGTATTCCGAATAAGATTTCTAGCCTGCATTTACATAAAGACAACAATGATTTGACAGAGTTAAAATTGCATATAGCATGGGATATGAAGATGAGACTTATATCTGTTTAGCGGAGACACATGTATGTGACCAAAGGGAAATGGAACCATTTTAACATATCAGACAGCTATCCAATCAGAGAAAATGCATGAAGTGACCAGGAGTAAACAGGCCCTTAAACATTACTATAGTCTTGACGATCAGCTAAACAGATCACTTGCAAGTCTGACAGACAGGAAGCACAAACACCTCTTCTCAGTTCTGTCTGTGCATCAGTGCAAACTGTTCTCTTCGATAATGTTAGCATCCTGCTTTAGGACTATACGTTTTAGTTTTTTTTTTGTACGATTTTCATTGTATGAACCTGCCACTATTAAGATAATAGGAGGAAATCTCCATTTTTATGCGCTAACAGTGGTTCCATTGTTGTCCACAAAGCATGTGCGTATGTTTCTATTGCTGTTGTCATTGGTTCTGAATTGCGAAGAGATAAATGAAAGACAAATCTTGATAGCTGTCTTTCTTTCTTTGAGGTCAAACTTGAGTCCATGCCATACCAACTGTGTGTGATTTCAGTTTATAACATGGTGTAAATGTGATATCTTCACTACGTTTGCCTGCCAGTGACTGGCCACTGAAAAGATGACTGAATATGAAAACAGTCACAATAGTTTTAAAGGAAAAACAGTTAGATTGTGAATATGTGGAGGTAGAAAAACGTAAAAACAAGTCTGAATCCAATGTTCATGTAGAATCCTGTCTATTCAAATGCCTTAATATGACTTGTAAGGCAGAACTGGTATACTTCATAGTCTCAATCACATTCCACAAATGGTGATTTAAAACAATTATATTTCAGCTAAGTCTATATGTGAAGATACATATTCACCCAGGTATCTCTAAATCCTTAAAGTGTTAGTTCACCCAAAAATGAAGATAATATTATTAAGTGCATGTCATGATTTTGCTAAGTACGAGGCGATGCTGGATTAACATCTTGTTGATCCTAGAGCATGATTTTTGTTAGAAAATGTAATCTGTTCCCTACCCCTAAGCCCAACCATAACTGTAAATTATTCCCAAAACCAGAGGGGAATAATAGTTGGATAACAATCATGTAGACGTCCATAAACCGAACCATAAGCCTAAACTTAACATATCCCTTAATTCGGTAAACATATCTCTTAATTCTGATTGGCTGATTGGAATGTTGTTCCAGGATCAACATAGATGTTAATCCAGGTCCAATCCAATGTCCTACTTCGTGAAATCAGGTTGGCGATTATTAAGTACTTACCTTCATGTTGTTCCAAAGTTCTGAGACCTTTGTTCATTTTCGGAAGACAAATTAAAATGTTTTGTGTGAAATCTGTGAGCTCCCTCATTCTCTATAGAAAGCAAGGTTCCTGACTTTTTTTATGTGGTCACAACAGTTTTCTCGTTGCATAGTAACATGTTGAAATGTTTTTATAGCTGCAAATAATAAGCTGAACTTTTCACAAAAATAATTTGTTTTTTTTTGGTTATTTAAACAAAAAATTATGATTAAATAAAAACTTAATAGTTAAACAATACAGTTTTGGTTATTTAAAAAATAAATATATAGCCTGTATCACATGCCATTATATCTTTTTATTAAATGTATATTTTTGTTTTCATTTAATAAACAATGTATTTTCTAGTAGGGCTACTCAAATTTATATTCGGGTTACCAAAAATCCGAAGAGTGCCTGTTTGAAGGGCTATCAGGAATTTAGAAATTTTGCGAGCCCTGATTTCCAAACATTCATTTGTTCATTCATTTTCCTTTGACTTAGTCCCTTATGTTTCAGGAGTCATCACAGCAGAATGAACTGCCAACTTATCCAGCTTATGTTTTACACAGCCAATGCCCTCCCAGCTGCAACCCAGTACTGGAAAACACCCATACACACTTAGACACAATCATACACTGCGGCCAATTTATTTTATTAGGTTCATCTGTGCCGCATGTCTTTGGACTGTGGGAGAAACCAGAGCACCCGGAGGAATCCACCCCAATATGGGGAAAACATGCAAACTGCACTCCATCTGGCCCAGCTGGGACTCAAACCAGCAACCTTCTTGCTGTGAAGTGACAATGCTAACCACTGAGCCACTGTGTCGCCAAGTACAAACGTATAGAATATAGCCACCAAATGTTTATGAACTTAAAGTCAAAATCAATTCTCAATCTGGCTTTCAATAATTTAACAAAAACTGCTTATGTCACTGTCCAAAAACTTTCCTACCTTGTTTGTTCTACTTAAGTACTTAAGTAAGCCATTTTCTTAAACAAGTACAAACTTAAGCAACTGACATTTCACTATTTTTTGACAATATTTAAAACCATAAACGAACATTTGTTTAGAATTGTTTTCTCAACATAATAAACACCCTTTGAAACAAACAAAACAGAAATAGAAGCATTAACAGCCACACTGCCATGCAGAATTCTCTATTGCAAACCCCACATATATATATATATATATATATATATATATATATATATATATATATATATATATATATATATATATATATATATATATTAGGGGTGTAACGATACACCAAAGGCACGGTTCGGTTCACGGTTTTGGAGCCACTGTTCGGTTTGGTTTCTGTTTGCTGTGGGGTTAGGGTTGATGTCATCTTAACAGTAATGCTAAGGAACAATAGATTAACTTAATAACAAGAACAACTAAACATTTTCTTTATTAATTTTGCCATCACATTTTAGTACAGTCAGGATACCAGAGTAAACAACAAAAATTAAATAAATACCTCCAATATAGACTAGTCAGAAAAAACAATTCTCTTTAGTGCAGCCATCTTAAGAAAGTAAACTCCAATTAAATAAATAACTGCAGTGTTGACTATAGTGAAAGATAAGCAGGCTTGTCCTTTCTAAGGACATTTGGAATATTCAATTAAGTTTTAAGTTCTTCTTTAAAAACACCATAATGTCCACATTCTCAGGTGAGGGGCTTGATTTCTGTGCAGACACAGACAAAGTGATGCTCATTTTAGTTATCATTTAGATAGGTTTCCGTTTAAATTAATGAAAAAATTATATACATATAATGTGCTTGTAAAGTGTTTTTTACATGACCTATTCACCAGTAAAATACATTGCAGTTTTGTCTGAAACTAATGTTAGGGTTGTAGTATATTAGTTGTATTTTTGCCTCTCTCTCTCTCTCTCCATTAGAATTTAATGCATGTAAAAAGACAAATACAATATAAAATACAATGCATATAAAGCTGCTTTTATATTCTCATGTCACCAAGTAATATAAGTAAAATATATATTTCCTCCAGCAAATTAATTTCGACTTAAATACCCTGAATATTTATCCTCATCTTCAGAGTTTTGGGACTGTACATCAGAAATCCAGGTAGGCCCCATTACAGCAGTCTCTACTGGGCTCTGAGGATATGATCTCAGCTCATCTTTATTCCTGCAGGTTTTATCAGGTTCAACTTTGTGTTGCTCTGCTAAAAATCCTCCTAGCCTCACAGAAAACAGGTTTACATCTGTACTGTTTTCACTGTCGTGCTTTTCCAAAGCAAGGGGGACAACAGAACATAAGTTGTGAAGTGGAGTTGTTCGATGCGCAAGGTGTCCACACCTAGGAGAGGCTGTTGGTTCAGCTGGCTCAGTATGGACATGACTGCCTTCGTGCACAATCAAATCACAATTCTGAGCATTCATGGAAGAGGTGGGGCACAGCTGTTTGTCTGGACTTTGATTCATAAGCAAATCAGAACTAGATGACACTGGACAAATAGAGAGAGAGGAACCCTGAAAGGTCTGATAAAGGTCCACAAGTTTTTCATATTTCAGATCCTCCTCTGCCTCTCCCTCAATCTCTTTTTCCAGTCTGCCTTTCTCCTCATAGAGAGCACTGATGGGTTCACCAGCAGGGATAAAAATAACATTATTTATACCCTGATAAGAGCCCAGAACTGCTGGAAGATCTGCTTTTAGGCAAAAGAAGTGAACAACAAGTCTTGGAGTGCACATCACTAATATCACCATCAGCAGACAAAGAATGACAGAGATAACTGCATCTGAAACATTTGCTGTTTTAGGGGTTGAGGCACATACTGGTGGTGTATTGGGTGGGCTTCGATCAATGATACTGACAGTCACACAGTACCTTTGGCCAGGGGCCAGGTTCTTAAGGGTTACATTCTCTGACCATTCCATATCCCTAGGAAACTCTCTTCCATCTTCACTGCTGACCATCAGTCTATACTTCAACTTGAATGACTTGTAAATTTCGGAGAGCTTCTCAGAAGGTGCTCTGAGACTTACACACAGTGATTGATTACAGACTATAATTGTCACCAGCGGTGGCTCTAAAATAGTGTTATGAATGGGTTTGAATGGGCCACAGGAGGAATTCCGTGAAATATGGCTGCCTAGAGCGGCAGACACATTAATGTAATAGGTTTCGTCCACATTAGAAAAGGCTTCTGTAAGATTACATAGTAGAGGGGATGTCACATTTTCACAGGACTTCACCACCACCATACTCCCACTGAGAGTTTGTATTCTGACTGAGTAGTGGACACCATCAGGACAGCCTGGCCCCATTTTCCAAGACAACAAGTGGACAAAATAATGGGACGACAGGTTTAGATGTTCCGGGGCAGGTATTTCCATGCATAACACTAGGTTAAATAGAACAGTGAATGCAAGTATACTTGTTATCACAGACATTGTGCAATGTCTCTCGGATTCGGATTTAGGTCACTCCAGCAGTCGTGTTTTAGCTGCCTTCATAGAGACATCCAGTGATTTATTTTCCATAAGTTCCACTTTTCCGCAAAGTTCTTTATAAATATCGGTCCATACTTTCCGTTGAAATTATGTATGTAAACATGCTTTTCAACGTAACGAACTTTCTCTCTCTCTCTCTCTCTCTCTCTCTCTCTCTCTCTCTCTCTCTCTCTCTCTCTCTCTCTCTCTCTCGCTCTCCATGCCTGTCATTTCTGTATGTCCGCCTTCACGGTCAGGAGAACGATCTATTATTACTGGGCGACTTGGCGCGGGAATATAAAAATGACGTCAGGAAAAGCGGAGGAGAGCGCATCTTCCTTTGATCTCGTTTTTCGTGTATTTTGCTAACATGATTATGAATTTCTTTGTTTTTGCTTAACTTTCGTTTGGGCAAAATTATTTTGCATTAGTTTTGCCCACTTTGAGAAATTTTGTGATTTTTGTACACTTTTATTTCGATTGATTTGTTTGTTGCTTTTTTGTTCAGCTCTTTCTCGTCATATTGAGCTATACCTCCTCAAGTTCACTCTTTTCTCAGAGTAAGGTGGATAGGGAAGATGTCTTACGACTTCCATTTTGCAAACACGTAGAAAATGTATTGTTAAAGACATCAGGTAAGAGGTGAACGTCATCTTTGTATTTATTTTATTCTACAGTTCAGTATAGGGAAGAATAAGGCGCACGGCGATGAAAACCTTTTTTTCTTTTCATTAGTTTCTAGCGAGGTAAGGGGTTAAATCCCTTTTGTTGGCAGTTCTGTTGTCAGTGTCATTTGCATACACCCTCACATTGTGAAATTTACCACATTTTTTAAATGTTATTCCTTATTAAGTTTCGTGAAACAGTTAGTTACGACAGATAGTGTGCGCTTTGTCTACGACACGAATTCCATTCCTGTACTCCACTGGAAAACCAAAATGTTCCCAAACAGGAGACTTAAATGTATTTGGGGGATCTGCAATCTCAATATATGCGAAGCAGCCTTCCTGCATATACAGTAGTAATGGAGTGTGATCGCTCACTCAAGTCACATGACATGACGTGCACTTGGAAAATACTATTCTAAATTCTAAAACATTAGAATATAATATTTAGAACAAAAGCTCATCATTACTAATACAATTTAATCAAATGTGATAAAATAAAGATGTTTTGGTTCAATTAGAGACAAGTGACGTCAACCTTAACAGTGGGCAGCAGGGGGCGTGACAGTATCGCGGTCCGCCACGAGAGTTTCGCGATACGTATCGTGGTTGGTGTATCGCGATATTTCGGTTCGGTTTGTAGTATCGTTACACCCCTAATATATATATATATATATATAGTCAGGGCTTTACATTAACACCCGCCAAATGCGGGTAGATTTCAGCTCTGGCGGCTTAGACAGACAGCGCCACTAGCCACGTTGGCTGGTTGGAAATAATTTTTTAAATTGTAGTTTTTTTTAAAAGCAGGGTTTGAAAATAAGCGTGGCCCAATATTCGTGCAAATGTGATCTTAGAATCGAGAAGCAGCACGACTGACAAAAATAACTGTTCGCGCGAGCAGAAAGCAGGTAAATACTGAACGAGTGGATGATCACTCGCACGCACAGATGATGTGATGTGCGCGACTGTTAAAAAGCGCGCTTCCGTTTACTTGCGCGAAGCAACTGTCACCGTGCCTAGAGGGAGCGCAACTGGTCCCCTTTGAAATAGACTGGACAAAGAGCAATGATCGTGCACCCACAGTCCGGCCGCTTTCAAGAGCTCAAGATTAAAACAAAAATACATATTCTTTTGTAAGCAGCAGCGGTCACTGCTTTCATTTACAGGCTTATATTAACTGTGCGCGTGATTATCCTTTCATTATCAAACACGGTATGTTTCACCTGCTTTCTTTTGCTTACAGTTATTTTTGTTAATATGGTTTAATTATATTTCTTTATAATAACATTGCTTTAATGGGAGATTAATCCCAGTTTATGTGTAGTTAACTGGTGATCTGAGCTTTAGCCAGGACAGATTACTGTGCATACTTTAGGTACATGACAATAATGCTTTATTAAATGTAATGTTTTTTTGAAAGAAATGTTTTGTTGAATTAAAAAGTGCACCTTTACAGCTATATTTTCCTTGTTTTGACAAAGAAATACTTATTTGGTGTGGTCAGAGATAAACTTGGGTAAATCCTTAATTTTGAGCCCTGAAAAGTCATGTGAAATAAAAACTGATTGCATTGTGACACAACCCATTTGCTCATGCACACTGAGGAAGCTGATACACAATACACACAATAAGTTAAATGAATAAGAAGGCATGTGGACATAACATATCTAAATCAAGTCATTTTAGCATGTCAAAGTCAAATTTAAGCATATAAAGTATATTTTCCCAACAAGAAAATTGTGGCTAGTGAAAATGGCGAGTGGCTAGTAATGTTGGAAATCTACTAGCCACAGTGGCTGGTGATCAAAAAAGTTAATGTTAAGCCCTGTATATAGTCCTACTGCACCCAACTCGGTCTGAGTTGGGATTGAACCAGCGATTCTTTGTATGGGAGTCGGTTGCTCTAACAAGGAGGCTAAAGACCATGGCCTCTATTGTCTTTCGTTAGAGCACCTTTAGAGGTCAGAGGAGTGAGGTTTATCTGCATAGCACTTAGGGTTGGGCGATGTTGACCAATTTGGCATCGTACGATGTCTAATGTGAACATTGGCGATGGACGATGACATCGTCGTCGTAGGCGGGGTGGGGGTGGTTGTTGTTAAATATCAATTAATTCATAACAAATTTAATAATTGTATTCCTATCGTTTTCACTACCTGACCCACATGGTCTTTGCTTTACACATTAACCAAACCATAAATAAATAAAGTTATACACAAATTACCACCTGTCAATCACTTTTTTTCTGCGGGACTCTGACATGAATAAGCAGAGTGATCTGTGTCCTTATAATGGCTTTTTCCCCACAGCTGGTGGCGGAGACGAGAGTTTGTTTGGAGTTCACTGTAATTTGTATTGTGATTAATGATAACTTTTTTATTACTATTATTATGAGGAAATAATAACAAGTAAAGATGCTAGGGCTTGATCGTTTCGGCGTATGCGCCCGAAATTTTATGCGACCTAAAATAAATATTTGAAAGCATATGTGCTAATGCATAAATTGAAAGTTTTCACTGCAAAATCCTCATCGCCTGCGCGGATTTAGGAGACATTTATGCAGGATGCATCTTTGCATCTAAAGACGCCAAACGCAGCGCTCAGAAACAGATTAAAACAGTTGTTATGCGATTGTGAACTTGCTGAAGTAAAACAAGCCCTCAATGCTTGCCCCGCCTTTGTGCTCTTCTTATTGGCCCACTGCGCTAGAACTGAACGCGAATGGATTGGTTAATATCAGCTGTCAATCACTCAGTCAATGCCTTCTGCCTTCACATGACAGGAGCTGCAACCGCGGAAATGTGAAGCGCTGACAGATTTAGTTTTAGAAACCATAACGTTACTAATAATGGCACATCTTATTAGTGATCATGTGCTAAATGTTAATCCACCATTTACACTGCTCCAAGTAGGGCTGGACAATAATTCGATATCAATATGTATCGCGATAGAATTTTTTTCAATAACGATGATATGATTTTTGAACCCATTTCCGATATTTCGATATAAATTTGCATATATATAAATATATATATTATTATTTATATAAGATCTTATACATGTGTCACTTGTCACTGAATGACGTTCAGTGCTCAGCCGTCAGAAAGAGCGTGGTCTGATCTCACTTACGTGATGACGAACAACACAGACACGCTGCCTGCCAGCGCTCAGCACAGCAGTTGGTTTAAGCTGCGCCGCAGAAAGTTTTAGCTACAAAATGAGTGCTCTGAATACAGATGCGAATGAACAAGCTTCCACAAGTAAGAATGCAGACGAAATAGTTGATAAGAAAGGAAAGACTAATGCAGTGGTGTAGAAGTGGTTCAGTTCAGTAAAGTTAGCAACAGATTCGCAGATTCGTATTTTCCGGATCAATAACTCATGACCGAAACATTGTTCCTACACAAATAGCACATTTTTTTTAACTGTCGCAATGTATACAACCACCTACAACCCTATTTTCCTAAAAATGAGCTTTCCTACGCGCTGGACGCATTATATTGATCTCTATGCCCAGGCGGCAAAGGGACCGATCCTTAGGGACCGTCTACAAAGAGCAAAACGCAAAAAACAATACTACAAAAGCTGTCAATAACTTCCCTCTAACTCTTTATACTGCCATCAAACTCAGATCACACGTCACTGCTGTCCTGCTGGTTAGACTACAACACTTATTTTTCTAAAAAACTATTTAGCATATTTGTTATGAATTTTTATTATGAAAAATATTCAATAACTGTACTGTAAATTACTGTACTCTCACCAAATTCAGTTCACACATCACTGCTGTCCTGCTGGTTATACTACAAAACTTATTTTTCTAAAAAACTATTTTGCATACTTTTTATGAATTTTTGAGCTTTATTTATTTGATAGTTTATTTCACATTTCTTGTTTGTATAGGCTAAACACAAATAAAAAGTGAACAAATTTTTTTGTACTGTTTTTATTTTTAAAAAAAAGTTATAAGAGTCTGAAGGTATTATCGACTTTGCAAATTCACTTTGCAGACATTTGTAGGTACAGACATCCATTGTGTGCGTTCTTGGGAGTTTTTCCTTTCTTTTTAATATTGTCCATATCGATATCGGAATTATATCGTATCGACCGAAATAAAAAAATATATCGTGATATAAATTTTTGCCATATCGTCCAGCCCTAGCTCCAAGAGTGGATAAAAGATTTCCAGTGGCTTCAAGTCCGCTATAAAAATATCTAAAGCCATTCACTGTAAAGTCTGTGGGACGGGGTTTGCAGGTAATAGCGTTTGCCACTGAATCTACACATTTTAAGCACGAGAGGTGCTGTATAATCCTCACGATGTATTTAATCCTCACGATGCTGTTAGCCGTGCAAGCGGCAGCTATAAGTAAAATATAACACAGCTCATGAAAAGACTGTTATTGCTATTAAGATGACATGCAAATAATAAGTTATATATCAATATAAATGTGGGGCAGGCGATGGATCACGATGCCGGCTCAGTATCGTGAAGTTTATCGGCCATCGGCGATGGACGATGGCATCATCTGTCGGCCCAACCCTAATAGCACTACACTAGCTGGCCTCCGCTAGACTTACCCCCCCTAAACCTCACTCCCATCCCGGTCAAGCCCCCACAGTTAACCCACCAGTCCTACTGCACCCAACTCGGTCTGAGTTGGGATTAAACCAGCGATTCTTTGTATGGGAGTTGGTTGCTCTAACAAGGAGGCTAAAGACCATGGCCTCTAGTGTCTGTCGTTAGAGCACCTTTAGAGGTCAGAGGAGTGAGGTTTATCTGCATAGCACTTCGCTAGCTGGCCTCTGCTACAAATATATTACAGAACATCGATCCTAAAATTTTATTTTCCTAACAAGGTCATATTCAGGATGAACAAGCTCTAAATGTAACATTTATTACAATTATAGCAATTAGAAAGAACAAACTGTTTTTATTTTCTATTATTATTTTGGTTTGTTTACAACCTTTTTGAAAAAATGTTTCACATTCAATATTCATGGTATTGAATTCAAACCGAGAAGAAAAAAAAAGCAGATATTTTTTTCTTCTGCAATATTGTCGTCTAGGTTGAGTAATGCAGACACCAAAATCTCAGACAGACACCAAAATCAAGAGAGCAGTTGCAGCTGGCTTTTAGAGGTGCTAGAAAATATGCAATTCTTTTGATTATTGTGATAAGGATATTTCATTCATTCATTCATTCATTTTCTTTTCGGCTTAGTCCCTTTGTTAATCCGGGGTCACCACAGCGAAATGAACCGCCAACTTATCCAGCACATGTTTTACACAGCGGATGCCCTTCCAGCTGCAACCCGTCTCTGGGAAACATCCATACACACTCATACACTACAGACAATTTAGCCTACCCAATTCACCTGTACCGCATGTCTTTGGACTGTGGAGGAAACCGGAGCACCCGGAGGAAACCCACGCGAACGCAGGGAGAACATGCAAACTCCACACAGAAACGCCAACTGACCCAGCCGAGGCTCGAACCAGCAACCTTCTTGCTGTGAGTCGACAGCACTACCTACTGCGCTACTGCGTCACCAAGGATATTTCAGCAATTCAAAATTTCTACATTTTAAAGTGGTCAAAATGACATTTTGTGTTTTAGTCTATCGGCTGGATTGTCCAATAATGCTGTCCCATTGTGCCTATTTCTGTTATCAAACGATCAGTTAAAACTAAATCACATACATATTTTAGATGTGCATGCTGTTATTAATTTGCTAAATGTGTTTTTACTGTAGTTTATGTAATTCTTTGCTGCCAGCTACAGTATAAAACCATTTTTACATCACAAAAAGGTCAGCATTTTCACTTTTACTCAGCAGCATTTAATTCATGCTAAAACTCTGAGGAACTGGATGCATGTATAATGTAAGGAGTGGAAAGTATGTCCCTGACAGAACTTGTACAATTGTTTTCTGGGATGGAGGTTGTGATGATGGATGATGTGATGATGTTCACTGTGCATATATTTGTGTCCTTGGAGATGTGGGCTGTGGCTGTCCATGGTACTGTGGTCCTGTACTGACTCAGTAGGTGCAGAAAATTTAACGTCAAACAGCCGTGTATGTACGACCAATCCTGTTGCAAAATCTGGCGAAGAGGCCATACGATGGTAATAGTTTGATTTAGGTCAATGTCAGTTTTGCTTCAATAATATGACTGAAATAGGAATACCCCACATTTTAATTAAATTTGTGTTTACTATGATTATGAATTTAGTAGGATTATGGGAATCAAAAATCTCAGTTTACATGGTAGATTTTTAATCAGATTATTTTATTAATTATATTAAAACTTGAGTATTGGTGTCCACAAAAACTTACTGAATGATCTGCTGACTGGCTGAACAGTGAGAATGGCATTCTTTCAGGTTGGCATTTGAGTCAGGATTAGTAATAACAAAGTTATGCCTAGTAGTTGTCATTGAGAAGGTAAAGATAGACAGTGTTTTGGTAATGCATTACAAGTACAGTAATGCTAGTTACAAAATTAGATAGGCATGCACCGATCCCGATACTTGGATCGGATATCGGTTCGATATCGCATATTTTTGCTGGATCGGGTATCGGCCAGCTGGTACCGATCTAAATCCGATCTTGTCCGTGCGCTATATTCTGTGTTTATAAGCCAACTAATCCATAAAGCCATAAGGCTCTAGAACGTTGTCATAAAGGCCTACTATATCCCAAATGTTCTGAAGAAATTCTACTGTTTAATGTGAAGTACAGATGAATATTTGAGTGTCTAAATTCATGTTCAGCTCTGAGCTTCCCGCCGCTGCGCCTGTCTATCATTCTCCATTCATTCTCAATTCAATCTGCTTGTCGCATTTGACAACAGAAAAACTTTCTCTTAGACTTTCTCAATTTTTTGCATTAAATAGGTTCATTTTGACCTGCAGCAGGAGTTAATTTCATCATGTTTACGCTGCTTTGTCTGTTAGATCAGATCACATTCGCAATTCTGAAGTGGAGACGGTTATTTCCTGCTCTTCACACACAAAGTAGGCCTACCTGAAATGTTTAATTAGAAAAGCCTCAATAATGCAATGGACAGATCCTCAACGCACTTATTTCTTCCATTTGAGCTGCTGTTTTGCAAATGTCTGCAGATACCGGAGCGCTGCGCGCTTTGTCTCACATGCATCAATCGCTTTCATTCACATGCCGGCTGCATGCGCAGAGGTGACGTGCGCCGCCCCGAAAGATTATTCTTACAATGATTTTGTTCTCCCAGCCTTCAGATTAAGTTTATTTTTCCAAGGTGATTACTTTAATTGCTGCGAATAGTTTTAAAGCCTGGCCCATTGTGGTCAAAGTAGTTTATTAAATAAATTAAAGGTGAAACTGGCGGGCGCAATATGGATTGTTATTAACAAAAAATGATTTAGCCTAATATAGGCTATTCTGAAACTGTGAATATTTCACTGTAATTTAATATATTAAAATTTTATTTAACAGACCAGTTTGTGTTTTGGCGCTGAAGCATAGGCCTATAAGTGGACCTTGTTTTGAACTTTCTCCGTCTCACTCACGGCGAGATTTGGAGAGGGATTATTAAGTAAAACTTGCATCAGACGGTTTAGTTTAATCTGCATCAAACCTGCAGAAAAATATCAGACTTTAATTTAATATAATTAATGCATTTAATAAAAGGCTGATTATTTTACCAAGGATGTCAATAGTAGCCGATTGCAGATTTCAAAGAATAATTTTTATATTAAAAAGGAAAGGACAATATCACAACAAATGCTCAAATAAAGTAGCCTAGTTCACAGCAAGCATGTCTTAGTTAGATTGTGCCGTCTGTCATGTATACCTAGGTCTGTTATTTTTTTACTAAAGATACTGTATATGATTTTAGTTTAGCACCAGAGCTATAGAAACTGCTCATTTTGGTTAATTTTGTCTCGTTAACCGAATGTTAACCGTTAACAGATTAATATTAAAACACTATTTAATTTTAAAAATAGTTGACGTGCCTATTTAGTGTGACACATTAAATATTGCGTTTTAAAATACTTATTTATTTTAACATGTGAACAGCATACAGAACATAATATAGCATCTTCACCTGCTGTGTTTTCAGCAGCATAGAAAAACAGCGCTGCGTGTAAGTGACAATGAACCTAAAGGCTCTATGTTGACTTTTTGTAAAGTATTGGCTACTACATAGCATATAACAATTTTGTTGTTTACATATGATATTGCATTATTTGCATACATGTTTTTTTAAGCTGTAAAATGAAAGCCTCAGTTTGGTGCGAGGTTCATTATGCAAAAACAAAGAAAAACTTTAGATTTGTTTGATTGGTAGATTAGGCTATAGGCTAGGCTATTTAAACATTTATATTATATAAGAACTATTAATAACTGTAATTTTCCAAATGGAAAAAAGGTTGATTTGTTTGTTTTCGATTTTTGATTTTGCTTCTTTGACAAAATACATCTGTAGGCACGTGTGGTTGCACGTTACTGTTACTGCACACACTTTTCCATTCCAAAAACGCGAGGCGCACTGGCACTGCCTTTATTGATGTCAAGAGAAAAAGGAGCGCGGTGCCCTTTTTTATGTCACTAGGAAACGACTGAATCAGCTGAGCTGTATTGTGTGCGAGTGTTCCTGTCAGTAATTGTAATTTTTGCATTATGATATTCAAGATTTGTAAAGTCATACAGCTTTGAATGACTTGAAACAGCGACCACAAGTCTCTCCTCCATCATTAAAAGCTCGCCATAGCAGTCTTGACAACACAAACACTGCTGTCACCTCAAAGGAAACCCCGCCTCTGCTTTAATTTGATTGAAGAATGAAAAAGACGCAACTGGGGTAACATGCTCGAGCGCACATAGCAGCGCAATGTCAAACTGGCAAAACCATTCAAAAGATGCACTACTCGATCTTAACGCAAAAAAACGTTGGGGACAAAAAAAAAAGTGGTGGGGGGAACAAAAAAAAAACGGCACAGTATCGGGATCGGATCGGTATCGATCGATATTCAGAATTTTGGTATCGAGATCGGATCGGTTCTAAAAACATGGTATCGGTGCATCCCTAAAATTAGATTACCCTTTCAAATAACAATTAAAAAGGCTTATTCCGTGTAGGCATGGGCCGGTATAAGATTCTGACGGTATGATAACCTTGGATAAAAAATATCACAGTTTAATGTAGGGGTGTAACGATACTACAAACCGAACCGAAATATCGCAATACCCCAACCACGGACCTCGATACTTTCACACACCCTGGTGCCCATTGCTGAGGTTGACATCACTTGTCTCTAACTAATTGAACCAAACATCTTTATTTTATCACATTTGATTAAATTGTATTAGTAATGATGAGCTTTTGTTCTAAATATTATATTCTAAAGTTAGTATTTTCCAAGTGCATGTCATGTCATGTGACTTGAGTGAGCGATCACACTCGATTACTACTGTATATGCAGGATGGCTGCTTCGCATATATTGAGATTGCAGATCCCCCAAACAAATTTAAGTCTCCTGTTTGGGAACATTTTGGTTTTCCAGTGGAGTACAGGAATGGAATTTGTGTTGTAGACAAAGCGCACACTATCTGTCGTAGCTAACTGTTTCACGAAACTTAATAAGGAATAACATTTAACAAATGTGGTAAATTTCACAATGTGAGGGTGTACGCAAAAGACACTGACAACAGAACTGCCAACAAAAGGGATTTAACCCTTTACTTCGCTAGAAACTGATGAAAAGAAAAAAAGGTTTTCAGCGCCGTGCGCCATATTCTTCCCTATACTGAACTGTAGAATAAAATAAATACAAAGATGACGTTCACCTTTTACCTGATGTCTTTAACAATACATTTTCTACGTGTTTGCAAAATGGAAGTCGTAAGACATCTTCCCTATCCACCTTACTCTGAGAAAAGAGTGAACTTGACGGGAAAGAGCTGAGCCAAAAAGCAACAAACAAATCAATCGAAATAAAAATGTACAAAAATCACAAAATTTCTCAAAGTGGGCAAAAGTAATGCAAAATAATTTTGCCCAAACGAAAGTTAAGCAAAAACAACGAAATTCATAATCATGTTAGCAAAATACACGAAGAACGAGATCAAAGGAAAATGCGCTCGTGTGCTGCTTCTGACGCCATTTTTATATTCCCGCGCCACGTCACCCAATGATGATAGACCAATCAGCTGTCGTGAAGAAATGACAGGCATGGAGAGAGCGAGAGAGAGAGAACGGGAGGCAAAAATACAACTAATATACGGCTACAACCATAACATTAGTTTCAGACAAAACTGCAATGTATTTTACTGGTGAATATGTCATGTAAAAAACACTTTACAAACACATTATATGTATATTTTTTTATTAATTTAAACTGAAACCTATCTATCTAACTGAAAACTTGGATAACTAAAAATGAGCATCATTATGTCTGTGTCTGCACAGAGATCAAGCCTCTCACCTGAGAATGTGGACATTATGGCGTTTTTGAAGAAAAACGTAAAACTTAATTGAATATTCCAAATGTCCTTAAAGAGGACAAGCCTGTTTATCTTTCACTAGTCTACACTGCAGTTATTTATTTTATTTTAGTTTACTTTCTTAAGATGGCTGCACTAAAGAGAATTGTTTTTTCTGACTAGTCTATATTGGAGGTATTTATCTAATGTTTGCTATTTACTTCGGTATCCTGACTGTACTAAAAATGTGATGGCAAAATTAATAAAGAAAAAGTTTAGTTGTTCTTGTTATTAAGTAAATCTATTGTCCTTAGCATTGCTGTTAAGATGACATCAACCCTAACCCCACAGCAAACAGAAACCGAACCAAACCGTGGCTCCAAAACCGTGAACCGAACCGAATCATGCCTTTGATGTATCGTTACACCCCTAGTTTCATGGTATCACGGTATTGTGATTACTGCTCTGAAGTATGTTCTTTTGAAATGTCTGGGTGAAAAACAAAAACTTTTTTCCTCATTGAAAACAATACATTTAAATTTTTGAAAGATTTATAATATTTTGGAACAGCATGTTCAGGCTAAATAATTCTAATGAGTCATTGACTTTTGCTGTCTTTATTAGTTTCAAAAACACAGATTTCTTTACAATTTAAAACAGCATCTTTAAATATTTTTCCAAAGAAAAAACCTAAATAAAAATTCTTAGACATACCTTAAGAACAGTATTACAGAAAATGTTGGCGGTTTTAATACCTTGACTTTTCCAAACCACGGTATACCTTGAAAACTGTTATTGTCCCATGCTTAATTCCATGGTTTGTTAAGATTTGGATTCTGATTGCTTGGAAAGTGTGCAATAAAATGATTTGTTTCACAGGTAGTTCCAGTCAGATTTGACCACAGTTTTAAATAGATGCTAATCTGCGGTGATTGGTTCGATGACCCAGTCTGGGGCTGGGCGATTAATCAAAAAGTAATCGAAATCGACATTCAGGACCTATAATTGATCAAATATTTTCAGGTAAATTTTTTCCATTACTTGCCCTACCGCATGTAGAGTCATGTGACTCCAGGCTGGTTTATTCTTCTGCATCGAGCGCACGCGTATTTACGCAGTTGCATCTCAAAAAATGTAAGCTTGATAGTGGTGACGACCATGGGTGGCGTGGAGAGCAAAACACAACATTGTGGGTCACGATGATCACTCAACACAGCAAGGCTGAGGCTGATTTCTACTTCTGTGGCCACTTTGCAGCAACATCTGATCTCTGGTCAAGTAGGACGATGGGCCCATTCTTGAGACTTACTTTGCACTACATTGATTATGTTTGGAAACTGCACCAGAGATGCCTTGAGATGACATTTTCCATTACATTAAAATGATTATTTTCATTAAAGTATACATGTTTAAAATGTTATTTACATGATATACAAAAGTTATTTTATTCAGAAGAGATACTGCTTATTTTCTACTTGATTTAAAAAGTTTTTTTTTTATTTTTCACTTTTTTTTATAAGAAAAAATTGACTTGGTTTTAGGCAATGTGTGTTTTAATTTCAGTTGTTCAATGTTGATGTTATAATAATCAATAAATAAATATTAATAGACAGTAGATAGTGTGTTTTCTTCAATTATTTTAAAATCAAGTAATGCAAAAATCTCTCACCTGTAATATGTGAGAATATTTACTGTACAAAACATGTCTGTGAACTATGAAAGCAAATAAATAAATAATCGTTCATTAATCGTAATAGAGTTCAAATGTTCAATTAAACGATCGGCTGCTGGCCAGGATCACTGTGGCAGGCCAGATGACCGTCCGGCCACCGGGAAATGTCCCGGTGCTCCCTATAGCCAGTCCGCCCCTGATTAGGTGTTGTTACAAATTAGTTATATGCACACAGGTGTTGTTCAGCCACTGAAATCTTCCGGTGAAAGATTGATGTGACTATTTTCAGTTCCATAAGGTCCTTTTACAGCATCGATAATGTAGATTTTATTTAGTTTAACAACAAAACATCAGTAAATAGCACTATTCCGCCTAGCCTGCTTTACTGAGGTTAAGTTGGTTTTATATTCACATCACATTGGTTCATTTATGAACAATGACGACCTGTGACCGCTCACTATAGAATTGTTTACTATGCTACTCTGAATATTCGCGCTGAAATAGCATGTCAGTATGGTTTCGTAATGAGTGTAATTCCTGCATGCCGCCGGACAAGCACTAGTCGCTTTTAACACATGAGAGAGGGTTCTGCTGTCATCTTTATGGTGCGCATGCTCGTGTTTCAGGAGGCGTGGCTCTGGACGGCAGGGGAGGGACTGTGATTCAGAGATTTATGCTAAGCTGTTAGCATTGTGGAAGATCACCTACTGCACCTTTAACATAAAAATGTCTTCCAACATGGTTGTGTAAAATGGTTACTAAATGGTCTTAAAAAGGTCTTAAAAAGTCTTAAATTTGACATTATGATATCTGCAGAAACCCTGGTAATAGACAGCTCTAGACTGTTGAACCAATATGATTCAAACTGCAGATATGCCACATTGATTTCAGGAAATAGTCATCAACAACTAGGTTTTTTCTCTACATTTGGAAGACACACCTCACACAGTTTTTTTTTTTTTTTTGGTGACTTTAAAAGACTGGGAATACAGAGTCAGAGGTTATGGTTCTTTTTTTTCCCTTTTTTTTTTCTTGAAGTTATTGGACCATATATTTTGGGAAAAGTTAAAATTTTCTGCGTGTGTGCAGTACAAACAAGTTTTGGAAAAACACGAGTGTCGTTAAATTTGATTTAATGTCAATTAACTTCATTTAATCAAGTTGAATGTGAGTTATAAAAGTGTATACTGAATGTACAAACCAGATTTTCACACCAGCTTGACTGCTTAAAACAGCTAGCAGTACCTAAAGAGAGTACTGTAGAGCTGAACTAGTAAAATGTATTCATTTTTTTGTTTTATAGCATGCCCTTGTATGGCCCATAATGATTGTTTTTCCACCTTGATTAGAGTTTAAAAAAAGCTAAATTACACAATTTGATGTCTATTCTGTGTTTGAAATTTACCACTGTACTTTTGACAAGAACTTTTGCCAAGGTGACCAAGAGTCAAAGGACTTTCCTTCAAGGCATTTTAGTCCTGCCCACAGGCTCACACCATTGGTCAAAAGTACAGAGGTTGATATGGAACTTTGGGATCGCTTAAACAAACATCTTGTTTTGAGATGGCCAAAGTGCTTGCATGAATCAGCAAGTGGCATGAGACTTAAATTATAAAATTTAAGTTAACCATGTGTTTGAGTGGCTCTGTGTTCATAAATCGGCTTTGTAAACACACTCTCATGGCATCTGTTAGGCGGTTCTTCCCCTTCATGTCAGTAACCATAGTCTGTTTCTTTAGTTTTATGTGTTAGTTGCCTCAGCATGGGCAGCCGGAGCTCTCTTTCTGTGGTCTGGCCTCCAGCTGCTGAGCAGAACGAATGGGAAGCGTGGGCTGGAAAGTGTGTGGCTCGTGCCAGCCAGAGGAAGTTGAAGGTCCAGGTCCAGGCTTGGGCACAGAGCAGAGAGGAAAACTTTCAGTGATTCTTCTTACAGGAAGGATGCATGGCAGGAACCGCTTGTAAAACTGTGGGTGACATAAGTTGAAAAATGGGAGCAGGTTAACTCTTCGTTTTAAATAGTTTAAATTGTTGACTTGCTGGAGGCTCGCTCTCTGCAACTCTCACATGGTCCCCCACTGAAGCTAAGCAGGGCTGCGCCCGGTCAGTACCTGGAAGGGAGACCACATGGTTGCTGCCGTAAGTGGTGTTAGTGAGACCAGCAGGGGGCGCTAAACCTGCTGTCTTTGTGGGTCCTAATGCCCTAGTATACTGATGGGGACTTTATACTGCTCAGTGAGCACCGTCTTTTAAATGATACTGTATGTTACTGAGAACGAAGGTTCTGATCTCTGTGGTCGTTAAAAGTCCCAGGAAGTCCCAGCATTCTGGCCAAAATTTGCCCTCTGGCCTCTGTCCATCATGGCTTCCTAACCATCCCCATATTATAATTGACTTCATCACTCTGTCTTCTCTCCACCAGTCAGCTGGTGTGTGGTGTGTGGTTTGGCGCAATAGAGGAATTACCAACCTAAGTCACACATGACGTCACACGAGTTCAACCGCACATACCGGTTGCAAAAAAAGACCGGTTGCAATAGAAAACATGTCATGTTGTGCGGTAGGGTTGGGCGATGTTGACCAATTTGGCATTGTACGATGTCTAATGTGCAACATCGAGATGGACGATGGCATCGTTGTCTAGGTGGGGGTGGTTGTTTTTAAATATCAATTCATTCATAAATTAATAGGTTGTATCCTACTGTTTTCACTACCTGACCCACATGGTCTTTGGTTTACCCATAACCAAACCATAAATAAATAAATTTACACACAAATTACCACCTGTCAATTACTAAAGTAAAAAAAAGCCTGCAATGCTTGCCCCGCCTTTGTGCTCTTTTTATTGGCCCACTGCTCTAGCACTGAACACGAATGGATTGGTTAATATCAGCTGTCAATCACTCAGTCAATGCCTTCTGCCTTCAGATGACAGGAGCTACAACCGCGAAAATGTGAAGCGCTGAAGATGAGAGAATGAATATAACACTGACAGATTTAGTTTTAGAAACCACTAAAGTTACTAATAATCGCACATTTTATTAGTGATCATGTGCTGAATGTTAATCCACCATTTACACTTTTCCAAGAGTGGATAAAAGACTTCCAGTGGCTTCAAGTCCGCTATGAAAATAACTAAAGCCATTCACTGTAAAGTCTGTGGGATGGGGTTTGAAGGGTAACAGCGTTTGCCACTGAACCTACACATTTAAGCGTGAGAGGTACTGTATAATCCTTAATTTAATCCTCACGATGCTGTCAGCTGCAGAAGCGGCAGCTGTATGTAAAATTTACCACAGCTCATGAAAAGACCGTTATTGCTATTAAGATGACATGCAAATAATAAGTTAAATATCAATATCAGTGTTTCCCCTAGGTTTACAGTGTTGGGGTGGGGGGGAGGTTATGGTGGCTGGAGAAATGTAATGTTTAGACCATCACTGTACTCTTACTCATTCACTCGCCTCGCCATGATTTCCGGGTATTTTAACTAGGGCTATATAATATATATTATATATATATTATATATATATATATATATATATATATATATATATATATATATATATATATATATATATATATATATATATATATATATATATAATATAATATGCAATCAATATAACTTATCTCTAATACAACAACAAACTCTGTACCGCATCGGATGTCATTCCCTCCCTGTAAATGCTAGCGCTCCTGGTTTTTTCTGCAACCTCGCCGCGCGCGCATTCTGTATGTTTACAAACCGGTAATTTGTCTATATGGCTGCTGTTGCATGATCCAGGTGGATGCTGCACACTGATGGTGGATGAGGAGATTCCCCCTAAAAAAATGTGTAAAGTGCTTTGAGTATCCAGAAAAGCACTATATAAATGTGAAATGTAAGGAATTATAAATTTGTTTCAAAGAGGAAAGGAAATAAATCTTAACTGGTATCATTGTAAAATAAGCATTCTGTCACAGTTGAGAGTAAAACTATTGCAATGAAAAGGTAAATGCATCAAATTACATAAACCTTGTCAAGATGCTAGGATTTTTGGTACATTTTTAGCAGATTTATTTTGGCATGTTGTTAGCATGTTAAAGCAAGTTATCACCATGCTTTTTACATGTTTATCATGTTTTTGCAAATTACCATGCTTTGACTTGTTCCTAATATGTCTAACCTTTTTTGTAGAGCTTCTTGATTCTGATAACAATTTTGAATAGAAAATTTAAAACAAGAAATACTGCTACTAATAAAAATGTACTGGAGGTTTTGACAATTTATTTGCTAAAATTTGCCAGAATTAGTAAGGTGACTATCTATAGTGTGGTTAATGTTTATGGTTATCAGTGGTTGGATGCTACAGTCTTTCAGACAACAAAGCACTTGAATGCCACAAGCTCATTATCACTTTATTACAAAGAAGGACATTTCCAAATGCAGTTAAAGACAACATTAATCTTTTAGCAGTTAAAGTCATAAATTTTATTCTCAGAAATATATTTTGTTGTCTCTAGCCAGCGATCTCTTTTAATATCACAATTTCAACAAAATAGAAGTATTCTTTTTAAAAGTTTTTATTGGTTTCCTCTTAATATAACATACAGCACCACGCAAAATACAAATGCATGCACATTCTTCACAGTTTAGAAAAATATACTGTTACAAATTAGGAAAGTAGGAAAACAACAAATGCATAAAAGTAATCAACGGACACATTCATAGTTTAAGTAAAGAAATGAAATTCTCCCATATAACAACTTCCTTATGATCGCCATTCATTTTGCCTAACGTTCATATTACGCATTCTCAATCATGAATTCCATCCATAATTTAAGTGTAGGGCATTGGATGTCTTTCCAAAACCTCAGTATTATATGTGCTATAACAGTTATAAGGGAGAACTCCTCATTCGTAATACGTGGAACCTCAGTTTTATCACCTAAAAGACATATCCTGGGTGAGAGAGAAATATTAAATCCCAGGCATCCACCTACTGCAAATGTCTTAACACAGATTCCCAAAAAGGTTGAACTTCTAAAAAGTCGAACTGGAGGGTAGTAATACCTATGAAGTGACTGTATATACAGTATTTACCTCTTGCTTCTTTTATATATCTTCCATCCACTATAGGAAAAAATCCTATTCCAAGTATCTTTATCTATATCATTGTTAATATCTCTTTGCCAAATCAATCTTAAATTTTCACAATATTTATCATCAATCTTTGAACTAATAAATAAGATACTTTTTTAAGCTGTTTTGTGAGTTTGTAAAACTTTTCCAACATATTACTGTTCTGTGCCAGTTGTAAATATTTCCAAAAATGATTTTCACCTAATTTAAAAATTTCTTTCAAATTATCATAAGACATGAGTTTTTTGCTAAATAAAACATTTAAAGTACGTATGCTGCTTCTAAACAAACGTCCCCAAAACAGGGGCTTTTTTTTTCCAATTTTAACAAAGCGGTTTTTCCATATTGAAGAGTAGTATTGAGATAAGTGAGAGATTTGGCTTTTCTTGTGAGCAGTTTTTCAAACCTCTTCAGAATAAAGCAATATTGGGTTGAACTGATTTTTTTTTTTTTCCCATCTGTAAATTGTGAGAAAACCTTTATTAGTCGGAACGGGGAGGTGAGTTGTCTTTCTATTAATACCCAATCTATATCCAAATCCTCTTCCCCCCAATGGTTTGCAAGTTTTGTCATTTCAAATGCTATTTTTATAAAGTTCTGTACTTAGTAATCCACCTTCTCTAGGTATAAATAATTTATTAATCCTCATCCTTTTACCTTCCAATAAAAGAAAAAATCTTAATCACGGTGTTAAACTGTTTATTTATTTAAACGGGCTTTGCTGAAATATAATTAAACTGAGGTACTATGAACCATCTTAATTAAATTAATCATTCCCCATAAACTTGAGTTTTTTGAACCTTCCAATTTTGCTTGTAATTTCTGCAATAAAGACTGCATATTTAAATTTAGTATATTCTCTATCTAATTCCTTTTGGCATCCATTTGAATTTAAATGTACTAACTGAGTAACTGTAACTGAGAAGCATGTTCCTGAAATTGGCATAGCCTCTAATTTGTGCCAGTTAATTTTATATCTTAAATATTTAAAATAAGTTTCAATTATGTTGAGAAGTACTGGTAGTGAGCTTGCTGGGTCTTTAATTAAAAGCAAAACATAATCAGCGTATAACAATAATTTGTGTTCTCTTTCCCCTGCAAATACGCCTTTAACTTGTGGGTTTTTCTAATCATTGAAGCAAGTGGTTTTAAAACCAGTGTGAAAAGTAGTGGACTAAGAGGACAGCCTTTACGAGTAGATCTACCCAGGTTAAAAAAAAAGGGTGACGTTACTCTTTTAGTTATCACAGCTGCTTTAAAATTGAAATGAAGAATTAGGACCCATCTTACAAAGCCTGCACCAAAACCATATTTCTCTAATGCTGCTAATAGAAAACCCAACTCCACCCTGTCAAGGGCTTTTTCTAAATCAAGTGATAATGCAGCAACAGGGTCTAGGATAGTGTGATTCATCCACATAAGATGCAATAACCTCCACATATTATCAGTCGAGGACCTATTTCTAATTAATCTCACTTGATCTTTATGTACTATTTTAGGTAAGATTTCTTCTATTCTTGTAGCCAACAACTTTGTTAAAACTTTAAAAAACTAAACTTATTTGATGATAATTACAGGATCTCTTGTGTATCTTCCTGATTTCGGTATAGGTGATACCAAGGCTTCGTTATAACTGCTGGGTAACACCATAGACTGTAAAAGATATGGACGTAGTATCCATGACGTCACACATAAGCCATCATTACACACTTCATTTTACCGGCTGAATGAGTGCATCATCCGGGTAATTAAAGTGCACTTATTATTTTTAGTGTTGTCAGTGTAAATGCACTACTTACACTATTTATACTACAAAATGCCATAGAATAGTGCATAAGTATGCGGTTTGGGATGCACCTATAGATTTCAGAAGAATGCAAAAGAAGCTACAAGTAGGCGTGGCCAACCGTCGCCATTTTGTTTGCGCATCATTGCACCGACTGGGGGATACCACCAAGGGCAAAAAGACTGAAGCCTGGTTTATACTTCTGCGTCAAGTGATCGGCGTGACCCACGACGCAAGCCTCGTGCGTAGCCGTGCATTTATACTTCTGCTCGCTGTTTCTGTTTCTCTGCAATACACTTCTGAAACGCTAGCTGGCAGTAGGTGTTTATGTTTTTTCTGTGTCAAGTTTCTTCTCTGGTTTTTTGTTTTTTCTGAACACTTCTTTAATGTACAAGTGCCTCAAACTCGCTCATTTTGAGGCGGGAACTGGCGGACGCGCAACAACTTTAATCATGAGGTAAACATAAAACAACAGTCTCCAAATCAAATCAAATCAAATCACTTTTATTGTCACATCATCAGCAGCACGTGTGCTATGATGAGTGAAAAGCTTAGGTGCTGGCTCCAGACAGTGCAAAATACAGACAGTGTAAATACAACGACAGTGCGAAATACAGACAGTGCAGAATACAGACAGTGCAAAATACAGACAGTGTAAATACAACGACAGTGCGAAATACAGACAGTGTAAATACAACGACAGTGCAAAATACAGTCAGTGCAAATACAACGACAGTGCAAAATACAGACAGTGTAAATACAACGACAGTGCAAAATACACAGTGCAAAATACAGACAGTGCAAAATACAGACAGTGCAAAATACAGACAGTGCAAAATACAGACAGTGCAGGATACAGACAGTGCAGTATACAACAACATACTCACAAAAAAACAAGACAATGTAAAATTGGCAATGTTGACAGCGATACGTAGGCAGTATTGTTTTAAGTATGGATTTGTTAAAGTGCAGTACATGCTACATCTTGACGGTGTGCAGTGCGGGGTATGGAAGAGTTTGTGTGGGGTGTGTTAAGTGTTCATCAGCCTGATAGTCTGAGGGAAGAAACTTTCCTTCAGTCGGCTGGTGCGTGACCGGATGCTGCGGAACCGTCTGCCTGAGGGTAGCAGAGAGAAAAGTCTATGGGTTGGGTGGGCTGGAGTCGCTGATGATTCTCTTGGCTTTCCTCATGCACCTCCTGGTATAGATGTCCTGGAGGGAGGGAAGCTCACCTCCTACTACATGTCCAGCAGTACGCACGATCCTATGTAGACCTTTGCGATTGCTGCTGGTGCTGTTTCCGTACCAGGTGGTGATGCAGCCAGTGAGGATGCTCTCCACAGTGCTGGTGTAGAACGAGCAGAGGATGTGGGGGCTCATTCCAAACCTCCTGAGACGCCTGAGGAAGAAGAGGTGTTGTTGTGCCTTCCTCAGCACTGCGTCTGTGTGGGCAGTCCATGTCAGATCCTCAGCGATGTGTACTCCAAGAAACTTGAAAGTGCTGACTCTCTCCACTGGTGTCCCGTTGATGGTGATTGGAGTGTGTTCTCTCTTCTCTCTCCTGAAATCCACCACCAGCTCCTTGGTTTTGCTGATGTTGAGGGAGAGGTGGTTTTCCTGACACCACTGCGTCAGAGCGTGCACCTCCTCTCTGTAGGCCGTCTCATCATTATCGGTGATTAGGCCCACCACCGTTGTGTCATCAGCAAATTTAAAGATGACATTGGAGCTGTGTTTGGATGTACAGTCATGTGTGTACAGGGAGTACAGGAGTGGGCTGAGAACACAGCCCTGTGGAGCACCAGTGTTGAGGATCAGTGTGGATGAGGTGATGTTGTTCATTCTGACCACCTGGCGTCTGCTTGACAGGAAGTCCAGGATCCAGTTGCACAGAGATCTGTGTAGGCCCAGAGCCTGGAGCTTCACCATCAGCTTGGCAGGCACTATGGTGTTGAATGCTGAGCTGTAGTCCACAAACAGCATTCTCACATATGTGTTTTTGTTTTCCAGGTGAGACAGAGCAGTGTGCAAGGTGAAAGCAATAGCATCATCGGTGGAACGGTTGTTTCTGTATGCAAATTGCAGAGGGTCAGTGTTAGCGGGCAGTACAGAGCAGATGTGGTTTTTAATCAGCTTCTCAAATCACTTGCTGAAGATGGGTGTCAGTGCAACCGGACGCCAGTCATTCAAGCATGTGGTTTTAGCTGATTTCGGTATTGGCACAATAGTAGCTGTCTTAAAGCATGTAGGAACCACAGACCGAGAGAGCGAGAGGTTAAAGATGTCCGTGAAAACCCCCGCTAGCTGGTGTGCGCATGCTTTAAGTACACGTCCAGGGATGCCATCTGGGCCCGTAGCTTTTCGGATGTTCACGCGACGGAAAGATCTCGTTACATCCGCTACAGAAACAGAGAGTGTGCTGGCGGCTTCTGTGTCGGCCGCGGGAGCGCGCTGTGTGTGTGCGCTGTCCTGGGCTTCAGAGCAAGCGCGCTGTGTATGTGCGCTGTCCTGGGCTTCAGAGCGGGCGCGCTGTGTATGTGCGCTGTCCTGGGCTTCAGAGCAAGCGCGCTGTGTATGTGCGCTGTCCTGGGCTTCAGAGCAAGCGCGCTGTGTATGTGCGCTGTCCTGGGCTTCAGAGCAAGCGCGCTGTGTATGTGCGCTGTCCTGGGCTTCAGAGCGGGCGCGCTGTGTATGTGCGCTGTCCTGGGCTTCAGAGCAAGCGCGCTGTGTATGTGCGCTGTTATGGGCTTCAAAGCGGGCGTAGAACGAGTTGAGCTCGTCCGGGAGAGACGCAGCAATGTTCACAGTGGCGGATTTGTTACTTTTAAAGTCCGTGATGTAATTAAGTCCCTGCCACATGCTCCTTGCATTATTGGTGTTAAATTGACCCTCTACCTTGTCTTTGTATTGACGTTTTGCTGCTTTGATCGTTTTCCTGAGGCTGTAGTTTGCTTGTTTTAGTTCCTCAGCATTTCTGGATTTATAGGCGGAAGTTCGCACTGATAGGGCTGTTCGAACTTCGCGATTGATCCATGGTTTTTGGTTAGGGTAGATACGGACAGTTTTTGTTGGGACTACGTCTTCTATGCACTTTCTGATGAAGCACGTAACTGTATCTGAGTACACTTCGATGTCGTCATCAGAAGCTGCCCGGAACATCTCCCAGTCAACATCATCAAAACAGAAGTATGGAAGTATGGAATCCGATTGGTCTGACCAGCTCTGAAACGTCCTGAGGGTGGGAGGTTCCCGTTTCAGTTTCTGTCTGTAAGCAGGCAAGAGCAGAACAGAAGAGTGATCTGATTTGCCAAATGGTGGGCGGGCTAGGGATTTGTAAGCATCCCGGAACGGAGAGTAGCAGTGGTATAAAATACGATCCCCACGCGTGTTTGTGGTGATATGTTGAAAGTATTTTGGAGCGTTTTTCCTGAGATTGGCGTTGTTAAAGTCCCCTGTAACAATAAACGCTGCCTCCGGGTTTCCTGCTCGTTTATGCTCCCATACAGTTCCCTGAGCGCCTGCTCTGTGTTGGCTTGAGGATGGATGTAAACAGCCGTAATAATCACCGATGTGAATTCCCTTGGTAGCCAGTATGGTCGACACCGAAGCATAAGGTATTCCAGATCAGGAGAACAAAATGATCTAACTGAGTGTATGTTTCTCTCATCACACCATAAGTTGTTAATAAAGAAACAAACACCTCCTCCTTTGCTTTTCCCTGTGAGTTCCTTCGTTCTATCCGCGCGGTGCAAGGAGAACCCCGAAAGTTCAGCAGCTGTGTCTGGTACCTCCGCAGATAGCCAGGTTTCTGTAAGACAGATAATGCAGCAGTTTCTTGTTTCCCGTTGGAAGGAAATGCGCGCCCGTAGCTCGCAAAGTTTGTTGTCCAGTGACTGAACGTTAGCCAGCAGAATGGTGGGGAGCGGAGGTCGAAGTCCACGGCGTCGTAGTCTGACCAGAACGCCGGCTCTTTTCCCTCTTTTTCGGCTTCGTTTACGGCGCCGTGTCGGTTGTGTGGTCCAGACAAAGGGCTCTGTTGTTGTGTTTGTAAACAGAGCGTCGTTGAGGAACGAAGTTTGCTGGGAGCTCGCAACACGGCAGCCATGCTCGGCGCCATCTTGTGACAAAAAAAAAAAAAAAAAAAAAGGAGCTCCATCCGGAGCTCCTTCACAGGACTCCACACTTGTAAACACTCGCTGCATCGGGCGCGCGGCTCTCACCTCCGCCCACACTCGTCAGCGCTACCAAGCCGACCAATCACAGAGCTTGCGCTACGCGTACGCGTTACATATTTTGAGAGGTGCGCAACAACGACGCCGACGGCCACGGCGAGGGGCTATGCGTCCACGCGTAGGCTGCGCCGTAGCATACGTGTGCGCTTGACACAGAAGTATAAATCGGCCTTAAGCGTGAGCGGAGCTACAGACGCCTGCTAGCATTTTGCTTAGGGCTTTTCTTTGAGAGAAACGCGTAATACTTCATTACTTGTGACTCGTTTGTGTTCTGACCACATGTGCTTGGTTGTACATTATATCAATAAAGTGTTTAGACTTTTAAAAACACTGTTGTAATACATTAAACCACTAGGCATTGTTCTTATGATGTTTTTCTACAGGAGGATAACACGAATTACTTTCAAACACTTAAAATATAGTCTGTGTTAGTAAATGCAAGGCTATTTATGAAATCCAGACATAACACTGTATGAAAACGCTTCAGACGACTGTTCTATAGCCTACAGCTAATCAATCTGTCAGATTTTGGAGTGCATTCAAGTTGTAAAGAAAATTATAAATGATAAAGTATCTTAAAACAAATTCATTAATAGAGATGGTATAAGTATATAATTTCACTCACCTGGAAAATGGAGGCCACGTTAATGGTTTGTGAGCACAATTAAGTGCACACAGCAATTGTAAGAAATAATTCCAAAAGGCAACTGATGGTGTAAAGCCACATAAAACTAAAACAAAAATCAGCTGAGGTGAAGGGATGGTGACCAGCGAGACCTAGCTGTCACTCAAGTGGCCACGCCCTTAATTATGCAGACTTAATACAACTTAATATAAACCATAGGTCTCAAACTGGATTCCCAGAGAGCCACAGCTCTGCACAGTTTTGCTTCAACCCTAATCAAACACAGCTGATCCAACTAATCAAGGTGTTCGAGACTACTAGAGACTATTAGGTAGGTGTGAGTTTGAGTGAGCTGCGGCCCTCCAGGAATTGAGTTTGAGAATATTGATATAAACAAAACGGATGAGTTACAAAAAAAAAATCACCCCCTTACAGTTGTCATGAAGGGTAATATTAGCTATGTGAACCAAAATCGTTCTTTGTACCAGGCTGTAAACACTTTTTTTTTTTCTGCTGTAAAGTTGGCGATTTTAACAGTGGGGTCAATAGAAATTTGCTCTATTATGGAGCCAGGACTAGCGGAATTTTGATGAATTGCAGTTTCAGTTACTTCCCTATTAGCTTCATGAGGGAGAGTGGAAGGTTGCCGGTTGGGTAACAAGTTCTCAAAAATCTCTGAATATACGTCAGCCAATATTGGGGTCAACTCATCATCATATCTTTTGTAATATTCTACTGGGAATCCATCAGATCTTGGAGATTTTCCAGATTTCAGTGACAGTAGCTTTGACATCTTCCTGTGACATCGGTGAATCTATTAGGTCACGTTAATCTCTAGGTAAAGTAGGCAATCTTACTTTGGCAAATTTTTTTTTACTATTATTGTATTCTGATGTATCAAGTTTTACATGGAACTGATTAAAAACCCTATTGCTTTCTTTATCAGAGGTGTGCATCTTATTTTGAACTTAATCTCTGAAAACTGAACTGACACTGTTTCAATTCACTATGTTCTTCCATGTGAAGCTGCTTTGACACAATCTATCATTGTATAAGCGCTATACAAATAAAGATGAATTCAATTGAATTGAATTATTTTTCTTAATCACAGTACAAAAGTCATTTTTATCATTAGAACAACAACTTATGTTGTTAGAACAATTTCTGCAAGGACTGGAGTAATGATGCTGACAATTCAGCTTTATTTTAAGCTGTAATAATCTAAGGAAAATAAGGAATTATTCAAACCTTGATTTGTACTCTATATGCAGATTCTCAAGGTATATATGCACTTGGCAGATGGCTTCAAGCATATACATTTTATCAGTCATGCATCCACCGGCACCTGAACCCATGACCTTGCAATAATCTGCTCATGTTTTCTCTGTGCATCTTGAACATCTACGTCAGTGAGTTATTCAGACAGCTGATGGATGCTCTTATATCTGCTATGGATGAAACTGGATGCAGATTAGGTCCAGTGTCCAGCTGTGGCAAATGAGCTTATATAATTCAACAGAAAGACGGAGGCTTTCATGTTTCTTGTACATTAAGGGATAAAGCAAGCCTGGCTGCATGGAATTATGCTGGTTTTAACATGACCAAGCCATTTTATGGATTTCAGCTGCATTTTGCAGATTAGTTATTTTTGTGTCATTCAAGAAGAGAAAAGACATTATGAAACTGGCTACATTTGAGATTGCACACTATCATTGATTCTTCTGTATTGCATGATATAGCACACATTACACAATACTCATTTTATTTCAGTGGTCTATGCTGATTTATAATGTCTAGAGATTAGGGGGACTGCTGTATCAATACATATCAGTAAATCAATTATAATGTTCCCAAATGCCCAGTTAATCTATCTCAACTTCACCTCAGTTGACCTTCTGTGTGACAACTGAGCCAAAATTACTAGTCACTAGTGGATTGGATAGCTATACATTTAACCTGATTTGTGTGAAAAAAATAAAATAAAAGTTTTGCCATCATTAAATCTCCCTTCACTTGTCACAAATGTCTTTGTGTTCTTTCTTATGTTGAACACAAAAGAAGAAATTCTGAAAAAATGTTAGAAACCAGTAGCCATTGATTTGCATAATATTTATTTTAATACTATGGGTGCCAATGGTTTACCAGTTTCCATTCATTCTTCAAAATATCTTATTTTGCATTTTCTAGAAAAAAAAGATTGAGAGGGTTTACTCTTGAGAGTGTGTAAATTTTCATTTTTTTGGTAGACTTTTAATGATTTGTTGTTGTTGTGTGTTTTCCTTTTTTGGTCCTTCAAAGCGCTTTCTTTGTTTTGTTGTCCTCTATTAAAAAGGTTATCCAAGTGTACTTGGAAGTGTACTTTTAAACAAAACAATCCAACAAAATAGAAAGTACTCTACATTTTATGTACTTCTCTAAAATGTACTTTTAATTATTTTCAAAAAAGATACTGAAAAACAAAAAGATCTCAAAATGATATTGAGAAAAAAAAGTTCTCAATAGTATGTAAATATTCACCCTTATTACTCTGTCAAAAGCACCTCTGTCTGCAGCAAGAAAATATTATAATTGTTTATAAGCGAATATTATAACATATGCTGAGACAAATAATGAATTGATTATCGTCTTTAAAATGATCTTGATATCCAAATCTTGATATCTGAATCTTGATGTCTCAGTAAGTCCAAAAAAAAAGAACAAGTGAAGCGGAATGGGCAATGGATGAGCTAATCTTATTGGAGGATGTGCACTCCTGTCCATCTCACGTCACACAATAATTTAGGATGAATTTTGTTTACTGATAAATATGCAATAAAATAAAAAGTGTAAACAAGCGTGTTTTCTAAATATTTTAAATATGAACACTGAGATATGGCCTATAGAAAACACAAACTACTGTTACATCTGAATCTGTGCAGCACTTTATAAGTACATGCAGTTTAGAAAATGTCATAAAAGAGCAATCGGTTTCTCATCTACTATATTCACCACCCATCACAGCACAGCTGTTTCCTCCGGGGGAAATTTAACCCTTAATACACATGAACCTGATGTAAACCCATAAAACAATAATGTCACTCTTTCAATTGTAATTTATCTTTAAATACAAAATATTACAGTGTATTTGGAATTACCAGAGTGATTGACAGAGACAGAAAAGTCATGAGATGTTTTTTTTTATTAAATATTGTTTTGTAAAATATTTGTAAAGAGTAAGGGTTTTTAGGCAGTTATTTAAAAAATATAAATGTAAAGGGAATAAAATAACTAAAACAGTAAGGGCAAGAGAAAAATGGAAACAAGAGTAATAAAAGTGTAGAGAAAATTACAACCAACTGATTGCAGTCATTCAACAATCACAATCAAATGTTCAGATACAGTACATTGTCAATGGTAAAAGTAAATATTTACAATTAAACAGTAAAAGATAATAATTGTTACAAACAAATAAAAAATTAATTACTGAGAAAATAAATTATTTAAAAGGAAGGAGAGTGCATCTATTAAATGCAAGGCAAAATGTTAAGAGACTTAAAGTAAGTTATAAAACATTGCCATTTTTATAGAAATTAGTTTTCCCCGAGCATCATTGATCTGTCTTCAATATTGGGAAAGTTTTCAGATAGCCTGGTTTTGAGAAATGGATTCTATGAAATAGTTTAATTTGTATCAGGCTAAGACGAGCACAAATTGTACTAGAACGTATTCTCTGCAGTGCACCAAGCCACCATTCTTACAAGATTGAATGATTTCTAAAAAAAGCCTAAAAGGCAAAGAATCTACTTACTCCACTATGGTCTTATGCATTAGAAACAACTGTTTATCCAGACTGAGTAATTTTCTTAAGTATGTAGAAAGTCTTCTGTAAACCTATCCAGACTAGGTGACTTTACCAAACATGTTTCTTGGACAGCTTGTGAAAGTTCTTCAAAAGTCAGAAGCTCATTTCATTTTCCTTCAGGTAATTTAGATATATAACAGTGAAATAGTTGCTGTGTTGTCACATTACCAGAAAAGTATAGATCCTTATAAAATAAAAGGGTATAAGGGCATCGTCATTGATCTTATATCACGCCTCCACCTAGAATTTTCAACTGATGGAAAGTCTTCTGTTCCCTTGGCTTTTTTCAATACAAAATAAAATAGGAGAACATGTTTTCTCATTCATACAGTAAATAATAATAATTTAAAAAAGAGTTTTATCATTTGCAACAGAATTGAAGTTATTGTTGGTACAGGCACTGCTTTGCCCAAAGATAGCTTGTTCGAGGGACTATTTCTTGCTTTGACCATTCTAGCACTATGCACAATATGTTGGCAAAACAAATTAACTTGTGTTTTGCCAAAGTCCTACCATTGAATCATGTTTGTTAGTGACTGAAAGTTACTTATCTCTCCTGTCCAAGACATTTGTCAAATTTTATTTTAGAGACGAGGCATAAGGTTCAACTATCATTTCCGGTGTCTTATTCAGGCTGGAACGTATATGGCTACAGGGTTGTTGCTAGATCAGATATGGTTGCAGCCAGAAATGAACAAAAATGATCTTTATTATTTATTACATTTCTCATTAATTGTATTTTATTATCGTCTACCCCAACCCTAAACCCAAATGTCACAGTAACAAAAAAACAGTAGTTGTACCAAGTTTTATTTATCTAACCAATAAATTGTATTTTATTAATGTCTACCCCCACCACAACCCTAAACCCAACCGTCACAGTACTGTAAAAATATTTATTATTTTTATACAGTGTAATAAAAAAATGCTGCTATATTGATGTGCATATCGCACTTCCGACTGACCGTGTGTCCTATAGACTTTACCCGGCTACACTGACATTATTTACACAACAGAGGCAAAGCGAATGCTAGTAGAGGTGTGACGTTTCCTGGTATGATTATACGCGTTACTACGGAGAGCTGTGAATCACTACACTTTGTTAGGTGACCAATCTGGCCCAACTGAGGGCGGGCCTTTGGAGGAACTCGGAAATATGTTAGTCATTTTCATGTTAGCTGAGATGCAGTATAAAATACAAAGATATGTGAAAAAATTGTGATTTTTTTTTTTTATTTTTTATTTTTTATTATTATTTTTTTTTTATTTATTTATTTTTTACAAATGAGTGATGAGCACACATTGTTTTGCACCCCATAAACACAACTAAGCCTTAAGAATACACTCTGCACTACCCCTTTAACAAAGGATTGCCTTCAATAGCGTATCAGATATATAAATTATAGGCTACTGTACTTGTGTTAGTTCTTTGTTTGTGGCTTATGCACCACATGCAGGCTTGAAGGTTCTTTGTTGATGTTGTTCTATTTCTGCTCTATTCTGATTGATCAGAATTTTATCGAAGTACTGAGCTGGGAATCCCAAGGATAGGAAGACTCAGCTTGATGCTGAAGGTCTTTGCAGAATGCTAAGGGCTAGGCCAAGTAAGGGTCCAGACAAAATTCTCATTCAAAAAAAAAAAAAACATCCTCAATGATGAGCATTCAGTGGTTCAATAAGAATATTTTCAAGCTACAAGAAGACTTTTGGGTGCACATAAAACAAAAACCTTGACCTGTTTAACAGTTTCCTTTCCTCAGTCTCAGTATATTGTGCACATTCATGTGCCTCCCACATTCATGCCTCCCATTTTGAGGCTGACGTGAGGCTTGACGTAGGAGTGCGGTTTCCTTGCCCATCGAATTGATTGACAGCTGCGTATTAACATGTCTCCGTAGTAACGCGTATAATCATATCAACAAAACAGGACGTGTGCAAAGCAACTGGGATTAAAAGATTTGTTCAGCTCGCTAGCATCATCAATCATCATCAAATGTGAGCAAGAGTGAGTTTTACAAGTTTGACACTTTTTTAAAACAGTGCATGTTTCTAGTGAATTACAGTGACTTACTTCAGCTTTACTTTATCACCACAGCCACGTGTCAGTACAATTATAAAAGAAGACAATTAAATCCCGGTTTGTGGACATTAAAGAGCCCCTATTTTGGGTTTTTGAAAATTACCTTCTATGTAGTGTGTAACACAGCTAAGTGAAGTGAAATATCCAGCTAAGGCTTATATCTTAAAGTGGAAAGTGTTTAAAACTATTGATTCATCTATAAAAAAGTCGACTCATAGTGGCTCGAATGAATCGTCTTGGTAACGAGTCTTTAGCTGTTTCGGCGTGACGTGGATACGAAACATAAGCCCCGCCCAATTGCTCGCAAACCCAGGAAAATTTAAACCTGCGGTCCCGCCCACTAACACAGCAGCAAAGACAAAGAGGAAGATAAACAGATCCTGAAGTCATAAGTCATGAAGACGCTGTGCTTAGCTGGATATTATTGGAAGTTTGAGGGAAAGTTCGTGTTATATTCTCTACCCAAAGACGAAGCTGTAAAGAGTCAGTGGTTGAGGTTTATTTTTGCAAAAAAGGAAGGATCAGAAAAGACTACTGCTGTATGAGACTTTGACAGAGCTCCACAGGAACTATCAATACACAGCTCATGGATTAGTTTCTTCCTCCATTTTGTAATGAGGGTTGGTCATCGTTGGGCAAAGCAGAGCACAGGTAACCCCTGAGAACATATAACACTTATACATATCGCGGTTATTATAAATTTTGTTTATTATATTTTATAAAAACGTGTCGCGTGCCGCTTTCTTTGCGGATTTAAACGTGTTTATGAGCTTGGAATCCTGTCGTTTGTCATTGCTATGGCTACCGTCAGCTGTTCTTACACACGTGCGGCGGTCAAGGTTCAGAATAGTTCAGCTTTTGCCACTGTGTGGATTAATACTGAATGTGTGTTATTGGTAATAATAGAGCAATATGCTGGTGTTTAACTGCACTGCTTTAATGCACTCATGCACACACAAAAAATCCGGAAGAATGGGGGAAAGTGAGGACCGGGAAGAAGGGGGTGGGTGTCGCGGATGTAAGTGAGAACTGGGGAAGTTTGCGGATGCTGCCCTCACTATTCTATGGACGCGCCGGCCCTGATAACACTTGTGAGAACCTGGTACTGTGTTCTATGGTGTTAGTAACTAATGTGAAATTGTTTCTTTAATATACATTCTATGTATTCTGTTTTTGAATGTTTCTGTTATTGACTTTTATTTTGTGTTGTGTCCTCTGAGGAGGAGGGTAATGTGTGTGTGTGTGTGTGTTTGTGTGTGTGTGTGAGCGTGAAAAAAGAGCAGGTAGAGCAGTGTTGCCAGATTGGGCGGTTTCCCACTCAATTGGACTGTTTTTAACACGATTGTGCGGGTAGAAACACTTATCGTGTTTTTCGTAACTGTCACAACCGTGTTTTCCAGATGAGTGGGCATTTTTTTTTTTTTTTTTTTTTTTCCATTTTGGCTGGAATCAGTCAGCTACATCTGGCAACACTGAGGTAGAGTGTGACGTGTCGATCTCCTCCCCAGTTCTTGGAGTTTTTGCTCAATAAAATAGTTAGTTGTCAGTATTTTCAAGTCCATCGTCTTTATTTACATTCACCCACTGCTGAAATCCACGCCTTACACTAATATGAAGCGTGTATGCACTCTGACTACTTCTGTATTGTTGATAAGCTGTGCTGGGCATTTCACTCTGTCTCGCGCTGAAGGCCGTCAGTGTCGACCAATCGCTGAACGATTCATATGGGAGTCGCTGGGATAATAAGGTAAAAATAAATGCATATTATAAGACCATGAAAGTGTTTTTTGACCTTGCATGCATATTAGACTGTTGTTGGAGACCCTTACAACCAAAATATGACCCTATTTAATGTATAATAGAGGCTCTTTAAATCAGGTTTATTTTGTACATTAACATAACAGATATCCATACAGCAGTGGATATTAACGTGTATTCTGTCGCATTTGCTGTGCAAGAACAATGCGAAGTTAAACGCGCACCCTGTGTGTGTGTGTGTGTGTGTGTGTGTGTGTGTGTGTGTGTGTGTGTGTGTGTGTGTGTGTGTGTGTGTGTGTGTGTGTGTGTGTGTGTGTGTGTGTGTGCATGAAATTTGTAACGACATTGTGTGTGACTCATCGTAGAAAGGCTTGAATTAACTCCACAACAAATACATCAAATACTCATTAGTAAAGTTCTTACTGTAGTATTTCTCACAAACGTTACTTGAGATCTGCTTCTTTTATGTCTGTCTGTTTATCTGAGGCAGCCGAGGCAGAGACAAAGGCAGACTCTGACAGGCACGTGGGAACGGTGGGCAGGGATAACCAGCATTAAAAGCACAGGCCACAAAAACAGCTACATGGTGTTTAAAGCAGAAAATCCTAACATTTTAAAAGGTATAACAAATAGTTCGATGGGTGTTTTGAGCTGAAACTTTGCAGACACATTATGGAGGAAAATGCTTATCTTAACTCTTAAAAAAGGGTAAAATACAGTTGAAACCAGAAGTTTACATACACTCTAAAAAAGGAACATAACCATTTAAAAAAAAATATCTGATGGTAAATCATACTAAACATTTACTATTTTAGGTCCGTTAGGATTACCTAAATCATTTACATTTGCTAAATGCCAGAATAATGAGAGAATTATTTTTTTTTAGATAATTTTTTATTAATTTCTAGACAGTCAAAAGTTTACATTCATTTCCTTGGTATTTTTTAACTTTGGTCAAATGTTTTGGGTATCCTTCCACAAGCTTCTCACAAAAGTTTTGATTTGTAAGCTGTCTTGCTCGCACAAGCTTTTTCAACTCTGCCCACAAATTTTCTATAGGATTGAGGTCAGGGCTTTGTGATGGCCACTCCAAAACATTCACTCTGTTGTCCTTAAAGCACATTTTAACTAATTTGGCAGTATGCTTAAGGTCATGGTCCGTTTGGAATATTCATTTGTGGCTAAGTTTTAATTTCCTGGCTGGTGTCTTGAGATGTTGCTTCAGTATTTTTACATAATGTTCTTTCTTCATGATGCCATCTATGCTGTGAAGTGGACCAGTTTCTCCTGCAGCAAAACAGCCCCACAACATGATGCTGCCGCCCCATACTTCAAAGTTGGAATGGTGTTCCTAAGCTTGTAAGCTTTCCCCTTTGTCCTCCTAATGTAACACTGGTCATTATGGCCAAACTGTTCAATCTTAGTTTCATCAGACCACGGGACTGAAAATTTGTCTTTTTCCCAGTGTAATTTTGCAAATTGTAATCTGGCTTTTTTTGTTGATTCTGGCTTCTTGATTTTCCCATGTTGTCACACAAGGAAGCAGTGTGTTTGAGGTTTTCCTTAAATACTATTCTACAGTTGTGCCTCCAATTAACTCAAATGTTGTCAATTAGCCAATCAGAAACTTCCAAAACCTTGACACCATCATCTGAGCTTTTTCAGAGGCATAATGATCTTATTGTATGTAAACTTGACTTTCAAGAAAAGTTATAACAATTTCTCAAAAAATATTTCTCTCATTATTCTGCTATTAAGCATAACAGAAACAAATTTGATAATCCTAACTTACCTAAAAGAGAAAAAGTTTATTCACATTAACATCTGCATTTTTTTTAAATGGTTATGTGCCTTTTTATACAGTGTATGTAAACTTCTGGTTTCAACTGCAGGTGCCCTTTAAAATATCTTAATTTGTGTTTGAACAAACGTGGATAAGGGGATAGGAATGAGGTGAGGGCGAGTAATTAATATCATACTATTCATTTTTGGGTGAACTAACCCCCTAATTGTTAATGTCTGTCCTTCAAATTTTCAGTTTTCTTAGATGACAATACATGTGGAATCTGGAGTCACATCTGTTCCAGAGTTTCACAGGGGTTTCTGATTACAGGTGACATTGGGGCAGTGCCAAAAACATTGAGTTTCACTGGCCCTGGCATTCTGGGCAGTATTGTTTTATGTGCATTGTGTGTTCAGACCCAGCCAGGAAGCAGCTGTGTCAGATGCATTTTTTTCAGATCTGCTAGTTGGCAGTGAGTCGTTCCCCTTCCAGACCCTTCAACAAGAGCAAGCTTTGATCCTCACTTCTCCATTCCCATCTCCCCCTCTCTTCCTCTGCCCTGTCCTTCATCCATCGCTTCTGATATACAATATTTCCACTTGGCCTGATGTGAAAGACTTTAGAAATATTTCCTCACAGCTATGTCAATTTTCAAAGAAATGTTTGTTAAATTTAATTATGATTATAAAAAAGTTGAATGATACAGAATTCAGGGTGTTTGTGGGGTCCTAAAAAGTATTAAAAGTTGATGAAACAATTCTGAGAAAATTAAGGCCCTTAAAATGTATTAAAGTCTTAATCACGTTTTTACGAGGTCTTAAATTTTGTTCAAGCATCGTCCAAAGTGTTTGACTCTAGAAAAGCATAAATATATTTATTTTCCTCCTAATATTAACAACGGCGTGCTCAATCCACACCATTGGTTCGGGCCGGGGTGCATCCAGCCAAACTCCTCCATCAGAGTCATGTCACGTAATTTGCGACAAATGCAGGAAGGTGATGTGATGCTCTCCACATATAGCTAAACCATAGAGCGAAACAGACGGCAAAATGGGAAAATGTAAGATTGCATACTCCTGGTTGGAGAAAGATGAGTTTAAACAGTGGCTGAATCCTGTCGTTTCAAACAACCACATAATTTATTCTTTCAAGCTTTGTTTCTTCCGAGCTTATCCGAGTTCTGTTGCATGATTGTGCTTCATTGATTTATTTACCTACAACTGTTTATTAATAACTGTTTATTAAGTTAAAGGTTTGATACTGATTAGAACTTGAAGTAACGATGAGGCCTTAAAATATTCTGAGAAGGTCTTTATAAAGGTATTAAAATTACCTGTAGGATTCCTGCATATACCCTGGAATTGTTTTGCTAGACAGAGAGACAAAATAGCTGTTAATGTCCAAATATGTGAATTAGACTAAAGCATAGTTTCCATCTATGGCTCAAAGATAACAAAATTACCACTTCCTGATGCGCCAACTATTAAACAGAAAAATTGAATTTGCTGTTGTAACAGAAGGCACTGTGGGCTTTTTTTCTAATATAATAAATTACTTGCACCTTAGAAGATGAAGGGAAGGCTTTTAGAGGAACGAAACCACTGTTTGTGAGCACAGCCACTCAAGACAGTTTTGGGAGGTAAGAATACCACTTTGATAATGGACTTTGGCTAAGTAATTTTAGAACGACCAAAACATACCAGATGTTGTGCATTGTGGTTGGTCCACAGGTTTGCAATCCCATCACATCCCGTTTTTTTATATTTTATTTAAATTTTCTTATTTTTGAATTGATAATTTGTGAACATAATTCGTAAAAAAAATCACATTATTATTAATAATAATAATAATAATAATAATAGTAATAATAATAATTCCTTACATTTATATATTGCTTTTCTAGACACTCAAATCGCTTTACACAATGGGGGGAATTTCCTCATCCACCATCATTACTGTTTTGATGCTCATAAAATAAATAGATGGAAACATGGCTAATATCCATGAACATTTGTAGGACAGAGAATGATTATTATACTGAACTGAAATACTTTTTTTAAAGCAGTAAGTAGATTTCTTTAGTGACTCCCATTATTATGTTAAACAACAACAATAATAATAATAATAATAAATATATAAGTAAGTTGAAAAAGTAGCTAACAAATAATACTGGTACTTTATGAGTTTGGTGTGAAATATTGTCTTAAACTAAAAAAAAAAAAAAAAACGAAATAGCCACCTATTTAATCTGTGAAACTTGACATCAATTAAATTCAAGTTTGTCTGCAAAGCCTTTTCCCAATAATTATTGTTTCAAAGCAGCTTTACAAAAGATGCACACATTTTATATATTGCATTACAATCAAATTCAAATCCAATGCAATCAAAAAGTCCAGGGTATTAGTAGGACCAGACAGAATCTGCTGACATTCTTTTGCTATTTGTACGAATGACTTTGGCAGTATCGTAACTAAAAACTATATTTAATATATGAAAAAAAAAAAAAAAAAAATCTTTTTACTTTATTTTATATTTACAATGCAAATCCAATTAAATTCACTTATTTGGTAAACAAAGGAAATCTCTAATATAAAATATCTATTAAAAGACACAAACTATATTGTTAATAAATAATATTAACATTTTCATATTAATCAATAATATTACGGAAATTAATAAAAAAATGGAATAAGTACACACACATTTAGTAAATAAATAGACTCAATGATTGGCAAAAAAATCTGTGGAAATCTGGCGATTTCTGTGCGTGCAGATTCCATATTAGTTACCATAGCTTTATTAGTTACTAATAACTTTAAAGGGGTTGTCCACAATGATTTTTTACGGTTTGATTGTGTTTATGGGGTGCAAAACAATGTGTGTTTGTAATTCATTTGTAAAAAATCACGCTATTTGTGCACATATCTTGCCTTCATTTTATAAAGCTACTAAGCTAACATGGAAACGACCATCATATTTCCTGGTTCCTCCTATAAGGCCTGCCCTCAAAGGGCTCTGATTAGTCAGCAAACCTAATGTGTTGTGATTGGCGGATCGGCTTTACGTCACCAGGAAACATCATGCCTCTCTTGCATGCTGTCTGTCAGACTGTTATGACAAGATGTTTTAGCATTAAATACCCCTCTTGCCGTACTATTTTTATGGATAGTCAGAACAAAGGTTTAAATGCTAAAATGGCTTGCCATAGACTGTAAATAATGTCAGTGAGGCCGTATCAGTTTGAGCCTGAGTCAGACACAGAAAATGAAGAGGACACTACTGAACCCATGCAAACGAGAGACTTGCGAGATTGGTAGGGTTTTTTTTTTTTTGTTGGTAAGAGGAGGAATGTGGTCAAGCCATCAGCATGTCATTTCAGCATTCCATACAAGTGTATATAGGACATGGTAAATTATAAGGTGGCTGTGTAAAGTCTCCGTTTCTAATAGATAGCAGTAAAACGGTCTACTTTGTTTTTTCGCTCACTTTCTGAAGTTTAACCACGTCATAAAAATGCAATCGTAGTAACATAGTAAGGCTAGGACAAATTAAAACGCACTTCAGGTACTTATAAAGAGTATGTTTATGCTGAATAAATAAATGAAAATATACTGAAAGCATGGACAAACCTATTCTGAAAACAATGCATTTTTGTAAATAAATAAATAATGAAACATACGTTGCAGAAAAAGGAATAAATTATATGATGTGGTATTTTCTTCATTCTGAGTAAAACGGTTGACGAAATTACTGTAATAGTAGTACACGTGCTCAACAATGCATTGCTGCCATCTTGACTGTTTTTCTGAAGTGCTGCTGGCTTGAGTAGTAAAATAGGTAGGTGGGGGGGGGGGGGGGGGGTGGCAGCGCCTCAGGGAGACTTGGGATGTCTGTACATAATATACTCCATTATTTCAAAAATAAAACGCACTGAATGCTGGCGCATACAAATACATTGCAGTTGCTGGTGACGATTGTGGATGTTTACAGGGGGAAAACGGATACATAAGTTTTACAAACCACGTTTCTTGTTGTTTATATTCTTGTTTACATCCTTACTACAACATAGCCTACAATGAATGCTGGAAACTATGCATCTAAGATATCAATTTTAACAAAAAGAAATACTTACAGGTTGTGGTTCACAATCCACAGCTTCTTCTTTTATCGTAGACTAAATCCAGCACTTAACTGTGACTAATTGTGGAACGCTTTGCACAGAGAGCTATATATTTTTTTTTATAATATTCTGGAACATAACTACAATTAAACTGTAAGCACTTCTCTCTTTGTGTCACGTCCCTTGGAAGGCCAAATATGAAAACAGAACCAGATCCATGGAAATAGCAGCTTTTGGATGGCATTTTACTTTCTCTACTAACACGTCTGTGGCCACGGATCATATAAATTTTCAAAACTCAAAGCTCATCATTTTGAGATCTTAAAAAGCAAGTTGGATTGTATCAAGACAGAAGGTTGATCAGATAAACAGAAGCTAGACTATTTAAAGCTTTATAGGCAATATTTTATAATCAATATGAAACAACCACACTGTAAAAAAAATTCTGTAAAATTTACAGAAAAATACTGGCAGTTATGGTTGCCAGAACTTTTTTGTAAAAAATACAGAATTTTTCTGTAAAATTGTTTTTACAGAAATATGTTGTATTTTTTACAAGAGAAAAATGTATTCATTAACTGATTCAATTATTATTTACAAACCTTTGAGTTAATAATTTTTATTTGCAGAAATAATTTAATTGCCGTTTACTGAAATTAAAAGCAATATTTTAAATGTCTAAGTAATATATCTTAGCATATTAATATTGAGAACCATTGCACATCAGTTCACTACAATAACTTTTTAAATAATGCAAAGTCATTAAATGCATTACTGTGTGTATGTGTGACTAGAGTTAAACAGATTTCCACTGCATTAGTAACTACACCGTTACATTTAAATAAAAGAAGACGCAGCATAACATCAGATATATCCAGTTCATCTGGGACTTGCACACAGCCACTACTATTCTCCACAATGGTGACACAAAAAGGTTTTACAGTATTTTGCTGTTGTTTTTCTTGATTTTACAAAAAAATACTGGCAGCTGTGGTTGCCAGTAATCTACTGTTTTTAACATTTTACATTCGTGAATTCAATCTACAGAATATTTCTGTTAAAAATACATTTCACAGCCTGTATTTTTCATTGAACACATTTAACCCCTTAAATCGCAGAGCAAAATCTTCAGTAGGGTGCTCACTATAGAGGGTTGAACACTCAGACAGTGATGAAGTTAATGAGATAATTGTCTAATTAAAGGAGGATTCAGAATTATTGATGAACAACTGTTAACAAGCAGAATCACTGAAGAAAAGAAAAACACAAATTACAGCCAAAACCAAAGATAAAATCAACTGAGAATTAAACTCTAAATAATTATTTACTCAATAAAAATATATATTTTCTCAAGATCTCAGCAGAACATCATTAAACAACTTCACAAACATCAGGAGCTTCACTTATTACAGGACTTTGACTATTTCTGTCACGAGATAGACACTGTTTCAATTTACTATAATCTTATATGTGAAGCTGCTTTGACACAATCTACATTGTATAAGGCCATGGGACCCACATTTTTACATGGTCATCAAGCCGCAACCCAAATTTTTAGGAACTATAATATAATTTTAGGAATTATAATTAATTTGTATTTATTTGTTAACATACACAAGTAGTAACAGAAAAATCATAAGAAAATCACCAAGACGAATAAACAATATTTGATTGCTGTCATTTAACAAAATGTATTAAATTATAGAAATATTACTAAATAAAAATGACAAATACTGTAAACAGTGGTTAGGGTAAGGAAAGGTTCAGTTACCATGACCTAAACTGAACTGTTAATAAAATATTAGCACTAATCCTGCTGAAAAAAATCAGCAAATTACAGTAAAATTATTAAAATAATCATTTTACATCTAGTATGACAGCAATTAAACATCTGTTCCACTTAACAGTAATTTGAGAAGCTAATGAGATAACTGAGGTTGTGATTTACTCCTGATAAGAGTTTCAAAGTCTGGGCTGATGGTAGACAGTGCTACCTGAAGATCTTGCTCTGTCCAACCTGTTCCTTTGCTTTGACTTAAGCTGCACCAAGGAAGAGAAGCCACTTTCACACAGATACATAGTGCTGAATGGTAGTGTGGATTTGATTGCACGAGTGGTAATGGACTGATACTCAGAAAGCACTTTGCGGCACCAAAACTGGGTGAGGCTTCCCTGCTGAAAAATCCAGCTTAAACCAGCCTAAGCTGGTTGGCTGGTTTTAGCTGGTCGACCAGCCTGGTTTTAGAGGGGTTTTGGCCATTTCCAGGCTGGTTTCCAGCCATTTCCTGCCTGGTTTTAGCTGGTCAGGCTGGAAGTTGACCAGCTAAAACCAGCTTGACCAGCCAAAACCAGCTATGTCCAGCTTAAACCAGGCTGTTCAAGCTGGTTTTAGCTGGTTTAAGCTGGTCATTTTCCAGCCTGACCAGCTAAGACCAGGCTGGAAATGGCTGGAAACCAGCCTGGAAATGGCCAAAACCCCTCTAAAACCAGGCTGGTCGACCAGCTAAAACCAGCCAACCAGTTTATTTCAAAATAAAAGTCTGGTATAAGCTAAATAAGTAAAATTTAACTTTTGTTGTTTTTTTGACCACACTCCGTGACTTACTGAAAATGTTCCTGCGACCCACTGTTGGCTTAGTTACTAACTGGCTTAGACAGTTCAGATGTCTTATCAGGTTTTATTAAAATATATTATTGACTATGATCTGCATAGCAGTGAAAACTGATCCCGTGTCTTCTAATAATGTCTCACAGGGGTAGCATCTACAACCCCAATCAAGAAAATGTTGGGACAGTATGTAAAACGCAAATAAAAAAAAGAAAGTAGTGATTTCAAAATGTACTTTGATTTGTATTTCATTGCAGACAATACAACAAACATTATTTAATGCGTTTCTTATGATTTTATTGTTTGTGAGTGTTTTTTTTTTCAATATAAACACATTCCAATTTTTGCTCCTGCAAAACATTTAAAAAAAAAGTTTGAACAGTAAAGCATTAACCACTTTTTAAAGTTGCCATTCCTTTTCACAACACTTAAAAGATGTTTAGGGACTGAAATCCCCAAGTGATGAAGTGTTTCAGGTGTAATTTTTTTACAAGTCTTAAGGTGGGCAACAGGACGCAGTCTTCATTGTCGCATTTTGCGATTCAATATATGCCACACATTCTCTATTGGAGACAGGTCAGAACTGCAGACAGGTCAGTCAGGTACCTGTATCCTCTTCCTCTGCAGCCAGGACTTTGTAATGTGTGCAGAATGTGGTTTTGCATTGTCTTGTTGAAATATGCATGGTCCTCCCTGGAAAAGAAGTCAATATATTATGCTCCAAAATCTCTATGTACTTTGCAGCATTAATGGTGCCATCACAGAAGTGCAAGTTACCTTTCCCAAGGGTGCTGACACAACCCCATACTATGACAGACGCTGGCTTTTGGACTTCATGCTGGCTTCATGCTGGCTTTGCACACAGCATTCATTTCTCCCAAAAATAATTTGAATACTGATTTATTTTACCACAGTACACGTTTCCACTGTGTGATGGTCCATCCCAGATGCCTCTGAGCCCAGAGAAGTTGACGACACTTCTGGACACTGTTAACATAGCTTTAGCTGGCTAATGATGCTAAAAGCTGATGCTTAAGAAACCAAACATTTTAAGTAGATATATTTGTAAAATGCTATGAAGTATTCGTTCACCCTCTGTAAAAAAAGAAAAATAGTAATGAATGGGTATGAGCAGTTCCAGCGTTATGGATGTGACATTTGCAGTAAAACATAAATTGACAGAGGAAGTATATGTTAACATTATATTGAAACATCTCTTTATATTTTTCAAAACAACTAGCCACAGAGTTGTGGGAGCAGAAAAATATCAACCTGTAAACATTTTTTATATTTTAAATGAGAAAAATAAACATGCGTTATGGATGTGACAAAAAAGTCTGCAAGTTTACAGTATACAACATATTTTGTAGAAATTTTGTGAGCCAGTTCTTTATAGAACAAACATGATTGATTTTATTTGATTTTACATTTTTTGCATTTATGAGGAAAAAGTGTCGTTATGGATGTGACATCTCTCTGTTATGGATGTGACAGATGTGAAATTGCCACTTGTGTGACTTTGGTAAATCAAATATAATTGTTTTAAAACACTTACAGAGACAGTTTTGAGTATTTTTAAAGCACTGTAAAATACAAGCCTACACAAAAAAAGCAGAAACAGGTTGGCTATTTTGACAAAAACGTAATTTTTTTCATGGCAAGGTTGACATTTGCATGGAATTGCTCGTATGCATTTTATGATAAAAATGGAAATTACTAATTCACATGACAGAGCTCTAAACACTAGCAACGAGGCCGCAGCAACTGTAACAACAAGAATGACGTCACTCCAATGACATGGTTTCCTGTAAAGCTGCTTTGAAACAATGTGTATTGTGAGAAGCTCTATACAAATTTGACTTCACATGTGCAGTGATTCTTCATCTAAATGTTCCCAAAAACCCTGTGGGTTTGAAACCCACTGCAGATGGCAGAGATTCCAGAGCTGTGTGAAAGATTCTGAATAGGAGGCTGTTTGTTGATTCCTGATAAGAGGAAATACCTCAGATTTGGCTGTGATCATCATCCTGACAGGACTTCTCACCTCTGAATGTCTGACTGCTGCATGTAGGAATGCTTATGCTTTCCTCTAAACAAATTCTTTTATCACAGCTGATGTACAAGCTTGACTACTACATGTTGTGACCATAGTGGAGCTGTACACTGAAAAAAAATGATGCTGGGTAAACTTTGAAAGAAGTTAAACTTAGATACTTTGACTAGTAAGTTCAACAAATAGTTAATAAGGAACACTCAAAGTAAGCATGACTGAATAAAATACTTCTCATGAAGTTAATTTTATTAAGGCTGCAAGGTTCTTATTCCAATTGGTTGGCATAGGAGGTTTCTATGCAAAATTTGCACATGCGCTATAGTAAAACTGTATGTCTCATAGGGTTTTCAGTACTTTGTGGCAAAATGGCTTGATGGTCATAGCTATGTACTTTTAAAGTACCCTTTGAGCTACGTTTGCATGCAATGCAATATTGCAGGCATGCAATATCTTGCATGTATCTGCCCCAAAATAAAGATGGGTCTGGATGCAGACCTGGTGCAGATGCAATCTGAGCTGCATGCAATGCTTTTTAATGGGCTCACCTAATCCTACCCCTAACCCTACCCCTTACAGTGACGTCACTAGCTCCATTGAGTGCATTGGGTCTAACATTGCATCTCTGAGAGATGCAATTTCTGCTTGCATCATAATGGCTGCATCCAGATACTATTGCAAAACTGACATGTTTAAGAGAGTCCTGTCTTGGAGATGTGCCAATAGTTACAGTCACAAGTTACATTCAAAGCACCACCTGCTGGGAAATGGAAGTTAGTTTGACACTAATCAATGACTTTGCCATGTTCCTTTTTATATTTACAAGCTTAAATGCATATTGCACAATGTTTTCTGTCATACTAAGGCAGAGGTGTCAAACTAGTTTTTAGGGCTTGCAGAGTTTAATTTCAACCCTGCTGTGGACATCCAGCAACTGAGTTTGACACCCCTGTCTTCCTTAGGTCACAAGGCAACAGTGAGCCCACGTGCCAGATCCTTTCCAATTCTGCATGCAGCTTTAATTTACAATGTAACCTTTAATTTGTACAATGTAACAACATAAGGTTCACAGTAAAGACGCTTTGTGTCCAGATATTTTGCTCTATTTTCAGCATATATTCTAACACATGTTAAAATTGTATTTTTTATTGTCACATAAGTCACATAATTGATGTTAATGAGGCCTGTATCTCACAGCAGAGCGTTTTTTGTGTGTTCTGGGGGAAGTGAAGAACAGTAGTGTGACTCATCTCTGTGGGCTTGATTTCAGCAGATGTTTTTCTGCTCTGCTCCACATGCCTCCCGGCTTCAGTAATCTCCTTTGAGGGAGCCATTGCTGAAAAACACAGCCTGGATCTTTCCTTTTCAGCCTTTCTCTTGTCATGTTGTCTTTGGCTCCAGCACAGGAATTAGATTCATGGTCGCATGTTATTATATGCATTTGTGGATACTAATTCTGATTTTTCAGGGGTGACACTGAGTTCTCAAACTTTATTGTGTAATGGACGCTAATATTTATATTGATGCTACTTTAACGTCTCTAATATCATTTCACTCTCCCTCTCTTACATATCAACACACTCTAGAAAGATGAATACATAGTTAATATTGTGACTGTGTGACTGTGCACCACAAAGCCAGTCTTTTGTTATATTTTGGCAATAGACTAAAATACATCATATAAGTCAAAATGTTTGAGTTTTCTTTAGACCAAAAAACATTTTAAATATTAAGTAAAGATCATGTTCCATTAAGATTTTTTTAAATTAAATATAATATATAAAACTCAATTGGTGATTAATAAAATGCATTACTAAGAATTTAATCTGGATAACTTTAAAGGCATATTTTTCAATATTTAGGTTATTTTTTGCTCCCTCAGATTTGAGGTTCCAAAAATTGACGGTTTTGAGTGGTTTTGAGAAAAATAATCGTGCAAAAAAAAAAGAAAATAACAAATTTATCAAAGCATTAATGATTGTGAAATTCTGACTAAAGCACCTTTGTGCTGATAAAATTCATATTCATATATATATATATATATATATATATATATATATATATATATATATATATATATATATATATATATATATATATATATATATATATATATTCATTCATTTTCTTTTCGTCTTAGTCCCTTTATTAATCTGGGTTTGCCACAGCGAAATGAACCACCAACTTATCCAGCATATGTTTTACGCAGCAGATGCCCTTCCAGCCACAACCCATCTCTGGGAAACATTCATACAAACTCATACACCTGTACCGCGTGTCTTTGGACTGTAGGGGAAACCGGAGCACCCGGAGGAAACCCACACAAACGCAGGGAGAACATGCAAACTCCACACAGAAACGCCAACTGACCCAGCCGAGGCTCGAACCAGCGACCTTCTTGCTGTGAGGCGACAGCACTACATACTGCGCCACTGCGTCGCCATATATATATATATATATATATATATATATATATATATATATATATATATATATATATATACTGTATACACACACACACACACACACACACACACAGTTGAAGTCAGAATTATTAGCCCCCCTTTAAATTTCTTTTCTTTTTTTAAACATTTCCCAAACTATGTTTAACAGAGCAAAAGAATTTTCACAGTATGTCTGATAATATTTTTTCTTCTGGAGAAAGTCTTATTTGTTTTATTTCGGCAAGAATAAAAGCAATTTTACATTTTTTAAAACCAATTTTAAGGTCACAATTATTAGCCCCTTTAAGCATTTTTTTTTCGATAGTCTACAGAACAAACCATCGTCATACAATAACTTGCCTAATTGCCCTAACCTGCCTAGTTAACTTAATTAACCTAGTTAAGCCTTTAAAAGGTCACTTTAAGCTGTATAGAAGCATCTCAAAAAATATCTAGTAAAATATTATTTACTGTCATCATGGCAAAGATAAAATAAATCATTTATTAGAAATTAGTTATTAAAACTATTTTGTTTAGAAATGAGTTGAAAAAAAATCTTCTCTCTGTTAAACAGAAACTGGGGGAAAAAATAAACGGGGCTAATAATTCAGGGGGCTAATAATTCTGACTTTAACTGTGTGTGTTTATTATATATATATATATATATATATATATATATATATATATATATATATATATAATAAAAATAAAAATGCAGTTTATTTATTGATTCAATTATTAATACAGAATCTTTTTCTCCACAGTTCCCAGAATGTGGATTTTTTGGCTTGTATGATAAGATCTTGCTCTTCCGGCACGATCTGAACTCAGACAACATCCTCCAACGGTTAACATCAGCGGGGGAGATCCATGAGGGAGATCTGATCGAGGTCGTCCTCTCTGGTAAGTTGAGCTGAGCCTTAAATTCATCACTGTTTGGAAGTTTGGGATCAGCCCTTTTTTGACATTCATAATGTGTTGCATGCATTTCACGTTAACTATTTTCTATTTTAAAAAGTTCCATCAAAAGTCCTGGAGCTTCCACAAGAACATGATGCAGTAAAACTTAAAATTTCAAGTAGATTCAAATAGAAAACAGGTCTACGTTGTATTACTCCCAATATTATGTTTGGTGAGCACAGTAAATTTCTTTTAAATAATAAGTGGCACAGTGACTCAGTGGTTAGCACTGTTGCCTCACAGCAAGAAGGTTGGTGGTTCGATTCCCTGTTGGGCCAGTTGGCTCAGTGGTTATCCCTGTTGCCTCACAGCAAGAAGGTTGCTGGTTCGAATCCCGGTTGGGCCTGTGTGGAGCATGTTCTGCTTCGGTTTCCTCCACAGACATGCAGTATAGGTTTAATTGGCTTAAATATACTGTATTGTTCATAGTGTATGAATGTGTGTGAATGAGAGAGTAAATAAAAAAATGCAGATGAAACAAATTGCTTTAAAGGAACACTCCACCTTTTTTTTTTTTTTTTTTTTTTTTTTTATAAAGCTTCTGGAGGTAAACATTTGAGGAATCATTTTTGAAACCATTCAGAGGATAGTTTTTTTCTGGCATGGCCACTATTAGCTTAGCAAACCTCTATAGGCTTTGTTTAGCATAATTCATTGAATTGGATTTGATCATTATCATTATCACAGCCCTAACTCCTCCGCATCCAGTGGCAAGAGAAGAACTCCTGTGACCAGTTTTGCAACATTTTAAATTCAGTAATTTACCCTCAAGATGTTCAAGATGAAGCAGGTCAATCCACACATGAGTGATATGGATAACAGACAAATGCAAGTGTTCAGCATAGTGCCATGTGCATTGATAATATGTGAAATAGATACCAACAAATATATATATATATATATATATATATATATATATATATATATATATATATATATATATATATGTATATGTATATATATATATATATATATATATATATATATATATATATATATATATATATATATATATATATATATATATATATATATATATTGTATAGATATTGTGGCAATAAGGATACAAATCCACACCACATGAAGTGTTTTCTGGCAATTTAAATAAGGATTTATATTATTTAAAAGACTGACAAAACAGAAGTGTAAAAAAAGGTAACTAAACAAACATGAATTGAACAGTACCTGGGGGTGAAAATGACTGAGTGGGTTGAAACTGATTGCACAGACAGGTTGAACTCCAAAAGAAGGATGGCTGTACAATTTTACCATTCATAACACAAATCCAGCCAAAATTTTCTGTTATACCGTTCCTAAGGTTTTTGTTTTTTACGACTGTTTGTATAGGTTTTTATTTTTAGGTCAACAGTATCTCCAGCAAAAGGACTCTCCAAATCAAAAGCTACTGGTCAGCCCACGATTCAGCAAACATCTGAAAAACAAGTCGCTTATACTCTTAACATCCAGCGTGCTATAGACCTAATTAGTGCAGTGGCTTAATTTATATCCAAAGAAAAGACAGATATCCAAAGATGGCTTTTTAAGTTTAATGAAATCTGTGTTTTTGAAATGAAAAAAGATAGCAGAATCAGTGATTTATTTTAATTATTTAGACTAACATGTTTTAAAATAAAAAAAATATATATATATATATATATTATTAAATGTTTCTTAAAATAAAATATATTGTCTTTTTTTACCCAGATATTTAAAATGAACATTTTTTAGAGCAGTAATCACAATACCGTCAAACCGTGATATTTTTATCCAAGGTTATTATACCATCAGAATCTTATACCGACCCATGCCTACCTTGTAATTACAATTAATATTGCTAGGAACAATCAATCTGGTGTAATAGTCAAGGAAACTTGCTGCCTAAAATTCCTGAGAAGAAGAAAAACTTCTGCATTTCGCGATGTGAGTTTGTGTGTGTGTGTGTGCTGTGACTGCGGTCCTTGATAGCCGCGTGTGGAACTTGTCGGAAAATATGGCGAAAGGTCCTAAAGACAGCGGTGTTTACTTCAATAATGCCTCTAATATTCGCATACTCTACGTCTTAATTCCATTTCTGTTTAGTTCAGTTATAACTTTAGTCGGATTAAGGTAATCAAAAATCATTGTTTCGAGCTTATGTAGGACTACAGTTCAAAATTCATGTTTAACTGAATAAACAGTTAGTAAACGCATTTAACATAATTTATTTTCATCACCAATTATCATAGTAGAACAGTTTCTCAAGCAGTTTGTGATGCATTTTGGAAACTGCAGATGAGCCCCTCGTCTAATACGTAACCTGGCTTGAGAAACCCGTTCTCAAATATAAATATATATATATATATATATTATGACAGCTCTAATATGTATATATATATATATATATATATATATATATATATATATATATATATATATATATATATATATATATATATATTAGAGCTGTCAAAATTAGCGCGTTAACGCACGTGATTAATTTGAACTTGCAGGTTTTTTTTATTATTTCCTGTTGTGGCCGACGTGTGATCAGGGCCAGCGCTTCCATAGAGGTGACCGCCTTGGGCGACAGAATAGTGAGCGAACCCCCCTGTCCTCACGTTCATCTCATTTCGACTCCCACCTGCTCCCTCCCGGTTCTCACTTTCATCCGCAAACCGGTAACTTTCTATTTCACTTTCGGGTTGAGGGCGCCAGTTCAGCTTGCTCCGGCCCTGCGTGTGTTTAGTGTGTAAAGAAATATGGATAAAGGATAATATGGATCCATGTAAATGTACTCAGTGAAAGTGGCAGATGATGTCGCAAGCTGTCAAAGACAGCCCATTCCTCTTTAAGTTGACTCCAAGCGCCCTCAAATGTTTCATTAAGTTTGACGTGTTTCCCCCCTACAAGCAACTTTTGTAAAGCGTCTGCTTTGCTGTGTCAGAATCCTTGCTTGAGAAATACAGCCATACTTTAAGAACACTTAGTTTAAGCAAAATATGATCAACGCGATCGTGCGTGTTGATGATCTGAAGGGAGTGCGCTGTGCTGCTCGTTCTCTCTCTCTCTCTCTCTCTCTCTCTCTCTCTCTCTCTCTCTCTCTCTCTCTCTCTCTCTCTCTCTCTCTCTCTCTCTCTCTCTCTCTCTGTGTGTGTGTGTTGTTCCCCGATAATGTCAATAGACTGCAACTGGCTAAATGTTAAGGAGGACTAGGCAAAATTGTTTCTACTTTATAATTAAGGTTCTCAACTCGCAATACAACTTTACAATGAGTACAATTAGTCACCTTGGAATTATAATGTTCTATCTGCGTTCTGATTGATTTTGAGGTATTGAGCTTCAAAGTTTTTGCATAGCAAACAGTATGTGTGTAACATTAGTTTTTTTTAATAAAACATCTTAAAATGTAAACAACTTATAAAAAAACATCCCATAATGTAAATAAGTTGTCATTTAATAAGAATATGTCAATAACTCAATTTTGACAAAAATGTCAGATAGAACCTTATAATTCTAAAGTGATGAATTGTTTGTATTCAATACTTTATTATTATTGTAATTTTCCAATTTCCATATTTGCAATGCCTGTATTTTGGATTTTTTTTTTTTTTGATTCGTGATTAATCATGATTAATCATGATTAATTACTTTCGTGATTAATTATGATTAATCACAAAAAAGTATGATTAATTAGTTAATTTTAATCAATTGACAGCCCTATATATATGAATATATATAAATATATATATGTAAATGAATGCCTCAGCTTAGTTTACAGTGTTCATTATGAATATAGTATACTGTCACTTTAAGAGCTGATTGACAAACAGATCTGATTTACAGGTTACACATGCATTTTCGCTCTTTACATTAATTTATGACATATTAGCAAGGGTTTATGTGAACACTGTAAAACTGGCTGTGGTCGAAACAGTAAAAATACTACAGTAAAAATCTGTAATGTGGTAAAATTTCCTTAATATGCAAGGTGAATATACAAAAATGGCTTTCCTACAATAAAATTCCCTGCATGACACTTGACTTTTTATGCTTTTTGTTGACATTGCTATGGTTCTTTTTAGTTGTTGTTTTTTCTTTCATCAGTGATGCACTTTGGACCTTATGCTACATCTAATGGTGATCTAGTGTTTGTGTGAATGACACTAAGCATCTTCTACATATTAGTATGGTTCTCTGCTTGTGGGTTCATTATATGACTTTCTCCTGACCACATGCTTTTGTTTGTGTTTTGTGTTTACAATGTGTAGATGTTTCTACTGGGTGTATTAAAGCTATAAATTAATGAAATATGGTAAGTTACTGTAAGATTTTGCTGTTTTGCTGTTTCTACCATATTTTAACAGTAAATTCTGGCAACTACAGCTGCTTTTATTTTACTGTAATTTGGTTTCATGATTCTGCATTTTCATTTTTTAAATGTTATACATAAAGTGTAAAAATGTCTCTAAAAATGGCCATAAATATTTGCAGTTTGTTATTTCCAATGGAGGCACGTGTATTCCATGCACAGCTAGTTGAAAACATATCAGAACTGCAGCAATGTTTTGTTAGTTTGTCATCCTCTGAGGTAACAGTTGATTGCCCTAGACGCAATATGTTACTGACAGGTCTTACAAATTACCTGGTTCTGTGATACATCAGCCTTGCTGTATCCAAAGTAATCCCACACCACAGATGTTGACTTTTTGCGTTCATCTTTGTTCCTGTGCAGACAAGCTTGTTCATCCTGTGTTGGTGTGCTGAATGAAGACTGATCTTCCTGTTGCTGGTGTGTTCACATGGGAGATGTACAGCACACCTGCTTTACACATCCTCTGTCACAAACACCACATTCAGACATTCAGCTCTGCAAATCAACACATTGCACAGTGCTGATTTCAAGCCAGGATTCTGGACTGTTCTGTCTGCAATTCCAAACACTCTCCCACAGCTCAGATTCTTATTGGTGAAAGTTTTTTTGAGGTTGTATAAATTGTGCTGTGAACACACTTTGTACATGGTAAATGACATCCTTTGCACATGAACTAGAACTGATTTGCAATGGGCATTTTTTGACTGCTCATCTGATCTAAAGAACTGCACTCGCTAAACCCAATGCAACTGAGACAATGTTTTATAGGTAAATGCTGGTGCTATGATTAGCTACTTTCCATCCACTTATTTTTATGCACATTTTGAATATGCCAAGAAGATGCACATACATTTTGAAAATGCGCAGAAAAAACACATAAATTGCATAAACTGAGTAGGATAAACTTTTTATTCGATAAGAAAAGATGCGCATAAACTACAATGGAAACACTTTTACCGAACAAATTCTAGTATGAGCATTAAAAAAAGGTCATGTGATTTTGTTACAAGAGATCATGTGTTGATAAAAATGTGTGTGAATGGACAAACCAGCAGGCTGAGCACACTGTAAAACATCTAAAATGTTGTTTTGGTCATTCTAAAACGCCTTAACCATTTCAGTTTTAGTGTTACTATATTATTAATGACCTCCAGAACTGTCAAGAGCATCTGTGCTCCGCTTCTCACGCCTTCAAATGCCACCACATGTTCATTACGTGTCAGCATTTGTCTTCTGAGGCAAAAGTAATTTATTAAATAAGGAAAAAATTCAAGCAGTTTCTCCTACAGCAAATTCTGTTTTTACTGTTGATATTTGGCGCCAATTGATCAGGAAGTGATGATTTTTTTCTTTTTGACTCGTTGGATGGAAACACTGCTTTATTCGTACATCTTTTATGCGATATTCCAGTTTTGCGCTTAAAGTTAATTAGCATTTTTGGAATGAAACAGAGCTATTGTGGAGGTAACGGGTGCTTAAAATGATCCACAGGTATCCATCTAAATGGGTATGTGCAAAATAATTTTTAAATGACAAATAAATTGGTATTTATCTAACTTGAAGCAACAAGGATGCATTATTGAGGTCCTTACACTAGGGAAGTGCATGTAATGGAATTGCTGCACATAGTTGCTTGTTTCTGCGTGGTGGAAGCATGCTAGTGATGACAAAAATATCAATATTTGATAACATATTAATAGGGTTGCACCGATACCCTTTTTTTCGAACCAATTCAATCTTGATAACAAAATTCTGAATATCGATCGATATCGATCCGATCCGGATACTGTGCCGTTTTTTTTTTTTGTCCCCAACGCTTTTTGCGTTGAGACTGATAGGTGCATCTTTTGCATGGTTTACTAATGTTTTGACTTTGCACGCTATGTGCACTCGAGCTGAAAAAGCGTGTTACGTCAGTCTCGTCTTTTTCATTCTTCAATCAAATGAAAGCAGAGGCGGGGTTTTCTTTGAGATGACAGCAGTGTCTGTGTTGTCAAGACGACTTCGGCGAGCTTTTAATGATGGAGGAGAGACTTGTGGTCGCTGTTTCAAGTCATTCAAAGCTGTATGACTTTACAAATCTAAAATATCATAATGCAATTAAAAATTACAATTACTGACAGGTACACTCGCGCACAAAACAGCTCAGCTGATTCAGTCGTTTCCTAGTGACATAAAAAGAGCACCGCGCTCCTTTTTATCTTGTCATCAATAAAGGCAGTGCGGTGCGCCTCGCGTTTTTGGAATGGAAAAGCGCGTGCAGTAACAGTAACGTGCAACCATACGTGCCTACATATTTTGTCAAAGAAGCAAAATGAAAGAAGGATATTTCTGCTCACAGTTTGACACAGAATTGTTGACAAACCAGCCAGCGCTGATGCGGATCGCCTCTGTAGGCTATTGGTGATTTAGTATTCAACCAACAAACCAACCTTTTTTCCATTTGGAAAATTACAGTTATTAATAGTTCTTATGTAATATATAATTTTTTAATAGCCTACATAGCCTAATCTACCAATGAAACAAATCTAAAGGTTTTTTTTTTTTTTTTTACATAATGGACCTCGCACCAAACTGAGGCTTTCATTTTACAGCTTAAAAAAACATGTATGCAAATAATGCAATATCATACGTAAACAACAAAATTGTTATATGCTATGTAGTAGCCAATACTTGACAAAAAGTCAACAGGTTCATTGTCTTTCATTACACGCAGCGCGCGCACATGAACCGCGAATGAGACAGAGGAAATAAGTCATAATCGTAATTAAATACATAATCTTTAAACTAATGAATTCTATTAAACATGTTGACAGGAGATTTGTAATATTTAACATTAATTAATTAACATTAATTAAATGCATATTTTCCGTATGCGATCTATTTGAGGTAGCCTGATATTTTTATTTGATGGAAGAAAAAAAACATGATTAGACAAACAGCCTGCCGGTTCTTAAAAAGTATTCAGTCAGTGTTTTCGTTTTGTAATTTAAATTTGTCATTTAAGGGAAAGATCTAGAGCAGGATTTATTTTATTCTTTTTGTTAAGTTTATTCTGTTTTTCTATGCTGCTGAAAACACAGCAGGTGAAGATGCTATATTATGTTCTGTATGCTGTTTGCATGTTAAATAAATCAGTATTTTAAAATGCAATATTTAATGTGTCACACAAAATATAGGCACGTCAATTATTTTTTTAAATTAATATTTTAATATTAATCTGTTAGTGGTTAACATTTGGTTAACGAGCCAAAATTAATCGAAATGAGCAGTTTCTATAGCTCTGGTGCTAAACTGAAATCATCTTCTTTAGTAAAAAATAACAGACCTATAGGTAGCCTATACATGACAGACGGCACAATCTACAACATGCTTGCTGTGAACTAGGCTACATTATTTGAGCATTCTTTGGGATATTGTCCTTTCCTTTTTAATATTAAGATTTTTCTTTGAAATCTGCAATAGGCTATTGACATCGTTGGTAAAATAATCAGCCTTTTATTAAATTTATTAATTATATTAAATTAAAGTCTGACATTTTCCAGCAGGTTTGGTGCAGATTAAACTAAACCGTCTGATGCCAGTTTTACTTAATAATTCCTCTCCAAATCTCGCCGTGAGTGAGACAGAGAAAGTTCAAAACAAGGTCCGCTTATATGCTTCAGCGCCAAAACACAAACTGGTCTTTTAAATCAAATATTACTATATAAAATTACAGTGAAATATTCACAGTTTCAGAATAGCCTATATTAGGCTAAATCATTTTCTGTAAATAACAATCCATATTGCGCCCGTTTGTTTCACCTTTAATTTATTTAATAAACTACTTTGACCACAATGGGCCAGACTTTAAAACTATTCGCAGCACTTAAATTCACCTTAGAAAAATAAACTCAATCTGAAGGATGGGAGAAAAAACTCATTGTAAGAATAATCTTACAACTATGGCAAGCTGACCAGTCTATTCATCAGTACAATCTTCAGTTTCGTACTATAGCTGCCTCTAGCGGATGATATTGTAAGTGTCAGAACCATTTCAGTAGACTAAAAATCTGCCTACAAATCTGAAGGAGGTAAAAAGTTTCATTGATCTGGATGGATCAAACTGGACCACCTGTTTGTCCCTAACTTTTCAAAGATAGCTAAACCTCTCAACTCCCTAAAAAAGAAAGCACAACGATCTCAGTGGACAACTTAATTCCAACATTCATTTGACTTCACCACGGATCTTTGGCTATCCTGATCTTCAGCTCCCATTCCAAGTTTACACGGATGAGAGCAACACTGTGTTGGGTGTCATCTTGGCACAGCGTTAGGATGCTGGCAGAGTAGAAGTCATCGCATATGCCAGTAGGACTTTAACTAGGGCTAAAGTAAACTATACAGCTACTGAAAAAGAATGTATGTGAGTTGTGTGGGCCCTGAAAAAATGGCAACACTACCTGGAATATAAACTTTTCACAGTTGTAACTGATAGTTCTGCCCCTCAGTGGGTCATGGGTTCAATCAAAACCAGCAGCCGCATCACCTGTTGAGTCTTACATTTACAGAAATTTGATTTCATCATTGACTACAGAAAGGGAAACTTAATGTAGCCCCAGATCTCTATGTCTTGTCATATGTCCAGTTGTTACCTTTACTTCAGTCACAAAGATTCTGATCTGCCATTATCAGATGATGTCCTGTGGGAAGAATAGCACTAAAATATTGCAAGCTGTTGTAGAGAGCTGTGCAACTCTGTTGGGTCAATACTAAGTTGTTGAAGACAAATTGTATCATAAAATGTACCTGTGAAAAATTCAACTGCATACACAGATTATATGGACATTCACACACCTGCATCCAAAAATGTAAAGTCACAGACAAAATTTGCAGATTAGAATGTGAATCCAAGCAAAGAGAGTTGCATGCATGTAGAATGGTTTCTCTTTTGTATATTTTTTCCTATATATATATATATATATATATATATATATATATATATATATATATATATATATATATATATATATATATTTCCAAGCATAAACACAACTACGTTACTACAATGGCCTCAGTATGCTGCTATGACTCTTAAGCATTGGTTTTTGCTTGCAAATTGTATGTTTTGCACCAGACATTAATGTGATATTGGTGCAAAAGTGATTTGTGATCTGCAAAGGCTATCTCTTTCTTGAGATCAGAGAAATTCAGCCAATAGAGGACAGGCCTAATATTCATTTTTACTTAAAAATACAAATGTTTGTATGGTTTAGCTTTGTTTTCCCCCTCCTTTTTACTTTATTTTAAAGACACTATTGCATTTTCAATATTACAATCACAATAATTTTTTTAAACAAGTAGCTATAGTAACTATCACAAGCTGTTTTGTTGATGTAAAATATGCCTCATTTTGATATCCTAGCTTTGTTTATGTTTAAAAACCATCTACAATTGAATGCTTTTAGTGTTGTGGAATTTGTTCATCATGGTATTGAAAACGGTATCGAATATCGATATTTTTCAAGGTATCGTATCGAAGTTAGAAATTCCAGTATCATAACAACATTATTGCACGTTGCATTTTCAGGTCAGACATTACCATATAATTACAGACAACAAGGTCACATTTCTATTTACCAAAATCTACTGTAACTAAAAATTGTTGCACAGGAGCAAAGTAAAACTTTATTATTTCAGAAAAAATTTGTCTTAGGTAGTTGTAGTATGTTTCTCCACTGACGGTACACCCACTTATGGCATATGTCTGGATTTTAGTTGTTCTGTTTCCTTAAAGAGTCTTTTTCTAAGACACTTTGTTAAAGAGTACTAATGTCCTGTTATGTACATTTTAAGTTTTTCAAATCATTGCCAGTTTATTTAATAAAATCAGTTAACAATCTTGGGTTCAACCCACCAAAGACAGTGAGGTCATTTAGAAATTGCAATGGGCCACATAAACGTGTTTTTGGCTGTGTGAGCTGTCGGTTAAAAAAAGGTTAGGAACCACTACTGTAGACTATACATTTTTTATTAGAATCAAAAAAGCCAACTTTACACTCCACATGTGGGGTGCTAAACTATATTCATGCTAGACCAGTGGTTCTTAATCCTTGTAATGCCCCTGACTCTGCACATTTTGTATGTTTTTCTTACCTCTTTAGAGGTTTGTTCCTTTTGACTCTAAGTGCCCTGTGAAGTGGATACAGGATATTATGTCATGAAGGGTACTAAAGTGCACAGTATGTCTTTTTATGCAAATTTTCATGATTACTGTATAGTTAAATAATTTGTAGCAGCAATGTAGTGTAAATCTTTGTTTTTAAATGAAGTACACTTCAACCTCAGCCAGTTTCCTGTTTATAGACAAGAGGTAAAAAATCTGAAAAAATTTTTAGACAACATGTCAATCAGTGCAGTTACTCCATGGAGGTCTTTCTCAAACAACCTGGTTCTCTAAATCAGGGGTTTTAAAATAGAGAGACATGCAGAGTAGGTTTATCAGATATCGCAAGGACCAGGCTGGAGAACTGCTGTGCTACACTGTTTGAAGGTGAAGGCATACCTGTATTTACAAAGCTACTGCAGAATGTAAACAGCATAGATTAAAAGGAAAGATAGTTCACCCAAAAATTATAATTCACTATCACAATAATGATAATTTAATTTCCCTTGACGTGTTCTAAAACAGTATATGGTATATGGTATTTTTTCTTCTGTTGAACAATTATTGAAGAAGATATTTAAAAAAAAATGTTGGAAACCTTTGACATCCATAGTATTTGCTTTCCCTATGGAAGTCAATGGTTACCTGTTTCCAACAATCAACAGAATATCTTCTTTAGTGTTCAACAGAACAAAAAAACTCAAACTTGTTTGGAACATGTCAAGCGTGAGTAAATGATGGCAGAATTTACATTTTTGGATGAAGTAAGGATAAAATATTGTGACAAATATAATTGTTGATTATTGCTATTACTTCGTGTAAAAACTAAAGTTATCAGTAAATAAAAATGTAAAAGATGTGCTGATAAACATTCTTAATATATTTTGCATTTATTATACGTTTTTATTTATAGTTTTTGTTAAAAAACTTTCTATTCTTTTTTGTTTATTAATTTAATAATATTTCCTAGGTTAAAACTCAAAATCTATGCTTGTAATTATATATACGTATATATACTATATAGCTTGTAAATATATATATATATATATATATATATATATATATATATATATATATATGCTTGTAATTCTATGCTTGTAATTATATATACGTATATATACTATATAGCTTATAAATATATATATTTATATATCATAGATATATATATATCTAGATATAGATATATATATATCAGTGTTTTCTCTAGGATTTTTTCCAGCAGTGGCGGCAGGACTTTTTTTTTACACAGATCTGCCAACTATTTCAAAGACAAATATTACACGCAGTATTACAAGTCGAGATAGCATTCATGTAATACGAGCATGCGAATCTCTTTGCTTGCGCGCCGATTTCCTCTGTTCGAGCACAGAACTTCTTGCACGCACTCAAATTTACACGTTCAAGTGCAGATCTTCTTGTGCGCTCTCCAGTAAGCGCTGCTGAAGCGCGATTTAGTGCGTTTTTGTGCGTTTTCCGACATTAACGCGTCCTGAAGTAAAGTGAAACGGCATTAAACTCCAGCAAGATAAAGTCATTGTATGCAAAGCCATTGACCTTTATCAATAAAGTATACTTATGGAAACTGTGTATGCGGTGTTTGCTAGACTCACGCACCTGTCAGTCAGTCTGTCAGAGAGTCAGTCAGCATGTCACCTTGAACAAATAGCGCACAGCCCTACTACGGTTACAGAAAAGTTTCCGCTATAAAAAACACGACTAAATGTTTTAAATAAGAAGCTGTAATGTAGCCGTGGCGAGATGAATTTTGGCGTGACGGCCCGCCACGGATGAATGAATGTAGCGGAAACCTTGTATATATATATATATATATATATATATATATATATATATATATATATATATATATATATATACACACAGTTGAAGTCAGAATTATTAGCCCCCCTGAATTATTAGCCCCAATGTTTATTTTTCCCCCCAATTTCTGTTTAACGGAGATAAGATTTTTTTTCAACACATTTCTAAACATAATAGTTTTAATAACTCATTTCTAATAACTGATTTATTTTATCTTTTTATCTTTGATCATGACCGTAAATAATATTTTACTATTTTCAAGAAACTTCTATACAGCTTAAAGTGACATTTAAAGACTTAACTAGGTAAATTAGGTTAACTAGGCAGGTTACGGTAATTAGGCAAGTTATTGTATAATGATGGTTTGTTCTGTTGACAGTCTAAAAAAATGAGCTTAAAGGAGCTAATAATTTTTTCCTCAAAATGGTTAATAAAAAAGTAATAACTGCTTTTATTCTAGCCGAAATAAAACAAATAAGACTTCTTCCAGAAGAAAAAATATTATCAGACATACTGTGAAAATTTCCTTGCTCTGTTAAACATCATTTGGGAAATATTTAAAAAAGAAAAAAAATTCAAAGGGGGACTAATAATTCTGACTTCAACTGTTTATGGAGGACCAGGACATGCACTTCGAACAATTTAGCTTACCTAATTTACCTATAGCGCATGTCTTTGGACTTGTGGGGGAAACGCGAGCACCCGGAGGAAACCCATGGGGAGAACATGCAAACTCCACACAGAAATGTGGACTGACCCTGCCGCGGCTCGAATGATTGGCAGTTGAAAGAACAAAAATCGCATTCTGTACAATGTTATTATCATAAGTGTATCTTGTTTCATATCGGTTGGAGATACATAGGACTGATGCATTAAATCCTGTGTAAATACTTATATGCCACTTCTGTGCCCTATTGAAATGTAGGTAAAAAAAATATGCTTAATTTTATAGTTTAATGTTTTGATATATTTCAGAAGTGATATTGGTTCCAGATCTGGACTACAGTCTTGTTACAAAATAATATTTTTTGTTTTGACAAAACAAACAAATCTGCTTCCAGATACTGACCCTCAACATTGTCTTGTGTTTCTCTTTCCTGCGCCCATCAAATGTGCTAATAAAACACCCTTTTGATTAGCACTTTGCTTGAAGGCAATTGCTTGTTGTTGTTGCTGTAGGTCATGGTGGAGCTTCTGTTAGGAAGACTGAAGTTTGTGGAGAGCAGCACAGGACCTCAGTCACTTGCAGCTTTTGTCTGAGATTGTGTGTCTGAATGATCTGCTGCACTGGACATCCTTGTCCTGTCCTCATGCTGTTTCAAACTGTTCCTCGTGTTTCATGAATCGTTTCAAACTGTTAGCTGTGTAGTTTGGTTCCATTTCAAGGTCAGCAGTGGAACAGAATGCACTTTATTTGAGGAGCTCCTGAAAGTGAATGTTTTGGAGAAGTGCTTTAAAGGAGCTTTGAAAGACTGCATTTATTGTTCTCATTTGAGTTTAGAGTTTATTAAGCATGTTTGGATCTTTTGCCTGAAGTCTGAGATGCCGGTTTGCTAGTTTGGTATAATGTATGCAGTGTCTTCATGAATGCCTCATTATGAGCTCTGGACTGCTGCCTGCCATGTGATTCAGTGCAAGCTCAAACACTCTGCTTTTTCTCTTTGATCTTCAACAAGGAATGCACTCTGTTTTTCTCTCTCCCTAGCTGGTTTGATTTGATCAACTTTTAGATTTTGTTCTTTTGCTCCTGTCTTGACATCAGAGAATAGGTTTTCTTCAAGGACATGGCTGAAGCAAACTACATTTGAGAAGGACACAATCAGGCCCCGTTTACAGCTGGTATTAAAGATTAGTTCGCTCAAAAATAAAAATTCTGTTATTAATAACTCACCCTCATGTCGGTCCATTTTCCAGAGACCTTAATTCATCTTTGGAACATGAATTAAGACAATTTAAGTAAACAGTAAGTAAGTAACAGCAAGGGTCCTGTGAAGTTCAAAGTCCAGAAAAGGAGCCAAAAACATTGTCAAAAAATTCAAATATCGTGGCTTCAGTGGTTCAGCTATTATCATACGAAGCTCCAAGAACACTTTGTTCAGCAAATAAACAAAAAATGTAAATATGATTTTTTGAATGTTTGCCTATATTCTACCTCCCGCATCAGGTCAGGGTGCATGTTTACTATTTTTACCAGCATCACAACCTGCACCCATATCTGACTCGCAATTCATGTTTGTTTGTTTGTTTGTTTTTGTTTGTTTGTATACTTTATTGTCCCTCAAGGGGACATTTTCTGTGGACTCACAGAGCACTTCAGAAAGTTCTGACACAAAAACAATTAAAAATAAGCAAACATGCAAAATAATTACATGCAGGAAAAAAGCATAAGCACACTATCTATCAGTGTTCAATAGTATGATTGACTCTGGGATAAAGAGTTCCTAAGTCTGTTTCGCTTCCAGCGGAAGGTTCTGAATCTTCTACCAGAAGGTAAAAGATCGAAAAATGGGAAGAGTGCATGAAATGGATTGTTTAAAATGCTTTTCGCTTTATTCAGACTGTATGCTCGTAAAGTGTTTGAATACTAGAAAGAGTTTCAGAACCTCTTAGTCTCGTAGCAGTTCTGATAATATTAAAAAATGTTAATTTCAGATTTACAGAAAGATTGCCATACCATGTAGATAGACCATACCTGATGACACTCTCAAATACAGCCTGTTAAAATAAGTACATGGTTTTCTTATCAACACCATAGAACCATAACCTTCGTAGAAAATACAGTCTTTGGTGAAGCTTTTCACAGATCCAGTTTACGTCAGTGTCCCATGTTAGAGACCTGTCTATGTACATTCCCAAATACTTGTATGACTGTACCTGAGTATTTTCTTGATTATGTACAAACACTGGTAAATGCTCGACAACACACTTGGGTTCAAAGATTATTTTCTTTGTTTTTTTTTGTATTTACTTTTAAAGTTTCCATCACACCACTCAACAAATGAATCAATTTCAGAAAAATAAACAGAAACGGAATCTTGTTTTCTCAGCAAACTTAAAATTACCGTAGAACATAGACATAGTTTGTTGGGGATACAAAATTGTTCTTGGAGTTTCATATGATTACAGTTGAACTACTAATTACAAATGGAATGTTTTGATGATGGGTTTTTTTTTTGATGATGGACATTTTTTTTTTGTTTTTTTCTGGACTTTGAATATCTTGGAACCATTGTTGTATAGGTAGGATAAGGGAGTAGGAATGTAACGATTCACCTGACTAACGATTCGATACAATTCACGATACTAGTCTCCCGATTTAGTCACTTTTTAATCAAAATTATTTGAAACAAATTTAAGGTAAAGAACCCTTTCATTTTTTCTTATATGCTGCACATTTTTTGCAAAATAATATATTTTCTGCCATAACTAAATTGCTATTTTAAAAACAAATAAATTCCAAAAATATAAAAAGAATAATACAAACTAAAAAAGACTCATTAATGTAAACAAACTAAAACTGTGACTGTGCTGGGATTTTACATTTTTAAAATGAAATATCAGATTATACTGTATATGTTTTCTGGCATAAGCTGAAAAAACTCGTTCACAGGGGACTGTGATGGCTGGTGTGGAGAGGAAAACCTTTCCTAAACCAGAGAATAGTGTGTACAGAGGTGGTCAATAGGCCCTCTGCTCCAGGCAACTGGCCACTGGCATAAAAATCTGATAATAAAATGACTAATCTAGAATAGAGACAGGAGTTGAACATGATTATGAAGGTGAATAATTAATATTACTTGTATAATTAATTAGTATAAATTTTAGTGATACACTTAAGAAGAGATAATTTTGAACATTTTTAAATATTCAATAATAATAAGCAAATTATTAAAATATGCATAAACTAATTTGAAAAGCAGTGGGTAAAAATAATCTAGTACCTGGTTCTGTAACAGAACAACTTTCTCTTTCAGTCTGAAAACATTTTCACACTTTCGCTATGAAAACACTGATGCATCGTGTAATCTCCATAGCACTGGTTGGAGCAAGCGGAGCTGCAAATCATCTGATCCACGTGGTTTGGCTCATTAATAGTTTTTTATGCATTTAGATGTCTGTGACGGTAGTTTTTCACTGTGCTGACAGTTCATGTGCATCATATTTGTTGTTATGTTAGTGTAAGTAAATGCCTTTTTGCAGTATTTGCACACAGTTTGTGTTTTGTCTGGTGCACTTCACGGCTGTTATTTTACTCTGACGCTTCACCTCTTGCTCGCCGCTGATGCAGGTAAAGCGAGCTTGCGCCTGTAAACCCAGCGCCCCCCTCTGTTCCCCTCTGACAATTCTACCGATTTGAATTGTCACATATTTTAATACATTTTATTTATTCAACCGACTCTTGTAGAATCGTTAAATCCCTAAAAGGGAGCGCTCAGATTTCTTTAAAGACTTGTCAAGGCCCACCGTCCAAATCCGACACATCATACTATGTTATGTAACCTGCAAGAGCATGAGTAACCCCCAAATACAAATTTAAGTATTCGTGTGAGTAGAGGACATACAAAGTCAATGCAAACTGGGCAGTACAAATGATGAGGAAAACAAGTCAAGTATTGCGCATCATTCATGTTGCCCAGTTGGCTTTATTATAACATATTGAGTTCAAGATATTCAATTTGTTGAATGTAGTTAATAAAATGTATAAACTACCTCCAATAATATAGATTTTTTTTTTGCGACCCAGCTTAAAATGATTGGTTGTTCCATAGTTCTGCTACTCTCAAATTTGACACAGTTTTGGGAAAAGGTCATGTTTGATGATATTTGTCTTTTTTTATTTATAGGGGTGTAATGATACACCAATTCCATAGTTTGGTTAACGGTATTGGAGCCACAGTATGGTTTGGTTCAGTTCAGTGTGCTGAGAGGGAGCAGGGATTGTGGTGTATGCGCAATAACATAAGCAATGTTATGGAACACTAGATTTACAGAAGACACAGAAAGAGAAAGCACTTCCTGTCTGTTTTACTAGTTTTACAAAAAAATATATTGTTTTGCTGTAGTTATGAACATATACAGTTAAAGTCAGATTTATTAACCCTCTGAATTATTCGCCCCCTGTTTATTTTTTCCCCAATTTCTGTTTAATGGAGAGAAGATTTTTTCAACACTTTTCTAAACATAATAGTTTTAATAACTCATTTCTAATAACTGATGTATTTTATCTTTGCCATGATGACAGTAAACAATATTTTACTAGATTTTTTTCAAGACACTTCTATACAGCCTAAAGTGACATTTAAAGATTTAACTAGGTTAACTAGGCAGGTTAGGGTAATTAGGCAAGTTATTGTATAATGATGGTTTGTTCTGTAGACTACTGAGAAAAAATACATAGCTTAAAGGGGCTAATAATGTTGACCTTAAAATGTTTTTTAAAAAAATGTAAAACTACTCTTATTCTAGCCGAAATAAAACAAATAAGACTTTCTACAGAAGAAAAAATATTATCAGACATACTGTGAAAATTTCCTTGCTCTGTTAAACATCGTTTGGGAAATATTTTAAAAAGAAACAAAAAAAAAAAGGGGGGGGGGGGCTAATAATTTTGACTTGAACTGTACAAACAAAAATAGACTCTTTACAGTTTTCAAACCTGTATTTGTCTTTTAAATACGATCAAAAATGGCAGTATTTTTAAGCCACTTTTCTAGGAAAAACATGCCCACGTTTGCCGACCCAAGGCGGTTAAAGTAACCTAGTGAAGTACCATATATTTTACATTGATGCAAATACATGTATTTATTTGTTCCTTTATTATGTTATAATGAAATAAAGATACAATTATTTAACAATATGTTAAGGAGTAATAACATTTTTAACAATTGTAACCAGCCCTTTGAGGTCAACCATAATACTGAAGTAGCCCTGAGTTGACCCCTGATCTAAAATATCTTAATTTGTGTTCTGAAGATTAACAAAGGTCTTATAGGATTGGAATGACAAAACAAGCATAATCAGTATTCTCTATTATTAATTTTGTTTTATTACGATATAAACATGCATGCTTTATAAAAAAATTTAGTAACTTTGAGTAATAACTTTGAGTAATTTTAGTAATAATTATGAGTTTAAAAAACAAAAAAAATTCTGAATTTTCAAAGGCATGGTCGTTGCTAGGCCTATTTTAGGGGTGCTGTAGCCCCCCTATATTTCTACTCAGCCCCCCTAAAACTTTTGCTATTAGCTCACAAACTGTAACTAAATTATCGCCTCAGTCCCCTTTAAATTTGATAAGAAAACGGCGGCAGAATTCGGCTCCTCCCCGTCTTTTGTTTTTCATTTGATCAGCAAACCACAGTGAGGTGTGTGTTTATCTATAAATTGTTATAATATCTGCTTATTTGCAGTTCTTTGATAATGATATAGATAACCTTGTATCACCTGTACCCTAATGTCACGGAGGAGCAGTCGGGTTTTCTCTGCGTTCACCTCATCAGCACAGCTGTTTCCTCCAGCGAAAAATGTAACTCTTAATAAACATTTCGCTATTTTTATTTTTAAAATGAACTACCAATATAAAACACATTACAGTTCGTGTGGCATTAACTATACCATACAGTCGTGCACAGAAAAGATTAAACACAGTGACGGAACCACTTAGAGTCACGGAGTCACCTACAGAGATAAAAAACATCAAGTGTTGTCTATATTTAAAAAAAATACTTTTTATTTATTATTATCATTCAGATCGTGATATATGTAAATTAGCCTGTAAGTTTAAAAATATATATTTATATGTGTGTCATTTAATTAGAAAAGTGCCAGTTTATTTAATATATGGAAACAAAAAAATGCACTATAATATAAGTGGTTGTTACTACAGTAAACGGGGGTTGAGCCTATTTGGCTTATTCAGAACTCAAATGGCTATGCCTAATATCTATGTAATACAGTGGAATATTATATAAGCCATATTAAACAAACATTTTTAAGTGTATTACTATTAAATTACTACTTAGAAATGTAATATTAGGCTTTATATAAGGAAAAAAATATATATAAGGAAAAAAAAATTCCTCATAAGAAACTGAGTCCCCCTAAAATAAAAATCCTAATATCGCCCCTGTTCATAGGCAATATGCCTTCACTCGGTCAATTGAAATATTGTCAAGCTATTTACCTTTGTAACTATTTAATATATGACTTTTTTTTTTATAAGTAAATATCCTTATAAGAAATGTTGTCCCACTCCCTTTAAATCAGTTGTCAATCAATACATTAGGAGAAAACAGCTAGCACAAATGCAAAGAAACATTGTTAATAGTTATATTTTCTAAATAAAAAGGTTACAGACTTGGCAACTGTAATGATAAACCAAAAACACAGTGCAAATAGAAATAAACACAGTTTATAAGTTGATGTAAAGTGTATACAATTATGTGTACAGCTGTATATCGTGCTTCCCTTACTAAAGGTTTTTAAATTATGCCACAAAATAAGGGCAAGTTATGGAACTCTGTCATGTAACTTCAGCAGCAACCGGCTGTGTATTTGCAGGTTTTGACAATGGAAATACTTGCTTTTAGTTGTTGAAAGAAAACAAAAGCACTACCCATCCACCTGTGGCACTGAGGAAGAAATCTAGGACACTGGTACTTTTTGCCAGTGTATTTTTTGCATGCTGTTTGCCATGCACCAAATATTTCCTTATTTTATACTTTCATTTTTGCAGTGCATTTCTTGACAGATGCTTTTTCACAGAACCGCTGACAAGAAAGTGCTAATGTTTTCTGTGTATTGAAGTAAACCTCTGGCTCTGTTGAGAACAATAATAAAGAACCAAAAACAGTGACAAGTGTGAGACTCAAGTCTGCCAGAAGAGTACCAACATTAAACCGCAAGCTGTAAAACAGGAACTGTAGAATCACACCGTGCTGTTCCACAGGCCTGCGTGTTCACTTTCTGAAGTGATATTGAATTTTCAGCCTGGTGAATCATTCGCATGGACTCGTTCCAGTCTGAGTCACATCAGTTAATCACTGACCTTGAGTCAAACTGAAGGACGGCCTTGTGAAGTTTTGTCTATGTCTGTTTGCCTTCAGGAGCTCAAACTGCTCTGCAGATGCTGACAAAAAAAGAAAGCTAAACAAGTAGTTTCATTGTTCTTTGGAATGTTATGAAACAGTATGACTGCTTAATTATATGCTGCTAATGCTGACTAATGTGTTCTCTGTGTTCTGTTCTTTTGTTTTGTTCTCATTTACATTATTTTGTTCAGTGTTTTGTTGCGTCATCCATTCTTCTCCTGAGTTGTCCTTTAAGTTGCATTTTGATTGCAGCTCAAGCTACAGTCGAAGATTTCCAGATCCGACCTCATGCGCTGTACGTCCACTCATACAAAGCGCCCACCTTCTGTGACTACTGTGGAGAGATGCTGTGGGGGCTCGTCAGGCAAGGCCTCAAGTGTGAAGGTACAGTCATATGAGAAACAGATATTCTAAAGAGATATTGGATTATTTGTAGGGCTGGGATGATAAATCAATGTATTGTGACTCTTGGATCAACTGTTAAGCCGCTTTTCCACTGCACACAAGAAACGACAAGCAACAGACCAGAAGTCATTCATTTGTAATGGACAGTAGTCCGGGAGCTACCTGGAGTTTCGATCGTCTCCATATGCGGAAAATTCGGATCCGATTTGAGCTGAGGATCCAAAAAAATATTTGAACTCCTGCGAATAGACCGTATGCGACCAGCCGACCAGATGTGATGTATTCTAGTAGGGGTGTCAAAATGAATTGTTTCTTCGACGCAGATGCGGACAATTCGGTATCGGTTCTGTAATAATCATAACCGGTTATTATGTACTGACATAATTTATCTCATTTGCGCTATGTCTCTGTAGCTTACTATGGCGAGGCAGGCGAGCCCGAGTATTTACAACGCTCCAACTACTTAAAAACGCAGAAACTGCACAATTTCACTGCGTGTATGTTTGCTGGACAGTCTTTCACTGACACAGCAGAAGCCCCTATTTCACTGTGATTGAGAAAATGAAAGTACTCCTTTTCTCTCTCTCTCACTGTGGCCCATTTGACCTGCTGACGTGACGTTTCCTCTCCTCTCAGCTGTTACAGCGATACTTCTGGATACAGACACGAGTGTGTGTCTGCAGAGTTTTCTCCACCCTGTCTATCATGGATCAACTGTTAACGCCGCTGCCGTTTATCAGTGTTTATCATCGGTGAACAGCGCCAGAGCGTTAGAGCTAATCACAGCACCTTTCTGTTGCGCGCATGACTAATCATAGGGGTGTAAGAACGAACTCACCAGACAAGGCTCAGAAAGCGAGCGGGATATTTATGTTTGTTTATTTGCTATAAATGCGCATGTTATTCTGTGCATGTACTTGAGTTTTTAAAGGTACAGTTTATATATCTGACTGTATTAAAGAACAAAATTGTATTACAAATAGTATATAAATATATTTCTATATTTTAATACAAGAATTGCTGTGCTGTGAAGTAAAATATAAAGCTGTGTATGAAAAGCATCGTCAATGCACCATGATGCACCGAGATATCGAATTGAACTGAATTGATGGCATGATAATCGTAACCGAACCGCGAGACCAGTGTAGTTTCTCACCTCTATATTCCAGTGTTGTCCAAGCAGATCCGAAAATTTGAATCAGAAAAAAGTTTATATTACAAAGCATTTCTATTTATAAATGAGTACTAAAACAATATTATTTTCTAATGTTGTCTCCACATTCCCTCCAAATTTTTTGTGACCTATGAGTTTTTAGTATTCATTCATTCATTCATTTGACTATGGTGATCGCACGGAGAATTAAGGATCTTGCTTTTCCACTCCTTTATTTCAAACACAGAGAGAATCCAGCTTTTCTCCCATGGTGCATGACAAATCTGAAAATTTTGTGCGACTGCCACAAGGCGGCGTATTCCAACAGTCATGTCCAAATGTCGTGTGCAGTGGAAAGGCGGCTTTAGATTATCGGAAGGCAGCGCAATTCTCATTGGAATTGATTCTGAGCTTAGTTTTTAACAGCAAATGGCGCGCTAGGCTAGTTTTTAATCATATACCATTAGGGCCCTAATATACACCTAGCGCAATAAGGTGCAAGGCAAATATAGCGTGATTTGTTGCTATGCTCAGACCAGCGTCATTTTCACATTTTGCACCACGTTGTTTAAATAGCAAATTCATTTGACCACTTTGTGGACTCATGGGCATGCTGGTCTGAAAAGAAGGTGTGCACATTGTTGGCACAATGCTATTTTGAGGCAACTTAAATAGACCAATCCATTGACCAACTAAAAGCTAAAAAAAGTCCAAAGTCCAGTGCAGAGTTTTTGTAATTTAAAGAGTGCGTTAGTTATGCGTCTATGCGGGTCCAAAATGCTTATGTATATATGAAAAAAAATAAGGATTAAAATGTTACAAAAAATGTTATTTTCTACATAAATATAAAAAATACTACCTCCATGCCTTGTTCACCTCATTTTTTTTTTCAGTTTTTTTTTTCAGTATTCATGACAATTTGTATAATGTTATCATCACTATTAGTAGTAGTATTTATTATATGCATATTTATATTTGTTTTAATAAAAACAAGTTTAGATTTGTCCACCTGTCAGGTTTTGGAGACGTATATGCATCACCATATGGGGCATCAGAATAGGACGTGTGTTTGGATATAACTACTTTTTTTACCACACTTCGCTATTATTGATCATTTATTCATTTGTTGGAAATTAGACCTGAATTTAGAAATAGTTTTAAAACAAATATTTGTGCTTAACAAACAAAAACACTAAATTAAATATGTAGGCTAATGGATGTCTTCAATGGAGTGAGCTTCCACCATTTCCTTACTCCACAAAAGTAAAGGAGTAAAGTAAAGAAAAAAAAGCTGAATTGAGCAGGTGATGTTTTTTCAATAGTGAAGCATTCAGTTTTTCCACTTACAAAGTCTGCCATGTAAATAGCAAATGCGTCATGTGCCATGCGACATTTAAATCCGTCATGGCGCTGCGCAACTGAATCTTAAAGGGAATGGAAGATGAGACTCTGATTGGTTTAATACATGTTATGCTCAAAACACACCCATAACCCATTAAGAGAATAACTACGAACCTTTTAGATCATGCGCCAGTGCGCAGGCTGTCCTTAAAATATTAGAAGTGGATTTGGACACACCCTTAATGCTTTTGCGCCATGCGTTTTAGACTTTGTGCTTAGATCGTTAAAATAGAGCCATCAGTGTTCATGAAGAAGAGTGCTTGTGCTTTTGGTCATTTATGGTAAGTGGTCAAACGTACTTGCACCATAAATTTTATTTTATGGGATTAATGTAAACAGCTTACTATGGACACTTGTAATTCCTGGTAACACTTTACTTAAAGGGGTTTTGATAAGACTGTCATGAAACCTTTATAATCATCACATGATGAATATGAATGAGATTATATGTATTTTTATGGCAACTGTCATTAACTCCGTTATGTAATTTTATGTAACTTGTTTTAGATGTCTTTGTATGCATAAAATTGCCATCATATAAACCTTTTTACTTTTCTGGATTTCTCAGTAGCGGAAGTCGTCATACTTGGAAAACTTAGAGCGCAGTGAATGGGAGAATACAACAAATATATTTTACAATCTCATTTGCTCAGATAATAAAAGAAAAACTCTGCAATGATGGTATAAAGACTTTCAGAAAAAGGAAATAAAAATAGTTTGAGACAGATGACGGCAGCAAGAGGAGAGACTATTGTCAAATTTACTGTCCTGTTCCATATATGCTGCGTTAGAAACGCCTCGCACAAGCAGTAATTAGTTTTTTGCAATTTAAAGCAAAGATGATATACTACATACATAAATACATATAAATGTTCATACGTTTAAAAAAAAATCGAAATATTAAAAACTTTCAAGGATTTAAGATGTTGATGACCGTTAAATGCAGGCTTTTGAAAAGGGTCCATTCATGACATGACATTACATACTGTATGTTACACCTTTTAAAGTAAAGTGTTACCTAAAAAATAAACTTTATTAATCATTTGTTTTATGTTCAAGTGGTATGTGTAATGATTGGCAGTGTGGCTGTTTGTGAAGCATACAGCGTCATCTGATGTTAAAAAGTAAGCTCGGAATCAATTCAAGAAAGAATTGCAAATTCGCCATGCATTCAGAAAATTTCGATGCAGAATCAGTTCTTGATTCAAAATCTGAATTTATTGATTTATTTATTGCTTTATTGTCCAGCTCTAATTATTTGTATCTTCCAGTGCCGAAAGTAATTTATTATTGTTCAGGCATGTGAATGAATGTTGTTGGTAAAATTACATAGTTATTTATAATTCATAGATACCAGATATTAGTAAAATGCATTGCTAAGAGCTTAATTTGGACAAGTGTAAAGGCAATCATCTAAATATTTAGATTTTGTTAATCGACAGATTCCTATTTAAATAGTTCCATCTCTGCCAAATAATGCCTTATCCAGACATCCTATCTCTCCTGGAAGCTGCGGGAGTCTCCCGTAAATGCATAGAGACTCCATGATTCCGAGATATAATGTCATGGAAATGGCAACCTACATGATCAGTTTGCTCAGTAATACACTTTGTATGTTGTTGTACACTTTTGATGCAGTGTGTTTGGGTTTGTGTCAAGTGAAGAGTGGTTCCACAAAAAAGATAAAAACAATGTAAAATCAAGGTAAATATGTTTGCTTTTGAAAACACTATTGGTTGGGTTTATCTGTTCAACATCTTCATGCATGTGTATAAAGAAGGGACCACATTGGCACATGATATGGGACAGTGTCAGCGTGACTGATGGTTGCTTAGCAATGGCAGACGCCATGGGAGTACAAGATCAGAAGAGCATCAATATCGGTGAAGGAAGCAGCACATCTCACATTCACCACTACTGAATCACATTCAGTAACTACTTCTTTAGAGAAAACCCCCATTTTTTTTTTTTTGTGCAAATTATATTGTTTTACATGGACACGCATTTAAAATAAAAATCCAATATTAGTTTTGGTAAAAACATGCACTCGTTTTCCATATTAATTGAAATGTATGTAAACGACACATAAAGGACCGTATATATGTTCCCTTTACAAATATGATTGAGAATATTCCATATAAAATCACTAAGCTAACATGTATTCTAATCTCATATATAAATCATATGAATCATTATTGGTTGTAGGCCTAATTTACAGTAGGCTAGGCTATTTATTAAGAAAAAAAATCCTACTTGTATAATAATAATAATTATTATTATTATCATTAATAATAATTATAATTATTAAGTATTTTTATTTTTTTTTATTTTTTTTGAAAAGTCTATTTTTACAATTTGACATGTTCAAAACACTGCAGAAATTGTCTAAGCAACAGGCCCATGTCCTATACAGATTAATAAATAACCTACTATAAATAAATGCTTTAACATATGTTAGGTTTTTTGTTTTCACAAGCTTTGGAGACTTAACATAAATTCCACTTTTAAATAACAGGCCACCTATAGCTTTCATCATGAGCCACGACTTTGGTCAAAATGGCATAAATGTTTTTCAAGGCAAGGCTGCATATTTAAATGACCGTCATCTTCACTGTATGCATATTTATAACAAAACGGAGCCTATAACAGAACTGCCTCCTTTCATTATCATTGAAAAACCTCTCTTTTGCTGAATATCAATTTTAATAATCAATAATGGCCATTATAAAAGTATAACGTACAATAAGTTTAAACAATATAGGAAATGAATGCAAGCAATCAGTCAAATGTGCAGAATCAGTGTACTTGGTTACATTATATATATTCACCTAACGTATCTTGACGCTCAGCCAAAACACATTACCTGAGAACAAGTAATAGATTCAAAAGACCAAAGTCGGGGAATATGTCGTCAGATATAGACAACAAGATTAATTAAATATCACGTTTAACAAATATAGTGAGATTAGATCCTTGATGAAAAGTCCGACGTGCACAGCTCTCATATGGGTAAATGTGCTCAAAGCACACTGCAGTGCATGCCAGAGTGAGTGTGTGGTCACGTGATGTGCGTTAACAGCGGTGTAATGTGGACGGAGAGTTGTTGTGAAATGCTAGGTGAAACACCAGTGTGGACGCGAATCGTTTTCATTCTAAAACGCCGTTTTAAAACTAAAACGTATTAGTGGAAACGGGGCCTGACTGTCTTTCTTTTCCCTGTTATTTGCTTTTCTCACTTTTTCCTTTGCAGGGCTCGAAATTGTGACCGTTTTGGTTGCATATATGCCCAAAATTTTATCTATGCGACCTCAAAATATATTTGGGAGCATTTGTGCGAGTGCATACAATTGTTGCGTGCGACAGGTTTTTACTGCAAAATGTTCACCACAAAATGTTCACCACAGAATACATCTTTGCACTTGAAACGCAGCGCGCAGGAACAGTTTAAAACTGTTGCCATGTTAACTTGCTGTTGTAAACAAAGCCCGTAATGCTTGCCCCGCCTTCGCGCTCTTTTTATTAGCCCACTGCGCTACAACTGATAGCGAATGAATTGGTTAAAATCAGCTATGAATCACTCAGTCACGGCTTCTGCCTTCAGATGACAGGGAGCTACAACCGCGAAAATGTAAAGCGCTGAAGATGAGACTTGGTCAGATTTTGTTTTAGAAATCACCTAAAGCAACAAATAATGGCACATCTGATTACTGATCGTGGTGAATGTTAATCCACAATCTACATTTGTCGAAGAGTGGATAAAAGACTTCCATTGGCTTCAAGTCCACTATGAAAATAACTAAAGCATTCACTGTAAAGTCTGTGGGATGGAATTTTCAGGTAACTGTTTGCCACATCTACACATTTTAAGCACGAGATGTTCTGTTTAATCCTTCATTTAATCGCCAGATGCTGTCAGCCATGCAGCTATGAGTAAAAGTTAACATTACGTACACCATCGCAAAAGGGCTTGCATTGACTAAGATTAAACTAATATTGCATCTCATGAAAAGACCCGGTATTGCTATTAAAATGATGTATACAAATAATAAGGTATATGTCAAAAGCAATATCAGACATCGCCCGTGAGAACACAGCACGTTAACAGATTCATTCATGTCAAGTAGTGCGTACAGGGCCGATGAGCAGTTCGTCCATGTAACTTTTGATCACTCAATTATGTTATAAAAATGTATTTTCTTGTGATAACGGATTTCGTTTAGACATATTTTCCTCACGCAAGTATATATTTTTTTTGCTTGTTAGTTTTGATTAGTGTTGATTTCAAATGCAATAAATCTGTTTATATTAAACTTAGCAACGGCGCTCATAAGTGGTGGGTGCGACTAAATTTAAGTTAAATTTAACTAAATAAGTTAGGAGCACCAGTGCTACCAAGCAAAAGGTTAATTTCGAGCCCTGCTTTGTATTTTATTTAATGTCATGTAATTTGTGTATCTCTTTGCATAATACATTAAAATGAATGAATGAATGAATGAATTATTAATGTTAACAAATTGAATCATACTGTACAGTTAACAAAAGGCCTATAAATAATCACAGTTTTCAGTGTCATTTCAATTAACATGTAAACTGTTAATGTTTGAAAATAAATCACATATTAAGTCAAGTGTTTGGTGCTGTGATGAACAACTACCGACAATATAACAATCTGAATTCTCTTAAAAGTGTCTCTAAAAGTTTTAATAATAAATAATTATTTACAGTATATTGAAGTACCCGCAATATTAATATTGTGCATTTCCATTATCACAGTATATTGACTTATTGAATATTGATCAATTGGTAAGTAACCGAATGGCCGTGTTTAGGTGGTGTTTCTCTGAGTCTGGCTCAATCCTCTAGTCTGTTCTCTAGCTCTCTTATGGAATCAAACTGTAGGCCATGGACTCTGTTCTGCCATCAGTCCCCTTTCAACTTGAAATCAGGTCCTGTTTGAAAGGAGCTCAGTGTTTTTGCCAAGCACTGGATGTCACATTTGAAAGCTGTGTGAAGATTATGGGCTCCAGTTGTAAGAAGCCACACTGATGGATACAAGCTGTTCAGATGTGTAGGCATGCTAAAACACTTTACACTTCAGGCTGTTTACATGTGCTCTGGGAAAGACGAAAGTCATGAATTTTCTATCTGAAATCCCCACCCAGTCCTCAGGAGATTCATTTGGTCTGTCAGGAGGACCTAAACTTGCTGATTTGGCCATCGCTCGGTGAGTGTGAAAGGAGAGACAGAGCCCTCTGCTGGAGTCCAGGAAGATATGCTATTATCTTGCTTTCACTTTGTAATCTCATATCTTATCCTTAAACCTTATATCTGATTTTTTTATGTGATTAATGATTTACTCTAATCATATTCCATATCTTGTTTTCAACTGAACCTCAGGCTTGCATCTGACTGTAATCCAAACACTAAAGCATTCTCTGTGGATTTGTAGGATGTGGCCTGAACTATCACAAACGGTGTGCCTTTAAAATCCCCAACAACTGTAGCGGTGTGAGGAAAAGACGTCTATCCAATGTGTCTCTTCCCGGTCCTTCACTGTCTGTGCCTCGTCCGGCACCAGCTGAACATGCTGCCAGCAGCCTGGAGGAGGTGAGAACAGATCCTTTTTATTTTATTTTATTTTGGAATTTCATAAACAATTATGCATTTACAATTATAACAGAGAGAAGATTTTTTCAACACATTACTTTTCAACGTAATACTTTTAATAACTCATTTCTAATATCTGATTTATTTTATCTTTGCCATGATGACAGTAAATAATATTTCACTAGATATTTTTCAAGACACTTCTATACAGCTTAAAGTCATATTTAAAGGCTTAACTAGGTTAATTGAGTTAACTAGGCAGGTTAGGGTAATTGGGCAAGTTATTGTATAACGATGGTTTGTACTGTAGAAAAAAAAATTGCTTAAAGGGGCTAATATTTTTGACCTTAAAATGGTTTAAAAAAAAATATAAAACTGCTTTTTTTCTAGCCAAAATAAAACAAATAAGACTTTCTTTAGAAGAAAAAATGTTATCAGTCATTCTGTGAAAATGTCCCTGTTCTGTTAAACACAATTTGGAAAAAAAAAAGTAAATAAAATTAAAAAAATAAATAAAAAATAGGCTAATGATTCTGACTTCAACTGTGTGTGCGTGTATATATATATATATATATATATATATATATATATATATATATATATATATATACACAGGGAGTACAGAATTATTAGGCAAGTTGTATTTTGTAATAATTTTATTATTGAACAACAACCATGTTCTCAATGAACCCAAAAAACTCATTAATATCAAAGCTGAATATTTTTGGAAGTAGTTTTTAGTTTGTTTTTAGTTTTAGCTATTTTAGGAGGATATCTGTGTGTCAGGTGACTATTACTGTGCATAATTATTAGGCAACTTAACAAAAAACAAATATATACCCATTTCAATTATTTATTTTCACCAGTGAAACCAATACAACATCTCAACATTCACAAATATACATTTCTGACATTCAGAAACAAAACAAAAACAAATCAGTGACCAATATAGCCACCTTTCTTTGCAAGGACACTCAAAAGCCTGCCATCCATGGATTCTGTCAGTGTTTCGATCTGTTTACCATCAACATTGCGTGCAGCAGCAACCACAGCCTCACAGACACTGTTCAGAGAGGTGTACTGTTTTCCCTCCTTGTAAATCTCACATTTGATGATGGACCACAGGTTCTCTATGGGGTTTAGATCAGGTGAACAAGGAGGCCATGTCATTAGTTTTTCTTCTTTTAGACCCTTTCTTGCCAGCCATGCTGTATAGTACTTGGGCGCGTGTGATGGAGCATTGTCCTGCATGAAAATCATGTTTTTCTTGAAGGATGCAGACTTCTTCCTGTACCACTGCTTGAAGAAGGTGTCTTCCAGAAACTGGCAGTAGGACTGGGGGTTGAGCATGACTCCATCCTCAACCCGAAAAGGCCCCACAAGCTCATCTTTGATGTGATACCAGCCCAAACCAGTTCTCCACCTCCACCTTGCTGGCGTCTGAGTCGGACTGGAGCTCTCTGACCTTTACCGATCCAGCCACGGGCCCATCCATCTGGCCCATCAAGACTCACTCTCATTTCATCAGTCCATAAAAGCTTAGAAAAATCAGTCTTGAGATATTTCTTGGCCCAGTCTTGACGTTTCAGCTTGTGTGTCTTGTTCAGTGGTGGTCGTTTTTCAGCCTTTCTTACCTTGGCCATGTCTCTGAGTATTGCACACCTTGTGCTTTTGGGCACTCCAGTGATGTTGCAGCTCTGAAATATGGCAAAACTGGTGGCAAGTGGCATCTTGGCAGCTGCACGCTTGACTTTTCTCAGTTCATGGTTCAGTTCTCAGTTTATTTTGCGCCTTGGTTTTTCCACACGCTTCTTGCGACCCTGTTGACTATTTTGAATGAAACCCTTGATTGTTCGATGATCACGCTTCAGAAGCTTGGCAATTTTAAGAGTGCTGCATCCCTCTGCAAGATATCTCACTATTTTTGACTTTTCGGAGGCTGTCAAGTCCTTTTTTTGACCCATTTTGCCAAAGGAAAGGAAGTTGCCTAATAATTATGCACACCTGATATAGGGTGTTGATGTCATTAGACCACACCCCTTCTCATTACAGAGATGGACATCACCTAATATGCTTAATTCGTAGTAAGCTTTCGAGCCTATACAGCTTGGAGTAAGACAACATGCATAAAGAGCATGATGTGGTCAAAATACTCATTTGCCTAATAATTCTGCACTCCCTATATATATATATATATATATATATATATATATATATATATATATATATATATATATATATATATATATATATATATATATATATATATATATATTCACACATGAAGTCTGCCACATCTGTGAGCTTCATGGAAAATAACATCTAAATTAAAATCAATAATCTGAGGGTAGTTTCATTTGGTGAACCTACATTCACGTGTAAGGCTGCCCTGAAGTTCCGGTCAAAACCCATGTGATCTGCAGCACGACTAGTTGACATCAGTTAAAAAGCGTCATGGCAGACCGAGAAAGTCGACCAGTCTGTGCAACCCCTAATATATATATATATATATATATATATATATATATATATATATATATAGTGTTTGGAAAATAAACTTGATACACTTGGCCAATTTTCATTGACTGCACAATTCACCAGTAAGAGCAGAGTGTGAAGGTTTAATAAGCAGAAGGTTTAATGAAGGTTTAATTACTGCAATCTCTTTCAGACAGCTTCATCTTGCATCCACAGTTACTCCTGTTGGATGTAGTTCGTCCTTCTTGGTCGTATGCTGACATTACCCTGGATACTGTGGCTCTTGATACATCACAAAGATTGTCGTGTTGGTCACAGATCCGCCAGTGAGACGCACACCAACATGTTGTCCTCTTTTGAACTCTGATATGTCACCCATTATTTTGTGTGCACCGCGTAGCTGTGCTGTTACTCCACTAATTAAACTTTTACACTCTGCTCTTACTGGTGGAATGTGCAATTATTGAAGATTGGCAACCAGGCTGGTCAAATTTAGCCATGAAATCTCCAACACTAATTTGGCCAGTGTTTCAGTTTCATTGTCCAGGGGTGTTTTTATTGTTAGGGGTGTAACAGTACACTGGAGTCATGGTTGAGTACGCATCCTGGTTTTGGTGTCAGAGTTTGGTGCAGGTACGGTACAACAGGAATAATAACACATCTCCAAAAATTAATTTCAAGTGTTTTGAAACTACTTGTGATGCAAATGCACAAAATAAACTTTACAATTGGGAAACCCTTTTTTATACTTTCAAAGATTAAGCTCAGCCCTCTCCTAAAACAAAAGAAAAACAATAATTGTGTATTAAGTTTAAGATACAGTAAGACTTACTGATTTTTCAAAACTGAAATCTCTTTTAATGAAAATACTAACACTGTGCACACACCATACATAATAGCAGGGGCAGCGGACAGCAACTGTTATGTGTGTGTAGAGAAGTCACTCACTTATCCAAAGACTGACTTAAGCCTGGTTTATTCTTCTGCGTCAAGTGATCGGCATGACCCACATCGCATGCAGCGCGCGTAGCTGTGCATTCATACTTCTGCGCGCTGTTTCTGTTGCACTGCAATAACACTTCCGAAACGCTAGTTGGCAGTGAGGTGTTTATGTTCCTCTGTGTCGAGTTTCTTCGCTGGTGTTTTGTTTTTTCTGAGCGCTTCCTTAATGTACGAGTGGTTCAAACTCGCTCATTTTGAGGCGGGAACCGGCAGACGTGCACCAACTTTAATTATAAGGTAAACACAAAACAAAACTTTCCATCCGGAGCTCCTTCACGGGACTCCACACTTGTAAACAATTGCTCCATCAGGGTCGTGCGGCTCTCGGTCCCGCCTACCATCATCAACGCTACCAAGCCGTGTAGTTACATTTTTGAGAGGTGCGTGTCAGCGACGCTGATGACCATGGCGAGGGCTATGCGTCCATGCGTAGCCGCCACCGTAGCATACGCGTATGCTTGACGTAGAAGTACAAATCAGCCTTTACAAGGTCACAAAATGTGACAAAATCTTATTTTCCATTGTTTGATGGACATGCATGACCATTATACACTTGTGTCTTTTGCAGCACCACGGTTTTAGAAGCCCCTTGAAGATAAAATTACTTTAACTTTCACCCACAGCAGCGCTCAAGCATGCTGTCATTCAGTTTCAGATCAGAAGAACTCAGATGCGAGACTAGTCTTGCATGCTTCTGTTTATAAGGTAGCAAGTTGGCATGACAACTGCAAAATGGCAGAACTTGTCACATTTCTGGCTGTGTTGCATTTTCAGACACAAAGACGAGTTCTTTGTGAATGGCTCCTCATTAGTCCACAGAACTGACTTCACGTTAGCCGACAATCACATTGGCTTTTTCAAAACATTTACCAATTTTTTTGTACCGAAAATTTGCAAACATGTTTAAGTTAGATCTGTCAAAATGACTAGCGTATTTATTTGTATTGCAGATACCTAATAGTTTGATATTTTGTATACCGTGAAATGCAGGGCAGGCCTCGACTAAAGTCTGCCCTGTTTTTGCTATTCCCACCAAGCCTTGCAGTTAAATTTTAAAGCAGTTATGTTGTAATCACCTGTTTAGATCTGGTATAATTTCAATCTCAATTAACTTTCTCCACATAATCACATTAATACATAAGTAGTGTACTTTTTCTAAACCGATGAAGGGTTGTTTTTTTCCTGTGTAATGATTGTAAATCAAATCCAGAATTTGTTGTGGCTGCTCTATGGTTAAACAGATTTTATTTTAACTAAGGGGCAAATTTCTAAACATTTTAGAGAAGAAGCAATGAAGTTCTCAGTTCTCTATTTGTGTACAGTAGTAAATCCGAGAGCTGCAGTAATTGTAATGTAGACTGCGAAAAACACTAAGATCACTACTGTTCAGTCACTGCTAAAAGAGTTTGTTCTGTTCACCAAGCTTTCACTTTTGTTTCACCAAGCCTGCAATTCTTAACTGTGAATCAAAACTGAGATGTCACAAAATTCTGCAGAAATCATTACAATTTGTTCACTTGATGTTCATGAGCATTTCTGATTGTTATCTATGATTAAAACAGTCCATGATGCTTAATATTTTTGTCTAGGTACTTTTTTGTGTTTTGATGAATAAAGCACTCAAAAGAAAAATCAAATGCATTCTTGGTGAATAAAAGTAATGGTTTATTAAAGTAAAAAAAAACAATAAAAAATAATTAGCACTTGGTATTTTAATGATCTGCATTACTGTACTTTATGGGTACACTGTTCAGTATAAGTGGTTGGTTCTTTGTACCTCACTTAGGCCGTACTCACACTATGTACAGTTGCCTTGAACCGGGCCAAAGCACGCTTGTCCCCCCTTCTGTCTCCCCCGACGGCCTGCACTTGCATTGCATTCGGGCCTGAGCAAGCTTACATCGTCGGTGATGCGCTGTTCAGTTAGCGCTTTCGCTCAGCACAATGGAGATTTCTTTAGTTATATCAGTTTAGTAGTTTGGGGTGCAGTGACACGCAGTCAAATATTTCCCCAAAAAGATCAGCCACTTTTGATGCTCAAACAATTATAAAGTCCTCGTGCTGCAGGAATTAGGAGGTTTGCTGAAGGTGCAGTTCTCATGCAGTGTGGGGTTTGCGTCTTTAATAAACTACGACAGTTTGCGTTCGTTGAACAGTACGAATTATTAATTAATCCATATCAAACAGTCCCTTAAAAGTCACGTCTCGCTTTCAGTTTCGGGCTCAGGCGCGTTTTGCACTCACACACAAGCATACCACGCCAAAGCCCAAGTGAACCACACTCTGGCACACCTCTTCTAACCGGGCCAGGGCCGGCCAAGTGAACCATGCCTGAGCCCGATTCAGAGCGCACACACTTCTCAAATGATCCGGGAAACGTGCCTGGGCAAAGTTCGGATAGCATAGTGTGAGTACACCCTTAAAGATCTGTAGCAGTGTTAGGAGATGATTTGACAGATCCCAGAACTTTCAATTGTGATAACTAATCTCTGGCTAACTTGGTTCTTCAAATTTGTGAACCAGATATAAATATCTGTATGAATTTATCTGAGATTGCTACTTGTGTTCACTGTGAAGCACAGATCAATCCAAACCATTGGGCTCTATTTTAATGATTTAGGCGCACAGTCTAATGTGCATGGTGCAAAAGCATTAAGAACGTGTCCACTTTTGCTATTTTAAGGACGTAAAAATACGCTTGGCGCCCGGGCACATGGTCTAACAGGGTTGTGCTTATTCTTTTAATGACTTATGGGTGTGTGTTGAGCATAACCTGCATTAAACCAAACAAAGTCTCATCTCCCATTCCCTTTAAGAGTCAGTTGTGTCACACCATGGTACATTTGCTATTTACATAGCGGAATTTGTAAGTGGAAAAACTGAATGCTTCACTTGCAGGAAAACAGTTAAACAGAGCATCTGCAATGCGAGTTTAAAGAGCCTCCTCCATTTAGCCTCTTTACTTTCTCTTTACTTTGCTTTTTACTTTACTTGTTTACTTTCGTGGAGTAAGGAAACGGTGTTGTACGCTCTCCACTGAAGACATCGATTAGCCTGCATATTTAATTTAGTTTGTTAATTGACTTGTTTCAAAAGTATTTTTAAATTCAGTTTTAATTTCCAGCAAACAAATAAATAAAATGTGGTTTGGAGTCATTTCCAAAAACACGTCCTATTCTTATGCCCTATATGGTGATGCAGATGTCTCCAAAACCCGACAGGTGGACAAATCTAAACTTGTTTTTATTAAAACAAATATAAATATTCATATAATAAATAATACTGCTAATAATAACATTATACAAAAGTAGATTGTCATGAATAAACTGAAAAAGCCCCCTGAGGTGAAAAAGGCATAGAGTTAGTGGTGTTTATATTTATGTAGAAAATAATAATTTTTTTAACATTTTAATCCTTTTATTCTTTTTCATTTGTAAAGATATTTGTATATTGCTGTACATCATGTGTGTATTAAGCAATGTGTAAGCGAGGCACACAACTAACACGCTCTGCGCTGGACTTTAGACCTGCTTTCAGCTGGTCAATTGCGCGGTCTATTTTAGTTCCTCAAAATTGCAACTCAACAACAATGCGCCTTAAGACACCTCCTTTCTAGTCCGGAACACCCATGAGTTCACAAAGCGGCACAAATGGATTTACTATTTAAACAACATGGCGCAAAGTGGGAAAATTAGGGTTGCGCTGGTCTGAAAATAGCAACACAACGCACCAAACACGTCTTGCGCCTTATGATAAAGTATGATATGATAAAGGGCCTATTATCAGCAATGCAGTAAATACATACTCTACATATACTGTACATTGATTGTTTTAGTTGAGCACTGTCGCCGCTGCATACAGCATAGTACATGAGCTGACACAACACAAAGTTTTTTGGAGAAAATGTAGTTTTTTTGTTCAATACCCACTGCGCCACTGCGTCGCCCAAATTACTAATAATTATTGATATAAAATTTGTTTGTACCTAAAAGCTCCATGTTAGTAACCTAAACATATACAGTGCATCCGGAAAGTATTCATAGCGCTTCACTTTTTCCAAATTTTATTATGTTACAGCCTTATTCCCAAATAGATAAAATTTATTTATTTCCTCAAAATTCTACACACAATACCCCATAATGACAATATGGAAAAATATATTTTGAAATTGTTGCAAATTTATTAAAAATAAAAAAAACTTGAAAAAAAGCAATTACAGCCTCAAGTCTTTTTGAATATGATGCCACAAGCTTGGCACACCTGTCTTTGGGAATTTTTGCCCATTCCTCTTTGCAGTACCTCTCAAGCTCTATCAGGTTGGATGGAAAGCAACCGTGTATAGCCATTTTCAGATCTCTCCAGAGATGTTCAATAGGATTTAGTCCTGGGCTCTGGCTGGGCTGCTCAAGGACATTTACCGAGTTGTTGTGAAGCCACTACATCGATATTTTGGCGGTGTGCTTTGGGTCAGTGTCCTGCTGGAAGATGAACCGTCGCCCCAGTCTGAGGTCAAGACCACTCTGAAGCAGGTTTTAATTCAACCACCATGCTTCACTGTAGGGATGGTATTAGCCTGGTGATGAGCGGTGCCTGGTTTTCTCTAAACGTAACGCCTGGCATTCACTCCAAAGAGTTAAATTTTAGTTTTATCAGACCAGAGAATTTAGTTTCTTATGGTCTGAGAGTCCTTCAGATGCCTTTTGGCAAATTCCAGGCCGGGAGTGGCTTCTGTCTGGCCACTGTAAGGTTCTCCTCTCTCCACAGAAGAATGCTGGAGCTCAGACAGAGTGACCATATTGATCACCTCCCTGACTAAGGCCCTTCTCTCCCGATCACTCAGCTTAGATGGCCGGCCAGCTCTGGTGGTTCCAAACATTTTCCATTTACGGATGATGGAGGCCACTGTGCTTTTTGGAACTTTCAGAGCAGCAGAAATTTTTCTGTAACCTTCCCCAGCCTTGTGCCCCAAGACAATCCTGTCTATGAGGTCTACAGACAATTCCTTGGTTCAAATTCCAATGCTTGGTTTATGCTTTGGCATGCACTGTCAACCCTGGGACCTTATATAGATAGGTGTATGCCTTTTTAAATCATGTCCAATCAACTGAATTTACCACAGGTAAACTCCAATTAAGCTGCTGAAACATCTCAAGAATGATCAGTGGAAACAAAATGTACCTGAGCTCAATTTAGAGCTTCACGGCAAAATAATTTCTTCAAAATAATTACTTTTGTGTTCAACATACGAAAGAAAGTCAAAAAGGTTTTAAACCACTTTTTTCACCAATACAGTTCAATACAGTTAATTCAATAAAATATCCATGTAAGAAAATTATAATCCTGTTTATATGTTAATAATAATTCCTTTTATTTATATAGCACTTTTCTGCATACTCAATGAAATGATATATGAAATGAGCTGCTCTCAAACTTGTGCTCTCGTTGCTATGACAACAAGTCCAGGATGAGTTTCAAAGAATCTAGCAATCAAATTGCAACAGTTAAATGCATATTTTTTTCATGTGGGCATATACAAAGAATGCATATGTTTGTTGGTTTGGTCTCTCCGCAGCAGCGCCCTCATCAGGAGCCTGGAAAGCGGATACCATCATGGAGCGGTCGACCTATCTGGATGGAGAAGATGGTGCTGGGGAGGGTGAAGGTCCCGCACACCTTTGTCATTCACACATACACTCGTCCCACCATCTGCCAGTACTGCAAACGCCTCCTCAAAGGCCTTTTCCGGCAGGGCATGCAGTGCAAAGGTTTGTTTCACTACTTCTGTCTCTCTCTCCAATAAAGACAGTAATGTATTATAAAGGATAATGCATTTTCTTCACCAGACTGTAAATTCAATTGTCACAAGCGATGTGCTTCAAAGGTACCAAAAGACTGTCTTGGAGTCTTCAATGGAGGTATGGTTTTAGGTTTAGCAACTAGCTAAATGGTAAAAATGCACTGATAAGAACATTATTAAAGTGTGCTCTGTGTTATTTCAGAGCCGGCCAGTCCCGGTCCAGACTCTGACAGCACTATGGAGGTGGACAGCAGTGATGTGAACAGTGATAGCGGCCGAGGACTGGAGGATTCAGAGGAACCCACAACTCCCGAGGACAAGATCTTCTTCATGGACTCTCCCTTCATGGACAGAGAGAAAGATGAAGAACCTTTGAAGACCATCAGGTACAGAATAGTTAACTGCTTCAGTTAAAGTGTATAGTTTTAGATCAGGGTTTATCAGAGTTCACCCTGCAATCTAAAATACATTTTTAAATTAAATACAGTTTCGAACGTTTAGGGCCAGACTTTTACCTTTTCATGTAACACAAACAAATATGTTTTTAAGCCTTTTTTACAAAGCTGGTGAAAAAAAATCGCAGGCTTAAGATGTAGATTTTAAGTGGTAACATTTTTGTGTTAGCCTTTTCAAAGATCTTCTATTGCACCTTTAAGTATCAGACAGGGTTGACAGGCTTTTGAGTAAAGTTTATCATTTTATTGAATTGCATATGTTTGTTCTCACTAGATAAATTATACAAAACTTTGACCTTAATATTAAGCCTTTAAATATCATCTCAGCAGGACATTAATATTATTATATGCATTATGGAACGTCAGCTGATGTTTATAAACAGTTTATTTAGGAAATATAATGTAATATAATTATATAATACAAATATAGTATAACTATATATATACACAGTTGAAGTCAGAATTATTATTTTTTTTATATTTCCCAAATTATGTTTAACAGAGTAGGGAAATTTTCACAGGATGTCTGATAATATTTTTTTCTTCTGGAGAAAGGCTTGCCATGTAACAGGAATTGACAGAAGAATGAACACTGATTAAAAATAAACATCCTCTTGGACCTTTAAAAACAGAAGTGAACTTTACTATTAGCTGGACTCAGACTGAAATGAATGACTTGGTTATCATGATTATTTTTAACAAATGAAGATGGCGGTGCAAAGCACCAAATTATTATATGCTCGATTGTTACATTCTAACAAATTTATCTTCTTAAAAAAAAAAATAATTTATTTATTTTTTATTTTATTTTATTTTATTTATTTATTTTTTTGCAATTTAGAGCTGTCTGCTGGTAGAATATAATTTTTAGTCCTTTTACTCACTGGTGAATGAGATAAATGCTTTAATTGTACCATGGCTTGATGGTTCAGATTTTTCTGATTAACACTGGTATTTCTTGTGTTTTTCTTAAGTCCCTCCACAAGCACCAACATCCCGCTGATGCGTGTGGTTCAGTCAGTCAAACACACCAAACGCAGGAGCTCTACTGTGGTCAAAGAAGGCTGGATGGTGCACTACACCAGCAAAGACAATCTGGTCAGTGTTACTCCAAAGCCACATGCAGAACTGCTGTTTAACAATATAATTTATGAGAACAATACATCTTCTTTAGAGAAAACTGTAATATAGTGTTGAAGAGTAATTAAACTGATGCTTATTTTTTGTAGGGACGCACAGAATTTTCATCCGCTGAAAATTATTTGCCGAAAATTGCATATTCAGTTTTCGGTCAAAAGAGGAAAACTGCAGCAAATGTAGAGATGTGCCTATACTTTTTTTCATTTTCTTAATTGATTTGGATACCTGGGCTCAGGGTTTTGGCCAATACAGTGTTGATTCAATACCTAGGTGTGTGTTTTTAAATACAGCTGCTAGCCTTGTATAAATTGATCAAATTATTTTATGGTGTGCTACACATGTATCCCTTAAGGAAACATGAACAAATATATTCAGTGAACTAAAGTATTTTATTATCAAACATACATTTGATAGTAATATTATTTACTAATCTACACTGAAAAAGAACTTAAAATTAAAGCTAACACTGTAAAATGAAAACAAAAAAATAAGTCAATTAGTTAAATAACTAAAAGTAAAATACAAAATATAAAAAACAGCAACTTATACTACAATGCTAGTAATAAAACTGATTGTTTGCACATCTTTTAGTTTACGTGAAATGTATACTATACATAGCTAACCATAAAAATCATTCACTGTCATTAAAATTTTACTGTCAATAAAATGTAGCTATTTGCTTGTTTTTTTTAATCTGTATAATCTAAGTTATTGAGTTAAATTGAAAAAGTCAAATTTGAAAAACAAAATTGCATTATATAATTTCATAAAATGATATATTATCATTACAAAGCATTCTCAGTTTTGGCCTAGAATTTCATTTCAGTGCATCTCTAATTATTAGTAATTATTTAGTATTATTAATTTATTATTTAACAGCTCTCACCTAGTACATAGTAGCTTTTACATTATACTTTTTAATCAAGTTGTCTAGTTTTGTTTTGAAGTCATATTTTTATGATCCAATTTAGTGAAATGTTTTGTTTGGATTGTTTATTTTACAAACTGGTTCAAATTATGGATTCAATATGGATTAAATGTTCGGGTTGTAAATATGTACTACTATGTATATGTATACCTACTACCTACTACTGTTCCAAATAATTGCAGTGACTTATCAAGATATCGTCACCTTGGAATTATAAGGTTCTATCTGCGTTCTGAATGAGTTTGAAATATTGAGCTTCATAGTTTTTGCATTCCATATAGCAAACAGTATGTGTGTAACATTTGTTTTTTTTTTATAAAAAGTCTTATAAACAACTTATAAAAAAAAAACATCCCATATTATAAAGAAGTTGTCATTTAATAAGAATATGTCCATAACTAAATTTTGACAAAAATGTCAGATAGAACCTTATAATTCTAAGGTGACGATATGTCATCTGATGTTAAGCAGAAATGTTGCGAAGTAGTTCACTAACAATTACATCTTTTTTATAGTTAAAGACAAAATTATTAGCTCTCCTGTGAATTTTTTATTTTTTATTTCCCAAGTGTTGTTTAATGGAGAGATTTTTTCAACACATTTTTAATATATACAGTTGAAGTCAGAATTATTAGCCCACCTTTGATTTTCTTTTTTTTATTAAATTTTCACAAATGATGTTTAACAGAGCAATGAAATTTTCACAGTATGTCTGATAATATTTTTTTTTTTTTGGAGAAAGTCTTATTTGTTTTATTTCAGCTAGAATAAAAGCAATTTTTATTTATTTTTTTAAACATTTTAAGGTCAAAATCATAAGGCCCTTTAAGCTATATATTTTTTAGATTGTCTACAGAACAAACCACTTTTAAACTGTATTAAAATGTCTTGATACATATCTAGTAAAATATTATTAACTGTTACCATGGCAAAGAAAAAAACAAATCAGTTATTAGAAATGAGTTTTTAAAACTATTATGTTTAGAAATGTGTTGAAAAAATCTCTCCATTAAACAGAAAGTGGAGAAAAAAATAAACAGGGGGCTAATAATTGAAGGGGGCTAATAATTCTGACATCAACTGTAAATAGTTTAATACATACCTTTAGCAACTATATTTTTGTCTTTTCCATGATAACAGTACATCAAAATTTGCTAGTTATTTTGAAAGATACTAGTATTCAGCTTAAAATGGAATTGAACCTAGCAACCTTAAACAATTAGGTAAGTTAGGCAAGCCATTGGACAACAATGGTTTGCTCTAGATAAAAAAAAAAAAATCTCAAAGGGGGTAATAATATTGTTTGACCTTAGCCTTTTTTTTATTCCAGCCAAACTAAAATATAGAATACTTTCTCTAGGTGAAAAATATACTAGGAAATACTGTTAAATAAATAACTATTTGTAAAAAAATAAATCATTGCTCTGTTAAACATCACTTGGGAAATATTAATTATAATTTTATAATTAGACTTTCTCCAGAAGAAAAAAAAATCTATAGGAAATACTGTGAAATTCCTTGCTCTGTTAAACATCATTTGGAAAATATATGAAAAAGAAAAAAAAATCACTAGAGGGCTAATAATTTTGACTTCAACTGTATATATGATTATAATTTAAAATATATAAATTATAATTATAAAATTATATAATTATAATTTGGCCTCTACATTGTGTTACTTCAAACATATGATTTATCTTTTTTTGTAAATATGCATTAAAATCTGCTAATTTACATAATAGTTTCTGCATTGTCTTGGGTGTCTTGACAGTGTTGGATTAATTATTCAGTCTATATCAAGTCTACAGTATGTCATGACTGAATGTTTAAATGTGTTTTGTCCTCAGAGAAAGAGACACTACTGGAGACTGGATAGCAAGTGTCTGACTCTGTTTCAGAACGACTCAGGAGCCAAATATTACAAAGTAAGAGATCTACTCACATTGAACTAAAACACTTTGATGACATCAAATGTAGTGTAATAAGTGTAACTGTTATTCTGTGTTGGCTGAAAAATGTGATAATAAATTATAATATTGCTCATGTGTTACTACTGAAAATGATTATGCTGCTGTCCATCTTTGACCTTTTAATGTCAAAACATTATATATTGCAGACAATGTTTTTCCCTTTTACAAACAGCAGTGAGTGTTTGTGGTACAATAAATACCACAGAAATACCCATCCTCCTCTGCTTCACTTCAGTGAGATGCAGGAAGCAATGTTATTTTATTAAACATAAGCTAAAACTAAGACTAAAATGATTGGTCAAAAGTTGTTAACTGAAATAAAATCAAATAAAAAATCACAATAAATCAAAAACTAGTAACAGTCACTGACATTAAATAAACAAATAAATAACCCTTTTTTAATTTAAAAAGCACTGTAATGGAAAATCTGACCTACAGCTGTTTATGGAAGTACTGGTAGATGGCATTTATCAGACAAACACATCTGTCATATACTGTACAGTTGAAACCAGAAGTTTACATACACTGTATAAAAAGGCACATAAGCATTTAAAAAAGTCAGATGTTAATGTGACTAAACCTTTTCTCTTTTAGGTAAGTTAGGATTATCAAATTTGTTTCTGTTATGCTTAATAGCAAAATAATGAGAGAGAGATTCTTTAAGAAATTGTTATAAATTGAAAGTCAAGTTTACATACAATAAGATTATTATGCCTCTGAAAAAGCTCAGATGATGGTGTCAAGGTTTTGGAAGTTTCTGATTGGCTAATTGACAGCATTTGAGTTAATTGGAGGCACAACTGTAGAATAGTATTTAAGGAAAACCTCAAACACACTGCTTCCTTGTGTGACAACATGGGAAAATCAACAAGCCAGAATCAATAAAAAAAAGCCAGATTACAATTTGCTAAATTACACTGGGAAAAAGACAAATTTTGGAGACATGACCTGTGGTCTGATGGAACTAAGGCCCCGTTTACACTAATACGTTTTAGTTTTAAAACACATAAGTTTTGTTACGGTTACGCCATCCATCCACACTACGCTGGAGTTTTCGAGCCCCGAAAACGGAGCGTTTTGGAAACGCTGGAGAGGCCGTTTCATTCTAAAACGCTGCTGCTCCGTCTCAGTGTAGATGGGGGAAAACGAAGACATCTGAAAACAGAGGCGGGGCTGCAGACATTCGCCTATCTGATTGGGGCTTTTTCCTCAATATTAAGTAGCCTTCACACAGTTCAGTCTTACATCCTCTCCGTTCAGACTTCGCAAGTTTGATATGGAAAACAAACTCCAGAGTGTGTACTTTATAAAGTTATTCACATCACCCTGGCTATGCTGTTTCACTATCTTGACAATAAAATGAAAACATGATGTGAGGAAGTGCCTATATTCATTTTGATATTAAGTTAACAGACACTAAAAATGTTGAGGCGTCATGTAGCTGCATGATATGACCGTCATCTTCATGCATATTTATAACAAAACGGAGTCTATAACAGAACTGCCTCCTTTCATTTTCAATGAAAATACGAAACATACCCTCTCTTTCATTGAATATCCGTTTTAATGATCAATAATAGCCATTATAAAAGTATAACGTACAATAAGTTTATACAATAGAGAAAATAAAGGCAAACAATCAGTCAGATGTGCAGAATCGGTGTCCGCGGTTACGTTAATTAATATATTAACCCAACTTATTTTTGCGCTCAGCCAAAGCACGTTACCTGAGAACAAGTAATAGATTCAAAAGACCAAAATCTGGGAATATGTAGTTAGACATAGACAACAAGATTAATTAAATATCACGTTTAACAAATATAGTGAGATTAGATCCAGCAGTAGATCCGTGATAAACAGTCCGACGTACACAGCTCTCGTGTGGGTGTGTGCTCAAAGCACGCTACAGTGCTTGCCAGAGAGTGTGTGTGTGATCACGTGATGTGCGTTTTCACCGTTTTAATGTAGACGGAGAGCTGTTCAGAAATGCTGGGTAAAACGCTAGTGTGGACGCGGATCGTTTTCATTCTAAAATGGCGTTTTAAAACTAAAACTTACTAGTGTAAACAGGGCCTAAGATTGAACTGTTTGGCTGTAATGACCAGTGTTACATTTGGAGAACAAAAGGGAAAGCTTACAAGCCTAGGAACACCATCCCAACTATGAAGTATGGGGGCGGCAGCATCATGTTGTGGGGCTGTTTTGCTGCAGGAGGGACTGGTCTACTTTACAGCATAGATGGCATCATGAAGAAAGAACATTATGTAGAAATACTGAAGCAACATCTCAGGACATCAGCCAGGAAATTAAAACTTGGCCACAAATGGGTCTTCCAAACAGACCATGACCCTAAGCATACTGCCAAATTAGTTAAAATGTGCTTTAAGGACAACGGAGTGAATGTTTTGGAGTGGCCATCACAAAGCCCTATTCTCAATCCTATAGAAAATTTGTGGGCAGAGTTGAAAAAGCTTGTGCGAGCAAGACAACCAACAAATCTGACTCATTTACACCAATTCTGTAAGGAGGAATGGGCAAAAATTCCTGCAAACTATTGTGAGAAGCTTGTGGAAGGATATCCAAAATTATTACTGGCTGTATTAGTATTAAACTGTTTTGGCACTGTGTGATTGTTCCTCAATGTTCCTGTTTTTGTGAATATTCCTGTAGCAGCTCCTCTGTATTCCCTCCTGTAAAGCCCAAGTCAGTGCCTTGGTGAGACTTTAGGGTGTATTTAAGACTATTTTACACACCACTTTATCATCAGCTTGGATTTCAACTTTAAAATACATCCTAGTTGGATATTAAGACATGAATGCAAATTCCTGACAAGTTTATTTGGTTTTGTTAGATTTACCATCACTTAACACTATTCTATAAAATGACTCAAGCAGTTTGGTGACATAAAGTTTTAATTGTTCTCATTTTTCCTAAACAATATCAATAGTTAGACGGCACACTTAGCACAATGAGGCAGGTTTATGATTTCCTCATGCTTTACATTTAAAGTATAGGGTGAGACCTGAACCCGCATTTGATTTTCATCTATAGCATTTGGAAATCATAGCATCCTCTTTGAAGACTGCAGCCCTCTACTTTTGGTTTTTGGGTAGGGGGGATTCAGACCTTTCTCAAGTTAACCACAGCCCACCCTCCTATATAATGTATCGGTGGCTGGAGAAAGACTTGCCTACACACTCATACTCCAACACACCGCTGCTGCGTTGCTGCCCTGTAATCATGTAGCTCTTCATAGAGCTGAGTCACATGATTCAGCCACCAAACCACAAGCACTTCATCTCATATTCAGAGACCACAGGCACAGCATTTGCTCTGATTGGCCACAGCTACTGTTTTCCTAAAAGCAAGTTAAGGGGCAGAGCTGGAGGTGGCCTCTTAAGAGACTTCACAATCACACTTGGTGCATCGTTTTTCGCATTGTCAATGGAGATCAAAGCCAGACTGTAGCCTTCAGCTGCGTTTGGAGACAGAACAAAGACAAAGCTCATTCTGTGTACATGTGATGAGGAAAGGAACTTGAAAGTGTCAGTTTGAACCTGGAGAAAACATGTGGACTTGGAAAGTACTTGGAGTAATGCATTTTTCTCTTTAGAGACAGCCAGAATCAGACTGAGCACATTAGGATTTTGGTCATCAGTAAAGTCTTTGAGAAAATTGTTTTGAACCTTGGATTGACCGGTGTTTTCTTCACACCAGCAAGATCTTGGTCACAATTTAGATTTGATGAACTTTGTGAATTTCAACTGGAAGGTTTCCTTGAATGTAACACTCATTTCAGACAAATGTGAGGTGGATTAGTGGTCTAAACTTTGTTATCGAAGCATCTGTGAGTCAGCGTCTGAACTTGTGACTCATTTTCTGACCTACAGGAGATTCCCCTGTCGGAGATCCTGCAAGTGGAGGTCGCACGGGACTTTGGTAGTTTAGCCTTGGGTGGCAACCCACACTGCTTTGAGATCATCACAGCCACCATGGTGTACTACGTGGGGGAAAACACTGGCGGGCCCCACCTGCACATCCACAGCCCTGCTCTTGCTGCCGGAGGAGTGGGGCTGGAGGTAGCTCAGAGCTGGGAGAGGGCCATTCGCCAGGCCCTGATGCCTGTTCCTGTCACACCACAGCCCAGTGTGGGCACTGCTGCAGGCCAGAGCAAAGATCACAGTGAGTACTGTGTAAACCCTCTTCTCTTTCAGCCATTAAACGGAAAAAAACATAACATAATGCTGTTTTCTGTACAGTTTTAGTGGCTCAACATTTATACTACAGTGAAAAATTTGAGTGAGAATTACTTTGAAACTGTAATTTCACAAATACAGTTGAAGTCAGAATTAGTAAACCCCCTGAATTATTAGCCACCCGGTTTATTTTTTTCCCCAATTTTCTGTTTAACGGAGAGAAGATTTTTTTAACACATTTCTAAACACAATAGTTTTAAGAACTCATTTCTAATTACTGATTTATTTTATCTTTGCCATGATGACAGTAAATAATATTTTACTAGATATTTTTTCAAGACACTTCTATACAGCTTAAAGTGACATCTAAAGGCTTAACTAGGTTAATTAGGTTAACTAGGCAGGATAGGGTAATTAGGCAATTTATTGTATAACAGTGGCTTGTTCTGTAGACTATCAAAAAATATAAATAGCTTAAATAGGCTAAAAATTTTGACCTAAAAAGGTTTTTAAAAAATTAAAATCTGCTTTCATTCTAGCTGAAATAAAACAAATAAGACTTTTTCCAGAAGAAAAAATATTATCAGAAATACTGCGAAAATTCCTTGCTCTAGTAAACATAATTTGGAAAATATATCTAAAAAAATAAATAAATTCAAAGGCGGGCTAATAATTCTGATTTCAACTGTATGTGCAGAGAAACAACAAGTTACATGATTTGAGATGACAGATAATGTGTTTTCTTGTAAAATGTACTCCAATTTCTAATAACTGATTTCTTTTATCTTTGCCATAATGACAGTACTTATTATTTTACTTGATATTTTTCAAGATACTAGTATTCAGCTTAAATTGACATTTAAAGACTTAACTTATTAACTTAGGTTAACTAAGCAAGGACTAATAATTTTGACTATCTATATGTTTTTATATATATATATATATACAGTATATTTATTATACATAATTTGTTCATGTATTATATTCTCATGTATCTTTGAAATGATATGTTGCAAGAATCATCATTTTAGGTACATCTAGCATTTCTTTTTGGTGCAGACATGATATTTGTTTGACAATGAAGTTATTAATCACAAAATTAAAAAGACAGATAACATGTTAATAGATAATAATAAACATTTCTTAAGCAAAAGGTTTAAGGCATATTATTATAACTATAATTATTTTTGTCTTTGTGTTATATAAAATTAACAAACAAAATAGGACAGCAGCTAATAAAAAACAAGCATCTATGCGTAAGACAATTGAAAAAAACGCTGGAGAAACAAAAAATAAATTAAAAAATGCTCCATTAATAATGCATTTCAGGCAGATTTGCAGTTGTGGAGAGTAAACAGCAGAGCTTTATTTTTTTAATATCCTGATGCACCTTCATTTAATTGTGTTGAGAGACAGAAGATTAAAGAGGTTTGACAGGTCTGGATTAACGAAAGCTGTTTAGTTACGAAGCAAACACACTTTTGATTCAGTATTCAGAGGAGATTTCAGCCCACCGAAGAGTGACATGCTTAATTAAGGTTTCGTCTGTAGAGTAACCAGGACAAATCCAGCCTGAAAAATAAACATAGAAAACACATTAGAGAATTACTGTTCAGCTCAGCCGTGTTGTTCTTTGAGAAATTTACATTTTGTTAAATATTTCAGATATTCTTTGTTTAAATCGTTCACACAGTCTAAAAGGAAAATAGGTTTGAGTGATTACAATGTTAAATGACCAAGTTTGTGATGAATCATTATTTGTTTTGTGTCTTGGATGTGATACAAATGACAAATTTTGCCTTTTTTTCTGTGACATGTTTCTCAAATACAAATTTACATTATCTATATGTAATAACTAAGGTAATCCAAAGATCTTCATACTGTTTGTGTGTTTGCGTGTGTATTTCAGAGGAACTGTCCATCAGCATTTCTGTATCAAACAGTCAAATCCAGGAAAATGTGGTGAGTGTTTAACTGTGTTTACCGACAATATTTCACAACTAAACACTCTCATTATTCACACTTCTGCATGTTCGGTCATGTTCATGGTCAAGTCACACCACAAGATGACTATGAAGAACTGAGAGAGGATATACAACATTTGTAGGGGGTTATTAATCATGAATTTATCTGTATTTTATCTGTATACAGAGAAACTGAGATATTTGAGTTGAATGTACTGAAAATATTCAGTCATGTTAAAGGTTAGTCTCAGTCTCTCAGATCATTTTAAAGAAGTTTTGGAGTATTTTTGCACAGCATTTCAGTCAAGGTTAGGGTCTGAAATATGACTGGACTTTTAAACACCTTGATTTTTTATGAATTCAGATTTACTGGTGTGCTTGTTATAATTGTCTTTTTGTTTGACCCAATTTTGTTACCTAAAGCCTCTAGTGGGCATTTTATAGAAAGTTTCCTATCTTAGCCCTTAATTTAAGATATAATGCGTTAAATCAGGATTTTTTTTTTCACAGATTCGTATTATATAGAAGCAAGTCTAAACTTGGTTTGAGATTCTTATCATATCTTACACAATCGTACTATAGTTAGGAAATGTTAAATTGTGTAATCCAGTTTCAAAATTCACTTTCAGGTTTGTTACCAAGCAGCCAACACTGCACAAGCAGCTAATGTGTAACCTAAATAAAATGGATAAAACTAGCAGGAAAAATAAAACACACACAAAAAAAACATTACTCATTGAGCTCTCATAGCCAGTAATGCTTTGTGATGCTTTGTTGGTCTCTGTAATGCTGATTACAGTTTATTTGTTAATTGTAAAATCATGTTGCACAGAAGTCTGTAATTATAGGTGTTTTGTCATGGAAAGTAACACATATTCAGGGTCCATCCAAGAGACTTACCATCTTAATACTGTATATGATTATTCTAAATTTTCAATCATCAATAAATGTAATGCCATTTTTGGACACTGCAGTTTTGTTTTTATTTTCCAATAGATTTCAAATAATTTTGAAGTTAGGACAGCTGTTGGGTTGCTCTAAAGTTAAGTTGTTTTTTTTTTTGCATGTTTGTTTGTTTTGTTGTCAAGTTAGAATGCCTCTTTAATGCCACCTTACTATCTGTAGTTAAGATGAATATCTTTTTACCAGGCTTACCAAACATATATGATAGAATTTAGTTCTGTAATACACCACCAGACCAACAAACTGCTCAAAATTCTGCTGATGATCAGTTCAGGCATTTGATTAGCAGTGTCTAACATATTTGAGTTCATACTATGTGTAGTTGTTAATCCTTATTTTCCAAATTGTAAGACCTAACAAAAGTCAGATAATTTTTTATGTTCTTATATGGAAATAATTTTATGAATAATTTATGAAAATACCTAATTTTATAGGTACAGTATCATTATCTTTTCATATGGCTGTATGTGATATGAGTATTTATTTAGTGGCTGAGTGAATCTTCTGTCATTTATTCTTCTGTGTTTAGGATATCAGCTCAATCTATCAGATCTTTGCAGATGAAGTGTTGGGCTCTGGACAGTTCGGCATCGTTTACGGAGGTACATTCTTACAATTTTTCACTGGCTTGATAAAATGTCTGAGTATCACATAAACATACATACTAAAATTCTTAAAAGATGTACTATTAACTTTGTCTAAAATGTGCATGTATATTTTGTTTATGCATAAGATTGTCATGTTTTTAAAAATCTTTACTTTTTCATACAAGATAACCTAGAAGTTTTTTTTAATTGGCTTAAATTGATTCATATCCATTTTTTAAATTCATATATATATATATATATATCAGGATTGTTGTTGTTGTTGTTGTTGTTGCTGTTGTTGTTGTTGTTGTTGTTGTTGTTGTTGTTTCAAAATAAACACTTATTCCAATTTTGGTTCTTGCAACACATTTTTAAAAAAGTTGAACATTTACCACTTTGTAATGTTGCCATTCCTTTTCACAACACTTAAAGAAGTTTAGGGACTGAAGACACCAAGTGGTGAAGTGTTTCAGGTGTAATTTTGACCCATTCTTCCTACAAAAGTCTTAAGGTGGGCAACATTATGGGGTCTTCGTTGTTGCATTTTGCAATTCAAAATGTGCCACATGTTCTCTATTGGAGACAGGTCGGGACTGCAGGCTGGCCAGTCAAGTACCTGTATCCTTTTCCTCCACAGCCAGGATTTTATAATGTGTGCAGAATGTGGTTTTGCATTGCCTTGTTGAAATATGTATGGGCGTCGTTGGAAAAAATAGCAGCATATTGTGCTCCAAAATCTCTGTGTACTTTTCAGCATTAATGGTGCCACAGAATTAAAAGTTAACTTTGCCAAGGGCACTGACACAACCCAATATCATGACAGACCCTGACATTTGGACATTTGCTGGTAACGATCCTTTTCTTCTTTGGTTCAGAGCACAAGGCGTCCATTTATCCCAAAAAATACTTTAAATACTGATTTATTTGACCACAGTACTACTAGTATCCACTGTGTGTGATGGTCCATTCCAGATACCTCAGAACCTGGAGAAGTCGACGGCGTTTCTGCACACTGTTCACATAGGTTTTTTTTTGGCATAGTACAGTTTGGTATTTTGTGGATGTAACTATGTATTGTGGTACTTGACAAAGGTTTGCCAAAGTAGTCCTGACTCCATGTGGTGATATCACTTATAATTGAATGCGGATTCATTATGCAGTGCTGCGTGAGGGATCACAGATTGTTCAGTTGTTCAGCTTAGGCTTGCACTCTTGTCCTCTATGCACTGAAATTCCTCCAGATTCCTTAAATCTTTAAATTATGTTATGCACTTTTGAAGGCGAAATATCCAAATGTCCTCCAATGTTTTCTAGGGAACTTTGTTTTTAAACTTTTTAATTATTTTCTCACGTATTTGTTGGCAAACTGTCAATCTTCGGTCTATCTCCTAGCTCCTAGAGGACTAGACCTTTCTTGGTTGCTACTTTTGTACCAAATCATACTACAATCACTTGTTGACATCACCTGTTTTAAATCACGTCATTGTATAACCAGTTTACCTAAGTTGCTCCTGTTCCAACTGTTTTTGGAACGTGTTGCAAGTCTGAATGACAGGAAAGGATGTATATTTACAAATGAAATGTTTGAAAACAAAACATGTGTTTTCATGTTTTTTTTCACTTTGTGTTCATATCATCTGCAATGAAATACAAGTATATATATATATATATATATATATATATATATATATATATATATATATATATATATATATATATATATAAAAATGTAGGTTTATTTTGCAGGGTTTATATGCTCACTACATAAAGTATATACTATACACACCAAAAACATGTGATAAATTCAATACATCTATTCTAATTTTCACTTGCAACCTATAATCTTTTTTCTATGTTATTTCCTTTAAAATGTGTGAATTTTGTTATGTCTGTTTTCAAGGGAAACACAGAAAAACAGGAAGAGATGTAGCCATCAAGGTCATTGATAAAATGAGGTTCCCCACCAAACAAGAGAGCCAGCTGAGAAATGAGGTGGCCATTTTACAGGTAATACTTTTTATTGATGATTATGGAAAGATACGAGACAATGT
>LR812535.1:51588869-51622708 GCA_903798195.1 Danio kyathit
CCCGGAGGTGCTGCGCAGTAAAGGCTACAACCGTTCTCTTGACATGTGGTCAGTGGGAGTCATTATCTATGTCAGTTTGAGTGGGACGTTCCCTTTCAATGAGGACGAGGACATTAATGATCAAATCCAGAATGCAGCATTCATGTACCCGCCGACACCCTGGAAGGACATCTCTGCTGAAGGTCAGTGTTTAGTTCTTCACCATCTCTCTCTGATTCTGAGATAACCTTTAGGATGTTTTCTGATCTGTACACTATTTTTGCACTCCATTTGGACATCAATCATATCTGATCAAAAACCTCTCATTAAAGACACAATATATAAGATTATAGATAAGATCTACTGTATTAAGATTAATATATGCAAACAACACGAGTAAAACAGTGTACTTACATTATCTCATGCCGGTACATTAGGTTTTCAAACAAGATTGTAATAAAAAAGACATACAATTGAAACCAGAAGTTTACAAAAAAGGAACATAACCATTTTGAAAAAAATGTCTGATGGTAAATTTTAGATGTTGCTTCAGTATTTCTACAAAATGTTCTTTCTTCATGATGCCATCTATGCTGTGAAGTGAACCAGTCCCTCCCGCAGCAAAACAGCCCCACAACATGATGCTGCCACTCCCATACATAACAGTTGGGATGGTGTTCCTAGGCTTGTAAGCTTTCCCCTTTGTCCTCCAAATGTAACACTGGTCATTATGGCCAAACAGTTCAATCTTAGTTCCATCAGACCACAGGACATGTCTCCAAAAATTGTCTTTTTCCCAGTGTAATTTAGCAAATTGTAATCTGGCTTTTTTGTTGATTCTGGCTTGTTGATTTTCCCATGTTGTCACACAAGGAAGAAGTGTGTTTGAGGTTTTCCTTAAATACTATTCTACAGTTGTGCCTCCAATTAACTCAAATGCTGTCAATTAGCCAATCAGAAACTTCCAAAACCTTCACACCATCATCTGAGCTTTATCAGAGGCATAATAATCTTATTGTATGCAAACTTGATTTCAAGAAAAGTTAAAACAATTTCTCAAAAAATATCTCTCACAGTATTCTGCTATTAAGTATAACAAAAACAAATTTGGTAATCCTAACTTACCTAAAAGAGAAAAAGTTTAGTCACATTAACATCTGTCTTTTTAAAAAATGGTTATGTGCTTTTTTATACAGTGTATGTAAACTTCTGGTTTCAACTGTACCTGTAATACTCATTGTTTCATTCAGATTTAAAGAAATGTAATGAAAAATAATGTGATGTTTAAGAAATAGGGGTAATTGGGGGAAAAGGGCCTTAGTCAGGAAGGTGATCAATAACCGGATGGTCACTCTATCTAAGCTCCAGCGTTCTTCTGTGGAGAGAGGAGAACCTTACAGAAGGACAACCATCTGTGCAGCAATACATCAATCAGGCATGTATGGTAGAGTGGCCAGACGGAAGCCACTCCCCACCTGGAATTTGCCAAAAGGCATCTAAAGGACTCTCAGACTATAAGAATCAAAATTCTCTGGTCTGATGAGACTAAAATTTAACTCTTTGGAGTGAATGCCAGGCGTTAAAATTGTGAAGCGCTTTGGGTGTATGGCCATACACAATAAATGTTCTATATGAATACACATTACATTACATTATATTACATCCCTACAGTGAAGCATGGTGGTGGCAGCATCATGCTGTGGGGATGTTTTTCAGCAGCAGGAATTGGAAGACTAGTTAGGATAGAGGGAAAGCTGAATGCAGCAATGTACAGAGACATCCTGAATGAAAACCTACTTCAGAGTGCTCTTGACCTCAGACTGGGGCGACGGTTCATCTTTCAGCAGGACAATGACCCAAAGCACACCCACAAAATATCAATGGAGTGGCTTCACAACAACTCTGTGAATGTCCTTGAGTGGCCCTGCCAGAGCCCAGACCTAAATCCTATTGAATGTCTCTGGAGAGATCTGAAAATGGCTGTACATCGGTGCTTCCCATCCAACCTGATAGAGCTTGAGAGGTACTGCAAAAAGGAATGGGCAAAAATTCCCAAAGACAGGTGTGCCAAGCTTGTGGCATCATGTTCAAAAATACTTGAGGCTGTAATCTGAAATGTGATTTTTCAGTTGAGATCAGTGTAATTCAAATGCCACTGCTGAAGGCAGATCCACTGAAGAGCAAGCCTAGGCAAACTGTTCTGATGTAGGCTTTATTCACAAGCACACACGTGACATTGCAGCCAACCATTATCAATATAAATGTAGTCAAAAACCACACACACACACACACACACACACACACACACACACACACACACACACACACACACACACACACACACACATGAATTGTTGATGTGACATTGCATTTTCACTGTCTGTAAAAATGTATATAATTAGTATTGCCATTATTTAAAATGCCGTAAATGGTTAAACTTTTATTTGTCTTCTATGGGCATCTTGTTATAAAAGCTGTGGTGTTATTAATTTTTTTGTTAGCCAAATCTGAAATCTGTCTTATGGTGTGACTGTCTCAAGTATAGGTCAATAAATTACAGCTCTAATAAATTATAACCCCAAATCAGAAAAAGTTGGGACAGTATGGAAAACGCAAATAAAATAGAAAGTATTGATTTCCAAATTTACTTTGACTTGTATTTCATTACAGACAGTATAAACACAAAATATTTCATCTTTTGTTTGGTCTGCTTCATTTCATTTGAAAATATACATAATTTCCTGTCATTCAGACCTGCAACACATTCCAAAAAGTGTTGGGACAGGAGCAATTTAAGGCTAGTAATCAGGTAAATTGGTTAAATAATGATGTGATTTAAAATAGGTGATGTCAACATGTTATTGTAATTATGATTAGGTACAAAAGCAGAATCCAAGACAGGTCTAGTCTTTTAGGAGCAAAGATGGGCAGATGATTGCCAGTTTGCCAACAAATATGTAGGTTCAGGACTACTTTGGCAAACCTTTGTCAAGTACCACAATACATAGTTACATCCACAAATGCCAGTTAAAACTATACTGTAGGAAGCCCTATGTTAACAGTGTCCAGAAGGGCCATTGACTTCTCTTGGCTTGGAGGCATCTGGGATGGACCATCACACAATGCAAACGTGTACTGTGGTCAGATTAATCAATATTTCAGATATTTTTTGGAAGAAATGGGTGCCGTGTGCTCTGGACCAAAGAAGAAAAGGATCATCCAGACTGTTACCAGCAACAAGTCAAGTCTGTTTCCAGGGACGCCCCATGCAAATTTCAATAAGACAATACAAAACCACATTCTGCACAAATTACAAAGTCCTGACTGTGGAGGAAGAGGATACAGGTACTTGTCTGGCCTGCCTGCAGTCCCAACCTGTTTCCCATAGATAATGTGTGGTGCATTTTGAAGTGCAAAATGCAACAACAAAGACCACGTACCGTTGCCCACCTTAAGACTTGTTTGCAGGAAGAATGGGACAAAATTGCACCTGAAACACTTCATCAATTGGTGTCTTCAGTCTATAAACATCTTTGTGAAAAGCAATGTTAATATCACAATGTGTAGAATTCTTTACTGTTCCAACTTTTTGGAAATGTGTTGCAAGAACCAAAACAGAAATACGTGTTTATTTTATAAAAAAAAAAAAAAAAACAATAAAAATCATGAAGAGCACATTAAATAATATTTGTTAAGTAGTCAAAGTAAATTTAAAAATAACTGCTTTCTTTTTTTATATGCATTTTCCATACTGTCCCAACTTTTTCTGGTTTGTTTTGATTTGGGGTTGTAAATAAAAGGAGTAAAATAAATAGGAATGCACAAAATATTTTTCACAATTAAAAATTTGATTACAAAAAGGAAACACTGACTGAATTCTTTTTAAGAACCGGCATAGGCTATTGTTTTTTAATTATACTAAGTTTTTAAATATTGATGCATGTCTTCAATTTGCCTTAAATTGAAACATTTTCAATACTGTTTGTGTGTGCACTTTTTTTTAAAGGTATAAATTAGGTAATACAACATTGAAGTGGTTTATGAGGACATGGGTTTAGGGGTTGAGTCATTAACTATTGTAATATCTTGTAATACAGTTGAAGTCAGAATTATTAGCCCCCCTGAATTATTAGGCCCCTGTTTATTTTTTTCCCCAATTTCTGTTTAACAGCGAGAAGATTTTTTTTTAACACATTTCTAAACATAATAGTTTTAATAACTAATTTCTAACATATTTATTTTATCTTTGCCTTGATGACCGTAAATAATATTTGACTAGATATTTTTCAAGACACTTCTATTCAGCCTAAAGTGACGTTTAAAGGCTTAACTAGGGCAATTAGATTAACTAGGCAGGTTAGGGTAATTAGGCAAGTTATTGTATAACGATGGTTATATAGCTTAAAGGGGCTAATAATTTTGACCTTAAAATGTTTTTTTTTTTTAAAAATTAAAAACTGCATTTATTCTAGCCGAAATAAAACAAATAAGACTTTCTCCAGAGGAAAAAATATTATCAGACATACTGTGAAAATTTCCTTGCTCTGTTAAACATCATTTGGGAAATATTTAATAATGTAATAAAGTTTTAATAATTCTGACTTCAACTAGGCAAGGCAAGGCAAGGCAAGGCAAGGCAAGTTTATTTATATAGCACATTTCATACACAGTGGCAATTCAAAGTGCTTTACATAAACAGGAATAAAAGAAACAAGAATAAGAAAAAAAAAATAAATAAAAACAGATAATAAAAAAAAAACAGATAAAAACATATAAAAACGTGTTAAAACAGGTTAAAAAAGAATGAAAAAAAAGAGAAAAACATAATAGTGCGATCTGTCGGACGTAGCACAGTGCTCATTCAGTAAAGGCACAGCTAAACAGATGTGTTTTCAGTCTGGATTTGAATGTGCCTAATGTTGGAGCACATCTGATCATTTCTGGAAGCTGATTCCAGCAGCGAGGGGCGTAGTAGCTGAAAGCTGATTCACCCTGCTTTGACTGAACTCTTGGAATTTCTAGTTTATATGATCCTAAAGATCTGAGTGATCTGTTAGGCTTGTATTCAGTAAGCATATCTGTAATGTATTGAGGTCCTAGGCCATTTAGTGATTTATAGACAAGTAATAATACTTTAAAATCTATTCTGAATGTAACTGGGAGCCAGTGTAAAGACCTGAGGACAGGTGTGATGTGCTCTGATCTCCTGGTTCTGGTCAGAATCCTGGCCGCAGCATTCTGGATGAGCTGCAACTGTCTGACTGTCTTTTTGGGAAGGCCCGTGAGGAGGCCGTTACAGTAATCCACCCTGCTGCTGATAAAAGCATGAACAAGTTTCTCTAAGTCTTCACTGGAAACAAAGCATCTGATTCTTGCAATGTTTTTGAGATGATAGTATGCTGATTTACTAACTGCTTTGACATGACTACTGAAACTCAGATCTGACTCCAGAGTCACACCAAGATTCTTGACCTTATTTTTTGTTGTTTGACCCTTAGTGCCAAGGTACGCATTCACCTTGAGAACCTCATCTCTGTTCCCAAATGCAATGACTTCAGTTTTCTCTTTGTTTAACTGAAGAAAGTTTTGGCACATCCAACTGTTCATTTCATCAATGCATTGGCAGAGGGTGTCAATAGGGCTGTAGTCGTTAGGCGTTAAGGCTAAGTAGATCTGAGTGTCATCAGCATAGCTGTGGTAGGAAATTTGGTTCTTTCTCATTATTTGGCTCAGAGGGAGCATATAAAGGTTGAACAGGAGAGGTGCCAGAATCGAGCCTTGTGGGACTCCACATGTCATCGGTGTCCACCTCGACCTATGGTCACCTATACTGACATAGTAACCTCTCCCTTCAAGGTAAGATCTGAACCACTTGAGGACCGTCCCAGACAGCCCAACCCAATTTTCCAGCCTATCCAGAAGTATGCTGTGATCGACAGTGTCAAATGCAGCACTAAGATCGAGCAATACCAGCACTGTTATAAATGTCTATAAATGTCTTTTGGTAGATATATTATATGAGAGACTTGCTTTGTTTACCAAATAAGTGGATCTAATTGGATTTGCATTGAAAACATTAAATAAAAGTTATTAAAGGTTTTTTTTTTATTTTATTTTTTTTTTTCATTTAATTGTTTTTACTTGCGATACTCCCAAAATCATTCCACATAAATGCACAATTTTTTTTTTTACAAAATTCTGTGCAGAAATAGCTTAAATGTCCGCAGATTCTGTCTGGCCCTAGTTATTGGCTATAAACTAATGCGCATAGTGATTTCCACGCCTGACAAGAATAAACCCTATCCAGTTTCATGATGATTCCCTATGATCATTCAGCAGTGAAAAGAGATGTTGACAAGTGTTGGCATGTTTATTGTCTGCCGTTTATTTTCTCTGCCTTTTCTCAACATACAGTTTACTCGATATCCGAAATCAATGTTATAATGAAAAATAAATGGAAATGAAAACCAACAAAAAAAGCTGCACATTGAGGCATCATATTATTATTTAGTATCCCCATTTTTGCTTTGTTTACAATAGAAACAACACCAGAGGGTGAGCACCAGATTACATCATTGAAAACCGTGGCAACATTCAAAATAAATGAATTATTTTTAAATAACATGAAAATTTAATCATTTTTTTTTCTACATATTTCACTAATAGGCATTATGTTTAGGCCTACAAGCTGTAGAAGATGGAAAGAGATGTCTGGGTGTGTGTCAGACAGTGAGCAGACAGACTGTCCTCCCCCATGTGTGTTCAGAATAGTTATTTCCCGCCCGAGACCTGAAACATTATTGCAGCCTCTCCCAATTTCAGCCTGTCCTACTCCTCTACTGCACTATATATGTCTTTTCTTTGTCTCTACACTTCACGTCATTACCAGTCTGGTTTTATAGCTTGGCTTATTTTTGTTGGAGCAATTATCTTCAAATGCATCATTACATTTGCTTCATTTCACCTGTGTGTGAAGAAACCTACTTACCCTAATATTTACCATACTTGTTTTACACTATTATTTTAGGGAAATAGGCATTCAAAATGTAGGCATTTGTAATTAAAAGAATGAAATAATTTAAACAAACAAAAAAAAAAAAAAAACATTTCAGCAACCTTAAAATATTGCAGTGCATTTAAGAATCTGACCAAATCTGAACTTTTGAATGAGAGTGTGTTTTGCTGTGTGTATTTACTATGATTCATATATATATATATATATATATATATATATATATATATATATATATATATATATATATATATATATATATATATATATATATATATATATATATATATATATATATATATATAGAAACAATTATTCAGTTAATCAAATTACAGCCTGTTTATTTGCACATAAATATTGAGCTTGCATCTTCATAATATATGCAATTTGTGGAAATAAAAAAATGTTTATTATTTTGCATGAGCCATTGCAAACCAATGGTTCTTTCCAATTAGCAGTAGGTTTCCCAAAACTAGTACTTGGGACTAAGTTTTATACATTTTTGGTGGTATGTATATAAAAGATTGTAAACTTTGACTACACCAATCGAAAAATTTAAGAAAAAAGTCTGTGGACTGTACTACAAATGTACTTTCATATCTTCGGTAGCACTTTATAATAACTGCACACTATAAATCATTTATTAAGCATAAGTTATTATCTACATTAATAGACATTATTAAGCAGTTTATAAAAATATAAACAGCTATAAATGCTGTATTATTGATTAGTAGTATGCACATGTAGAATGTCCCTAATGATTTAGTATGAAAAGATTTTCATACTTTTCATACTAAATTAAATATTAAATTGTTTACAAACCAGTTATTTAAGATAGTTGGTGGTTTTTAACATAATTCAGAATGAGTAAGTAAATGATTAATAAACTATTCAAATAATATTTATATTAACATCTTTTTTCAGGCATATAGTAATAGTTACTTTGTATGTTAAATGCTTTATTAACTCAACTTCATGCAGTTTTGTGACTTAATATAACGTGAGGACTATTTATGCTTTGTAAATCCATAATAAATGAATATTAAAGGCTCAGTTCTATTCTAAACAGAAAAAAGGAAATAAACAACGGTGATTCAGAATAAAAAAAACACAAATGAAACCGCATCAAATGAAGAATAAATCATTGCAATCTTATTTAAAAATAAAAGTATTGTACAGTTTAAGTGTTGCTGAATAACATTGCAATATTTTATCATATTGCTGTTGTTAAATTATGTTGTTGTTTTATCAAAATATGTTTTATTTTGACACATATGTTATTATAATCAAAAGTGAGGACTATTTAGGTAACACTTTATTTTGATGTTTCATTTGAGTATTAGTAGACTGGTTAATATCTGTTGATACTGCTCCTTCAACAGACATTTAACTGACTATAAGAAACTTTGCAAGTACATGTCAATTTACACTAACCCTAACCCCAATTTAACAGTCTATTATAATCTAATGAAAATTAGTTGGCATGTAAATGCAATGTAACTTAGATTCAACAAAAAGACCATCAAAATAAAGTGCGACCAATAAATTGACTGTACATTTTAAACATCGCTGAATAACAGAAGTGTCAAAATACAACATAAAATTTGCCAAAACAACAGCATTATGATAACAATAGCAATATGATAAAACGTTTGAATGTTATTCAGTACAGTAATTTTATTTTAGATAAGATTGCAAAGATTTATTTTTTTTATATGTGTATATTGAAATTAATACTTTTGTCGTGAAACACCATGTAGTTTTCCCTTTTTTCTGTTTAGAGTATAACTATAATATACAGTTAAAGTCAGAATTATAGCCCCCTTTGAATTTTATTTAATTTTTTTTTATATATTTCCTAAATGATATGGAACAGAGCAAGGGAATTTTCACAGTATGTCTGATAATATTTTTGCTTCTGGAGAAAGTTTTATTTCGGCTTTTATTTTATTTTCGTTTTTTAATTTTTTAAGACATTTTAAGGACAAAATTATTAGCCTCTTTAAGCTATATTTTTTCCGATAGTCTACAGAACAAACCATCATTATACAATAAATTGCCTAATTACCCTAACCTGCCTAGTTAACCTAATTAACCTAGTTAAGCCTTTAAATATCACTTTAAGTTGTATAGAAGTGTCTTGAAAATTATCTAGTAAAATATTATTTACTGTCATCATGGCAAAGATAAATAAATCAGTTATTAGAAATGAGTTATTAAAACTATTATGTTTAGAAATGTGCTGAAAAAATCTTCTCTCCATTAAACAGAAATTGGGGGAAAAAATAAACAGGGGGGCTAATAATTCTGACTTTAACTGTATATTGACCTTAATTGTCATTTATAAGGGATAGTCCTGACAATAGATTAGGTCACAAACCTGCATGAATTTAAGTTAATAATGCATGTATTAACATATAAAGTAAATATTATTATATGCCTGAAAAACAAGATTTATTTTATTATTAAAATTTAAAAAAAAAATTTACTTACTCATTGTCAATTATATTAAAACCACCAATTGTGATTATTTTCTCATTTTATTTAGAGCTTTAGTTCACATGTTAGATAAAGTATAAAATAAATATTAATGAAACATGAAATGCTTTTCAAAATGATTACAGGCCCAACATAAAATATTGCTATAAATAAAATGCAAACTGTAAACATTGATCATTTAAACATGCAGCTGTCTCTCCATGCTATTATTAAATTTTCTATCTGCATCCCATGGTAGAGTTTAACATTATGCTTATCCAAATGATGAAAAATATTACTGTAAACAATGTTTTTGTGACACCACAAAGTAAACAACAGAGCATTATATAAAACTATATTTTTTTTTCTTCGTACGATAGTCACATTTTCCAGCCCTAAAGTAAAATACTCGATAATACTTGTCTGTATTCTTGTCAGTATTCCTGAATAATCCAATGTCCCTTAAATTCTACAGCTACAGATCTGATCAACAATCTTTTGCAAGTCAAGATGAGAAAACGCTACAGTGTGGATAAAACCCTCAGTCATCCATGGCTACAGGTGAGAACCAGGGGCGTAGCTTGAAGGCCTTGGCCCCCAGAGCCTGCAACCCATCAAAAACTGCATATTCATTCCCCAAAGCAAAATGTTGTGATGTTGTGTTTTGTATCAGTTGGTACATATGCAGTAATACAATGCTCTTTTTTTATATCATGACATTGCTTTAAACATGTTGGACAATGGCTGCGCAGCGGGTAGCGCTGTCGCCTCACAGCAAGAAGGTCGCTGATTTGAGCCTTGGCTGGGTCAGTTGGCATTTCTTTGTGGAGTTTGCAAGTTCTCCTCGTGTTCGCGCGGGTTTCCTCCGGGTGGTCAGGTTTCCCCCACAAGTCCAAAGACGTGTGGTATAGGTGAATTGGGTAAGCTAACATTGTCCATAGTGTCTGTGTGTGAATGAATGTGAATGGATGTTTCCCAGTGATGGGTTGCAGCTGGAAGGGCATCCGCTGCAAAAAACATATGCTGGATAAATTGGCGGTTCATTCCGCTGTGGCGACCCCAGATTAATAAAGGGACTAAACCGAAAAGAAAATGAATGAATGTTGGACAATGTGCAATTCTAAGGTAAAGCATCTGTCATTAAGCTACATGGTAAACTTGACAGAGCAAAAACCATTTTGAATGGTTTTCTTTTACTTTCGAATGCCTGATTATCTGTATTTTTAATTTGAGTGGAACGTGACATCCCATGACAACTTAAATGTAAAATAAAGAATACAGGCTGTGCTTTATGCCATCTTCTTAAACTTCTAGAGTGCACCCCAAAAAGATGGACTACTTGATGCAGTTATTTATTAGTTCATTTTAGTTAAAAAGTTGTAACAATATGGAAAACACAAATAAAAAAAAGATAGTAGTGATTTCTGAATTTACTTTGACTTGTATTTCATTGCAGACAATACAACAAACTTTTTTAGTGTGTTTCTTATTATTTCTATTGTATTTTTTTAAATAATCATGTATTCCAATTTTGGTTTTTGCAACACATTTTAAAAAAGTTGGAACAATAAAGCATGTACCACTTTGTAATATTGCCATTCCACTTAAAAGATGTTTAGGGACTAAAGACACCAAGTGATGAAGTGTTTCAGGTGTAATTTTGTCCCATTCTACCTGTAAACAAGTCTTAAGGTGGGGTCTTCCTTGTCGCATTTTGCTCTTCAAAATGCACCACACATTCTCTATTGGAGACAGGTCAGGACTGCAGGCAAGCCAGTCAAGTACCTGTGTCCTCTTCCTCCAGGGCCTGGATTTTGTAATGTGTGCAGAAAGTGGTTTTGCATTATCTTGTTAAAATATGCATGGGCGTCCCTGGAAAAGAAGGCAACATATTGTGCTCCATGTTTAATGAAGTGTATTTGTGTATGAAGTGTATGTGTTGGCAGGGTGGCAACTGTGCTCCTAAATGATTAGACCTGTCTTAGATGCTACTTTTGTACCAAATCATAATTACAATCACTTGTTGACGACACCTGATTCAAATCACATCATTATTTAATTAATTTACCTGATTACTAGCCCTAAACTGTCTCTTTTTTTGGAATGTGCTGCATGTCTGATTGACAGGAAAGGATGTATATTTACAAATGAAATAAAGTTGACCAGACAAAACACAAAATATTTTGTGTTCATGTTGTCTGCAATGAAATACAAGTCAAAGTAAATTTAGAAATCACTACTTTCTTTTGTATTGGCATTTTCCATTCTGTCCCAAATTTTTCTGATTTGGGGTTGTAAATGAATGTATTGTTCCCCTAACAGAATTGTAACAGGTAAAATTAGGCAACAATGTTTTGCGGTTTAGGCTGTTGTTGTTTGTGCATGTAAAATAAAACCCTCAAAAAGATATGTTCAAGGGCAAAGTACAGTTCATTCATTTACTCATTTTCTTGTCAGCTTAGTCCCTTTATTAATCTGAGGTCGCCACAGCGGAATGAACCGCCAACTTATCCAGCACATTTTTACGCAGCGGATGCCCTTCCAGCCACAACCCATCTCTGGGAAACATCCATACACTCATCCACTACGGACAATTTAGTCTACCCAATTCACCTGTACCGCATGTCTTTGGACTGTGGGGGAAACCGGAGCACCCGGAGGAAACCCACGTGAACACAGGGAGAACATGCAAATTCCACACAGAAACGCCAATGCTGACCCAGCCGAGGTTCGAACCTGCGACCCAGCGACCTTCTTGCTGTGAGGCGACAGCACTACCTACTGCGCCACTGTGTCGCCCCAAAGTACAGTTAATGATGTTAATTAATACGTTAGCCTATTTTGTAATGTTTTTTGTGTGTGTGTTCATATTTGGTTAAGTCCAGAGGTCCTGTATTAATATTTTAATTTCACCTTTTTTTTTTTTTTTCTTTTTTTTTTTTCTTTTTTTAAGATGAAAAAGGTCTAAATGTATCTATACACTTTAGCCTGTTCATCCTATAAACTAATAAATAAAAAACAAATTGTGAATGAAAGAAATGAATAAATTTAAAGATATTTTTACAACCCTGTACTGAGATTGCAAAACAGAAAAATTCATTAACCCTACAGGGCAAATGTAAATTAATAGACCTGTAAAATTTGTGTTGTATCATAGCCTTAAACCTCACCTTGTCCATGTGTGTCTCAGGACTACCAAACATGGCTGGATCTGCGGGAGTTTGAAACTCGGCGAGGCGAACGCTACATTACTCATGAGAGCGATGATGCACGCTGGGAGAAGTACGCTTATGAGCACAGTCTGATGTATCCAAAGCACTTCATTATGGCACCAAACCTGGATGATATGGATGAGGACCCCTAGTGGACATGAGCTGAACTCAGGTCAGTTGACCACAGAGAGCTGTTGACGGTCTGATGTCGTCGAGACTCAAACACGATGAAGCCGACTGAGAGGACAGAAAGCTGATTCATGGCCAGCGAGCCTGACACTTTCTGGATGTCAGTGATGCTAATGAAGATGAGTGCAGACTCAAATTGTGGAGGTCTCCATTGGGAGCGTATTCACAAGTATTCATGACTGTTTTTTCCAAACGGTGCTGTTATGTTTAATTTCTTATCAAAGTGTACGTTCGGTATGTGAGAAAGTTGGGTTGCATTACTACAAGGATATGAATGACGTAAAACGTAAAGGGGAGAGTGATGAAATTGTTTATGTTTTTGCTCATAGACTTTCATTTTGAAAGCATCAAACTGGAACATGCATTTTTTTATTGCTATTCTTCTTTTATTTTCTAAATCGATTTGCCACAACACAGGTTTTACAGCAAATTGAATGATTCCAGAAGGCTTGGTTTTTTTTTGCACTAAACAATGTGATTGCTGCATCTGGTACAATAAAATGAGTTCTGTGAGGTGACAGCCAAGAAATTTGTGCTAGTGTTGGATAAAACAATAACTACAGTGTCTGAACTCTTAATAAAGCCAGGATGAGTTTGTCAGATGTAATGGGAGATATTATCTTCAGTGGACCAAAGACATTGGCGTCTGTCGTGACTCTTGTTCTTCTACATCACTGTAGCCATTGTCCTTACCAGCAGTCTTTACAGAGCCATCTTTATTTATTCTTCATACTGCAGTCTTAAAATATAATAGCAACTGAGCAGTGCTGATGTGTTAGTCAAAAGCCTACTGTGAGAAAGTTTTATGACTTAAGGCACGTGTGCACTGGGACATTTTTCATTCACGTTTAATGCCTCGTGACTAAGCAAAGGGCACCAATGTGCATAACACCAGTCTTAAAAGTGTTTTTAAAAAACACATTGGGCTTATTATTTTGGTTTCATGTGTCATGTTAAAAATTGTTCAGAGATTAGTGAGATCAGTGATTTTGTTGTTTGCTGAAGTCAAGACATGAAGTTACAGTATATCACTTTTGATATCCGTGGTATAGTGATAGTTACTTGGGTATGAATGCTGAAAATGTCCCAAAAATGCTGATTATGAGCGCAAGGTAAAATCATCCTGGTGTGCACAAGCCTTTAGAAAGCTTTTTTTAAATACAAAAATGTATTTAAAGAAACGCTATTCATTTTAGTTTTAAACAGATGAACAGTGTTATGTTATATTCTCTTTTTATTTTTTTCCACTCTTTCTGTTTTTCTTACGTTTTGGTATGTACTGTACTGAACAGTGAAGTTTGTTCAGTGAATTTTGAAACATTTAACTCTGAATCCCAGAACTGGAAAATCTGAAAAAGAAATATTTTTTTATAATGGATTTTTTGTTATAAATTCCACCTACAATATTAAAATGAATCTAGATAAATTAGGTTTTTGATTGTAGGTTATACATTGCACATGTATCCCTCTACACACACATGCTCAATCAACATTTGTTGGACACAATTATGGGGCCAGATCAGTCTCAAAAATAATACATTTACTATTCACATTTACAAAGTTTTATTTGTGAATTCAAAACACAATACATAAATGCACAAATCCAATTCATAAATGTACAAATGCAATTCGTATATTCAAAACACAATTTAAAAACACGCAAATTTAATTTGTAAATTCAAAACACAATTTATAAATGTGTAAATTCAATTTGTATATTTAAAACGCAATTCATAATATGCCAATCAAATTCGTAAATTCAAAACACAATTCATAAATATGCCAATCCAAATCGTAAATTCAAAGCACAATTCATAAATGTGCAAATCCAATTTGTAAATTCAAACCACAATTCATAAATATCCAAATCCAATTAATAATTTCAAAACAATTCATAAATGCACAAATCTAATTCGTAAATTAAAAACACATTTCATGAATGCATAAATCTAATTTGTAAATTCAAAGCACAATTCATAAATGCGCAAATCCAATTCGTAAATTCAAAACACAATTCATAAATGTGCAAATCCAATTTGTAAATTCAAACCACAATTCATAAATATCCAAATCCAATTAATAATTTCAAAGCACAATTTATAAATGCGCAAATTTAATTCCTAAATTAAAAACACATTTCAAAAATGTGTAAATCCAAATCTTAAATTAAAAACACAATTCATAAATGTGTAAATCCAATTCGTAAATTCAAAACACAATTCATAAATGCGCAAAACCAATTCGAAAATTAAAAACACAATTCATAAATGTGCAACTGAATATCGTAAATTCAAAGCACAATTCATAAATATGCAAATTCAATTAAGAATTTTAAAACACAATTCATAAATGTGCAAATCCAATTTGTAAATTCAAAACACAATTTATAAATTCGCAAATCCAATTCGTAAATTTAAAACTCAATTCATAAATATGCAAATCCAATTCGTAAATTTAAAACACAATTCATAAACACGCTAATCCAATTCGTAAATTCAAAACACAATTCATAAATACGCAAATCCAATTCGTAAATTTAAAACACAATTCATAAATGCACAAATCCAATTCGTTATTTCAAAACACAGTTCATAAACACGCTAATCCAATTCGTAAATTCAAAACACAATTCATAAATGTGCAAATCCAATTCGTAAATTCTAAATGATTCATAAATGCGCAAATCCCATTTGTAAATTCAAAACACTAATTATAAACACACTAACCCAATTCGTAAATTCAAAACAATTCATAAATGCGCAAATACAATTTGTAAATTCAGTACAATTCGTAAATTCAAAACCCATTCATAAATACGCAAATCCAATTCGTAAATTCAAAACACAATTCATAAATGTGCAAATCCAATTTGTAAATTCAAAGCACAATTCATAAATGCGCAAATCCAATTAATAAATTCAAAACACAATTCATAAATGTGCAAATCCAATTTAAAACACACTTCAAAAAATATGCAAATCCAATTTGTAAATTCAAAACACAATTTATAAATGCGCAAATCCAATTCGTAAATACAAAAATACAATTCATAAATGCACAAATCCGATTCGTAATTTCAAAACACAATTCATAAATGCATAAATTCAATTCGTAAATTCAAAACACAGTTTATAAATATGCAAATACAATTCAGAAATTCAAAACACAATTCAGAAATGTACACAACCAATTCATTTGGGGAAATATTTATGATTTTAGTTGTGAATTCACAAATTGTGTTTTGAATTTACAAATTGGATTTGGTAAATGTGAATTGTGCTGTGCATGTATGAGCTTTATTTTGGCAAATGTATTATTTTCGAGACTGATCTGGCTCCATACACAAACACTCTAGGTAAAGTGAACAAATATCAGGGTAAAACTAATTTTTTAATAGTTAATTTTTTTCTTAACTGTCCATGAAAGGAAAGCCATTCCGTACACATACTGTACATTTGGGACAAACAAATCTCTAAATCATTGCATCACTATGTTGCCGCTGGATTGGCAAGTGTCAGTGTTCTGTATATTTCAGTATGTTCTGATTCAATAAACTATACACTCCATGTGTTTGAGGTGATTTTTTAGCTGTAAGGTTTTGGATTACCATGAAGAGACAGATTCAGATTGTCCAAATGATTATTTTTCAGGAATATCTCTTTAGATTCATGTAGTGTATGTAACGATATGTAATATTTGTGAATGTAAAAGATCAGAGTGCATGATAAAATGTACTTATTCAAAATCAAACAAAAAGTGCTCAGGGGTAGCTTAAATAATGTGTCGGCGCTCTTTGGGTAAGGGATTCATCAGAATAAACAGCAAAAGTCAGTCCAAGGCACTCAAAAAATGTGGAAAAAATATAAGAAGTATGCACACAGGCGCAGTTTTAAGGAATAGCCATGCCAATAAAGGCTTTTAAAAATTTTTTCCACATTTTTCGACTGCCTGACTGACTTTTGCTGTTTATTAAAATGTAGTTGTTTGCAACACATGCTCATTGGAAATACGTGCTTCAGCCTACATTTAAATGTACCTAAAATGTACAGTTGAAGCATAGACTGTAAAAGATATGGACGTAGTATCCGTGACGTCACCCATAGGTTTATGAAGAACCCAAAAGAAGCTACTAAGGCGTGGCCGACCGTCGCCATTTTGTTCGCGCGTCATCGCACCAACCCCGGGGATACCATACAAGGGCAAAGAGGCGGAGCGTGAGCGGATCTGCAGACGCCCTGCTTAGACGGGCTTTCCTAAGGGAGAAACGCTTAATACTTCATCACCTGCGACTTGTTTGTGTTCTGACCACTTGTGCTTGGTTGTACACTTTATCAATAAAGTGTTTAGACTTTTAAAAACACTGTTTCATAAGCAACGTCATAAGCGCAATGCTTAGTGGCAGTGCATTACACATTGAGCCACTAAGCATTGCGCTTATTACGTTTTTCTACAGGAGGAAAGTGCGAATTACTTCCAAAAACTTCAGATATAGTCTGTGTTAGTAAATGCAAGGCTAATTATGAAGTCCAGGCAGAACACTGTATGACAACGCTTCAGATGACTGTTCTAGAGCCTACAGCTAATAATCTGTCAGATTCTGGAGTGCATTACAGGTCTAAAGAACATTATTAATGATAAATGATCTTAAATAAAACAAATACATTCATAGAGATGGTATATAAATATATATTTCACTCACCTGGGAAATGGAGGCCACGTGAATGGCTTGTGAGCACAATTAAGTGCACACAGCATGCTATATCATCTGCTAATTGTAGGAAATAATTCCAAAAGGCAACTGACTGTGTAAAGCCACATATAACAACACAAAAATACGATGAATATGCCGAGATCAGCGGCTAATCAGCCGTAAGGTGAAGTGACGGCGACCAGCGAGACCTAGCTGTCACTCAAGTGGCCACGCCCTTAATTATGCAAACTTAAAATAAACTAATATAAAGGAAATGGATGAGTTATAAAAAAATTCACCCCTCTCACAGTTGTCACGAAGGGTAATAGTAGCTATATGAACCAAAATCGTTCTTTGTACCAGGCTGTGAACACCTTTTTTTATGCTGTAAAGTTGGCCATTCTAACAGTGGGCTCAATAGAAATTTGCTCTATTATGGAGCCAGGACTAGCGGAATTTCGATGAATTGCAGTTTCAGTTACTTCCGTATTGGCTTCCCGAGGGAGAGCGGGAAGTTGCCGCTTGAGTTGGAGTCAGAATTATTAGCCCCCCTTTTAATTTTTTTTTTTTTTTTTAATATTTCCCAAATGATGTTTAACAGAGCAAGGAAACTTTCACAGTATGTCTGATACTATTTTTTTCTTCTGGAGAAAGTCTTATTTGTTTTATTTCGGCTAGAATTAAAGCAGTTTTGAATGTTTTTAAATCCATTTTAAAGTCAAAATATTAGCCCCTAAGCTATATATACATATATATTAGGGATGCAACAATACAGTTAGCTCACGGTTCAATACATACCTCGGTTTTTTTAACACGGTTTTCGGTTCGGTTCGGTTCTGATGGCTTAACACATAAGTGTTTTTTTTTTTATTGTTATTCTATGCTTAGGCAATAGGAACAGTAAGAAAGAGAAAAAAATAAAAACGATTTATTGCAATACTCCTTTATTTTACTTCAAAGCCAAGAAAGGTACACAAGTTCCTAGTGTATTGTATAATAAAAAAAAAAATTAACACTAAAATCTCACAGCTGCTGGTAGCCTATGTACAAACTGGGCATTGAATATTAATTAAATCTTTTTAATAACTGCTTTCTTAGTGTATGTAGTTTCAAATAAAATTATTACTCCAGACATTATTGCTTTTATTACTATTACCATTAAAAATAATAATAATAATAATAAAAACAATAATAATTAATATTAGAGTGATTTCTGAAGGATCATGTGACTCTGAAGACTGGAGTAATGAAGCTGAAAATTCATCTTTAAAATCACTGGAATAAATGATTAAATTAAATTATAAGCTACTTTTGAACAGTTATTTTATAGTGCAATAACATCTTACATTTTTACAATGTGTGCTATATTTATGATGAAATAAATGTAGCCTTGGTGTATTTTAAAATATTTAACAATCATACTGACCCCAAACTTTTGAGCAGTTGTGTATATATTTTATAAGTGAAAATGTGCACTTTAATTTTGACACCCACAGACATAAATACAAATCAGAGAGGTCAGACTTTCTCATACAGAGCCTCATTTCAGTTGTCAAGTTTTGTAAAAATCTATTGAATTAATCTATTAAAGAAACGTTGGCTAGAATTATGCATTATGGGCTTAAATTACAAATAAATAGATGAACCGATCATCAGATCATGCATTAGATCATGAAGCAGATCAATGTTGATCTTTCTTTCGAGCTGTCAGTGCAGAAATGATAAAACAACAGGCCTAAAATAACATATTATAAGATTAAAATATGGAAAGATTATCAGTTGGTAACTTCGTTCAATCTTCCTAACTGATAAACAGCTCTCGTTAATATTTCAGCATGCTTTAACTTTCGCATTAGACACGAAACGCACATTTACCGGTAGGAATGACATCCCGCCCTGCTCATCATTCGTATATATGGCTATTACACAATCATAATACACTGTGGTATAGCCTGGGTCCTTAGTTCGTTGAATTGTTTTGTTTTCTCACTACAATCGATCTGCTCAATCGAGCAGAGACCACCTCATTCAGGCGATCTCGGAGCGATTGATTTGACGCTGATTTGGGCGCGATTCCTGGACTCGCAAATGCCAAACGAACCGCTCTAACGGGGGGAAAGAGACAGATTCCGAAACAAACGTCTATGTGTGAAAGCATCCTAAGATTGTATTTGAACGCAATTGACAGACAGTCGCACCCAAACATTTGTGACAAGGCAGCACTGGCCCAATCGGGCCAGTGACCATTCTGTACACTGGCCCGAGCGTCTCTCATGCTGGCCCCGGGACATCGGGCAGTCCTTATTTTCGAGCCCTGTAGTGATTGAATATTTACTCGCGGGGAGGAGTTTCCTCATCTCAGCTCGTAAACTTACAGGGACACACAAACAGTCTATTCGGAGAGAAATAAAACGCACATAAATTATTTAAACGTAAAACCGGAAAAACTGCAATTCACAAGCGCGTATTGAACCGTGGATGTCGTACCAAAGGGTTCAATATTGTATTGAGAATTGTGGCATCTCTAATATATATATATATATATATATATATATATATATATATATATATATATATATATATATATATATATATATATATATATATATATATATATATATATATATATATTTATTTTTTATTTATTTTTTATTTATTTATTTTTTTTTTTTTTTTTTTGATAGTCTACAGAACAAACCATCATTATACAGTTACTTGCCTAATTACCCTATTCTGCCTAGTTAACCTAATTAACCTAGTTATGTCACGGTTGTGGATCTGTCTGTTCCTCTGTCTGTGTGTGTGTACGTGTTTTTGTGACATATCAGGACACAAATCTGTATAATGACATGGGATGACACAGGTATTACAAAAAGCAGGTGAAATATGGTGATGCCCTCACTTCTCAAAAAGCTTCTAAATCACACAGGATGAGTTTTTTCAGGGAGTAAAGCTGTACACTGTCTCCTGTGAGGGCAATATAATTTACGGTTTGATCTGTATAAAATGAATGGAAGTCTATGTAATGTACCCACTTTTCACAAAAACAAACGTGTTTGTTTGTTTGTTTGTTTGTTTGTTTGTTTGTTTGTTTGTTTGTTTGTTTGTTTGGGTATCTCTTCACTACGTGGCTGTCTGTGTTTACATGTCGTCAGCTGGGCGGTCATGTGCACTGTTAATCAAAGAACCACAGGTGCAGCGCATTACTGCGCCTATATCTGTTCAGTGTTCGTATCTCATGTTGTCAGTTCATTGTTGTTCATGTCTGTGTCTGTTCCTGCTAAGCTGTCCTCGCTAAATTCGCTAGTGGTGAGTGGCAGTAGAGACTTTTGCTTTTGGACTTGCCTGCACTTCTTATGGCTACTTCCTGAACTGTTACCGCTGTTTAGCGATGTTGATACCCATGAGAGATTCACCTTTGTTTTGCTGCACTGAAGAACATTATTACCGCTGTTGAGCGTTGTCGATATCTATGAGAGATTCGCCCTGGATCTGTTATACAGAAAAACTGTTAGCGCTGTTGATACCCATGAGAGATTCACCTTTGATTTGCTGCATTGAAGAACATTATTACCGCTGTTGAGCGTTGTTGATGCCTATGAGAGATTCACCTTGGATCTGTTACACTAAAGAACATTATTACCGCTGTTGACCATTGTTGATACCTATGAGAGATTCATCATTGATCTACCTTACACTCGCTAATATTAGCGAGATAAATACCAGCTGTTTTCTCTGTGATCCCTGTTTAATAAATCAGCTTGTATTCACTTGCAGTTGGGTCTCTTTCGCATTTTTGTGACAGAACGAACTGACCACATGATGGACCCAGCAAGTGTTTCGGAGATCCAGGACCTTTTATCACACAGCTCTGCCCGTCTAGACCAACAAGACAAGCAAATGATGGTCACCAGTCAGGCCATTCAGGCTTTGGTCACACAAGTGTCCGAGCTCACTGCTCAGGTACAAAGACTAAGTTCTGGGCTAAGTTCCGCAACTGTTTTACAAGCTCCTCCCACCATGCCACTCATAAGTCCTGCACCAGAGGAGAGTCCTCGAACCACTGAACCGTGACTCCTATCACCAGCATGTTATTCGGGTGAATCTCAGCTATGTCGATCATTTTTAGCAAAATGTTCACTTTATATTACTTTACAGCCCTCGTCATTTCCCACCAAGGAGGGTAAGGTGGGGTTCGTTATCAATCTACTGTCTGGAAAGGCGGCACTATGGGGTACCACTATCTGGGAGCAAAAACTTCCCTGTTTCGCTTCTTTTAAGTCTTTCTCAGATGAACTAAAAACAGTTTTTGATTGAGCAGTCTCAGGCAGAGAGGCAGCTCGGAAACTCGCTGAACTTAGACAAAACAATCTGAGTGTTGCTGAATTCTCCATTGATTTCCGCACTCTAGTAGCTGAGTGTAAATTAAATGTTGAAGCACAGTGGGATATGTTTTTTCACGGACTAGCGGATTATATAATAGATGAGATTTATGCGATGGATCTGCCGAAGACCTTAGATGACCTCATTGAGTTAGCCATCAGAGTAGACACCCGACTGCAACAGAGAGGAGTTCACAAGGAACGACACACACCACATCTGATCACACAGACTTTTTTCACATCAACAGCTCCTGAGACCACCTCACTCGACCGCGACCCATGCAGATGGGCAAATTTCGACTTTCTGGGGAGGAGAGATGTCGATCAGAGGGTCTGTGTATGTACTGTGGGGATGCTGGGCATTTCGTGGCTTTGTGTCGAGCCAAAAGCAAGAATCCGGTCATGGGTAAGAGGTTACAGGCAGGTGAGGCCATTATGAACGAACCTTCTTCCAACAGTACTAATTTGTCTGTGAAACTGTTTTTTAATTCTGACATACATGAGTGTCATGCGCTCGTTGACTCCGGAGCAGAGGGGAATTTTATTGACTCTAAACTGGCATACAGACTGAAAATTCCTGTGGTCCCTCTTTCCTCACCTATTGCTGTTCACTCTCTTAGTGGTATTTCTCTTCCCACCATCACACACTCCACGGGTTCTATAAGACTCATTACTTCTGGTAACCATTCAGAAACCATTACATTTTTTTAACAGAGACGATCGCCACTCCTGTGATCCTTGGTCACCACTGGCTGGTTTTGCATAAACCTCATATTAATTGGGGACATAATTCAGTTTTTTCGTGGAGTGAGAGCTGTCATGAGTCTTGTCTTTTGTCTGCTTGTCCTGCTGTGTCTCATTCTGTGTTTCAGGAGGAACAGATGGATCTATCAAACGTGCCTCGTCAGTACCTTGACCTGAAGAGAGTGTTTAGTAAGTCCCGGGCTGCATCTCTGCCTCTGCATCGTCCCTATGACTGTGCTATAGATCTATTACCAGGTACGTCTCCGCCTAAAGGCAAATTATACTCGCTTTCTATCCCAGAGAGGGAGGCCATGGAGAAATATATTTCTGATTTTCTAGCAGCTAAGATCATCCGTCCCTCTTCTTCACCGGCGTGGATGGGATTTTTTTGTGAAGAAGAAGGATGGTTCCCTTCGTCCCTGCGACTATCGAGGGCTGAACAACATCACGGTAAAGAATACTTATCCTTTGCCGTTGATGTCTTCAGCCTTTGAACGTCTGCAGGGGGCGAACTATTTCACAAAACTAGATCTCCGCAATGCTTATCATTTGGTTTGCATAAAGCAGGGACATAAATGGAAAACGGCCTTTAACACCCTCAGAGGGCACTTTGAGTATTGTGTTTTTTCCTTCGGCCTTTCCAACGCTCCGGCTGTTTTCCAGGCACTCGTCAATGACGTGATGAGAGATATGATAGATCAGTTTATCTATGTTTACCTGGATGACATACTGACATTTTCTCATTCTCTCCAGGAACATGTTCAGCACGTCAGACGAGTGCTTCAGAGGTTATTAGAGAATGGTCTTTTTGTCAAGGCGAAGAAATGTGTTTTTCATGCACAGTCTGTTCCTTTTTTAGGGCATATTGTGTTGGTCGAGGGGATGCGCATGGATCCAGAGAAGATTCAGGCTGTGGTAGATTGGCCAACCCCGGGTTCCCGTAAGGCCCTGCAGAGGTTTCTGGGCTTTGCCAATTTTACCGGCGATTTATTCGCAATTTCAGCCAGCTCCCCGCACCTCTGACAACTTTAACCTCCTCCAATACACCGTTCAGGTGGTCGAGCGCAGCCGAAGTTGCGTTCTCTAAACTGAAAGGTTGCTTCGTTTCAGCCCCAATTCTTATAGCCCCTGATCCCTCCCAGCAGTTTGTGGTGGAGGTCGACGTGTCAGAGGTCGGGGTTGGAGCTATCCTGTCCCAGCGCTCCTCCTCGGATGACAAGATCCACCTGTGCGCGTTTTATTCCCATCGATTATCACCGGCGGAAAGAAATTAAGACATTGATAATTGTGAGTTGTTGGCAGTCAAGCTTGCTTTGGAGGAGTGGCGTCATTGGTCCCTTTTATTGTTTGGGCCGATCACAAAAATCTTGAGTACATCAAATACGCCAAAAGATTAAACTCTAGGCAGGCTCGGTGGGCATTATTTTTCTGACAATTTAATTTTACCATCTCCTATCGACTAGGTTCTAAGAACATCAAACCTGATGCATTATCCCGTCTATTTGATTTTTCGGAGCTCGCATCGTCACTCGAACCCATTGTACCACAGAAGATTTTTGTTCTCTGTGATCCCTGTTTAATAAATCAGCTTGTATTCACTTGCAATTGGGTCTCTTTCGCATTTTTGTGACAGAACGAACTGACCTTTATTCAAATTAAGCCTTTAAATGGCACTTTAAGCTGTATAGAAGTGTCTTGAAAAATATCTAGTAAAATATTATTTACTGTCATCATGGCAAAGATAAAATAAATCAGTTATTAGAGATAAGTTATTAAAACTATTAAGTTTAGAAATGTGTTGAAAAAAATCTTCTCTCCGTAAACGGAAATTGGGGAAAAAAACAGGGGGGCTAATAATTCTGACTTCAACTGTATTTAAACATACATTTGACCATTTTTTCTAGGTAAAATGAACAACTTTTGTTTCTTTTCACAATAAGAATATTTACAGGGACATATTGCCAAAGAATAAATGATTAGTTTATTAGCTGTTTATGAATTGTAATCATATAGATTTGCCTTATCATTTTGTATCTCTGTATCAGGGGTGCCCAAACTTTTTCTTATGAAGGGCCAAAAACAGGGTGTCTTAAAAAGTATTAAAAGTTGATAAATCATTTTAGAGAAATTTAAGACTCTTAAAAAGTATTAAGAAGTCTTAAATCCTATTTTGCAAGGTATTAAATTTTATGCATGCATTTTTGATTATGCAATGTATGGTTGTATGCTGAAGTTTGCCTGAATTAAATCTGCGAATATTAGAATGCTGTGTAATTTATGAAATTAATGAAATCCTTTGACATCATGCTGCTTTGTTTACTGCAGTAACCAAGACAACACCATTACAGTATATATATATATATATATATATATATATATATAAATATATATATATATATATATATATATATATATATATATATATATATATATATATATATATATATATATATATATATACACATACAGGGAGTGCAGAATTATTAGGCTTTTTAGTTTTAGCTATTTTAGGAGGATATCTGTGTGTGCAGGTGACTATTACTGTGCATAACTATTAGGCAACTTAACAAAAAAACAAATATATACCCATTTCAATTATTTATTTTCACCAGTGAAACCAATATAACATCTTAACATTCACAAATATACATTTCTGACATTCAAAAACAATACAAAAACAAATCAGTGACCAATATAGCCACCTTTCTTTGCAAGGACACTCAAAAGCCTGCCATCCATGGATTGTCAGTGTTTTGATTCAATTCAATTCAATTCATCTTTATTTGTATAGCGCTTATACAATGTAGATTGTGTCAAAGCAGCTTCACATGGAAGATTATAGTGAATTGAAACAGTGTCAGTTCAGTTTTCAGAGATTAAGTTCAGCTCAGTTTAGCTCAGTTCAGTGTGGGTTAATAATCACTACTGAGAGTCCAAACACTGAAGAGCAAATCCATCGATGCGCAGCTCTACAGATCCCGAACCATGCAAGCCAGTAGCTACAGCGGCGAGGAAAAAACTTCACCAATTGGCGAAAGCGAAGATTTAAAAAACCTCGAGAGAAACCAGGCTCAGTTGGGCACGACCATTTCTCCTATGGCCAAACGTCTTGTGCAGAGCTGCAGTCTAGGCGCAGGAAGCTGGACCTCAGCGAAGACTCGTCTGTCCTTGGAGCGTCACAGGAGTCAGTCTCATGCTCTCACTCCACGATGACCACCACAGCAGCTGCTCAGGATATGGCCTGGTCTAGAAAACCTTGGGATCATCTCGTCGCTGGTCTCGGATCGCGTCAGTGGCACTGCATAGTCTGAGGGCCTCGAGATGAGTACCCCCAGGTGGAACTACAGAATAAGGAGAATAATTAGTGTAGCTGCTGTTCATACCACAAAATCAAAATCATACCACAAAAGGAAAAACATGTGTGGGGCACATCATGCGTCATACCGTTATGTACTGCACTGAGTGTATGCTTTGCTAAAAAGATAGGTCTTTAATCTAGTTTTGAAGAGCGAAAGTGTGTCTGAGCCTCGGACATTATCAGGAAGGCTATTCCAGAGTTTAGGGGCTATAAATGAGAAGGCTCGACCTCCTTTACTCGACTTCGATATTCTAGGTACTACCAGAAGCCCTGAGTTTTGAGATCGTAAAGAGCGGGTTGGGTTGTAGCGAGACAGGAGGTTGGTTAGATAAACAGGAGCTAGATTATTTAAAGCTTTATAGGTAAGGAGTAATATTTTAAATTCAATACGAAACTTAACAGGCAGCCAGTGTAAGGAGCATAAAATTGGGGTGATATGATCATATTTTCTAGACCTGGTAAGAACTCTGGCAGCTGCATTTTGTACTAGCTGAAGTTTGTTTATAGAGGATGCTGGGCAACCGGCAAACAGAGCATTACAGTAGTCTAGCCTAGAAGTCATGAAAGCATGAACTAGCTTTTCTGCATCTGATATGGAGAGCATACTTCGCAATTTAGCAATATTTCTCAGATGAAAGAAGGCAGTTTTTGTGACATGGGATATATGATTTTGGAAAGTTAAATTGCTGTCTAATATGACACCCAGATCTTTTATAGTAGAGCTAACGCTAACTTTGTATCCCTCTAATTGCAGGTTTAGTTGTGAGAACTGTTGTGTACAGGATTTAGGCCCGATAAGTAATAATTCTGTTTTGTCTGAGTTTAAGAGAAGAAAATTGTTGGTCATCCAGTCTTTAACATCTTTGATACACTCAGTTAGCTTAGACAGTTCAGACATCTCATCAGGTTTAGTTGAAATGTATAATTGAGTATCGTCTGCATAGCAGTGAAAGCTGATCCCGTGTTTTCTAATAATGTCCCCCAGGGGAAGCATGTATATTGTAAACAGCAAAGGTCCTAAAACTGATCCTTGAGGGACCCCGTACTTTACTGGCCTGACTTGTGAAAGCTGTCCATTAATATTCACAAACTGGTAACGATCAGCTAAGTATGACCTAAACCATTGAAGGGCCTGACCTTGGACACCTGTAGAATATAAGCGGTCTATAAGAATATTGTGGTCAATGGTGTCAAATGCGGCGCTAAGATCGAGTAAAACTAATAGTGAGATGCACCCTTGGTCAGCAGCTAAGAGTAAATCGTTGGTTATTTTTACTAATGCAGTTTCTGTACTGTGATGAGGCCTGAAACCTGACTGAAACACTTCAAAAATATTGTTTGTCTGCAGAAAGGAGCATAATTGGGTAGAAACAACTTTTTCTAGTATTTTAGACATAAATGGAAGATTTGAGATAGGCCTATAATTAGCTAAGTTGCTCGGGTCCAGTTGTGGTTTCTTAATAATAGGTTTAATAACAGCTAGCTTGTAAGGATTTGGAACATGGCCTAAAGATAAAGAAGAGTTGATAACATTAAGGAGAGGTTCTCCTATAACAGGTAGCAATTCTTTCAGTAATTTTGTTGGAATTGGATCTAACATGTAGCTGATTTAGAACTATTTATAACTTTATCTAGCTCTTCCTGTTCCTATGATTTTGAAGCATTCTAGGTTATTTTGATTCAGTGGAAAATTTACTGGATCTGAAGTATAAGGCGGTGCAGAAAGTTTAACATCTTCTATTTTCTGTCTAAAGCCTTCTATTTTATCACTGAAAAAATTCATGAAGTCATGACTACTAATTTGTGGTGGGACATTTTGTTTCAAAGATGATCGATTATTTGTTAGTTTAGCAATGGTGCTAAATAAAAATCTAGGATTGTTATGATTATTTTCAATCAGTTTGCGGAGGTGCTCGGCCCTGGCAGATTTAAGAGCCCTCCTATAGCTGGACATACTGTCTTTGTACGCAATTCTGAAAACCTCTAAATTAGTTTTTTTCCATTTACGTTCCAGAGCACGGGTTGCTGTTTTGAGAGCGCGAGTATGATTATTGTACCATGGTGCAGTTTTATTCTCTCTAGCCTTTTTTAATTTGATGGGTGCCACAGTATTTAGTGTGCTAGTAAAGATGGCATCCATATGGCTGGTTACTACATCAAGGTAATTTGCGTTTGCAGGTGTATTTCGAAATAAAGAAAGATTAGGTAAGTTATTTATGAATTCATCCTTGGTGGACGGAACGATAGTCTCACCAGGGCGGTATATTGGTGCAGATCTGCTAATTTCAGGTAAACGCAGCTTATATAGCAAGAGGTAGTGGTCCGTAACATCATCACTTTGTGGTATAATGTCTACATCAAAGACCTCAATTCCGTAGGACAATATTAGATCTAATGTATGCTTTAAGCGATGGGTTGGACCGACAGCATTTTGTTTTATCCCAAGTGAGTGTAATAGATGCATAAAGGCAAGCCCTAGTGTATCATTGGAGTCATCTACGTGGATGTTAAAGTCTCCTACAATTAGTATTTTATCAGTTTTAACTAGCAAGTCAGAAATAAAGTCAGAAAACTATTTTAGAAAAATGACATAGGGTCCTGGGGGTCTATATATGGTGATTATAGCGAGAGATATCATAGGTTTTTGCATAATATCCGGTAGCATAACATTGAGAGCTAATAACTCAAAGGAGTTAAACATAAGTCCCTTTCTCTGATTAACATTAAGAATATCACTAAAGATTGATGCAACTCCACCACCACGGCCAGTATGACGAGCTTCAGGCTTATATGTGAATCCAGGAGGAGTTGCTTCATTTAAGCTAATATAGTCATTTTGTTTCAGCCAGGTTTCAGTAAGACAGAGTGCATTAAGATTGTTATCTGTTATTATTTCATTAATGATAAGTGTTTTTGGTGCTAGTGACCTGATGTTTAGGAGACCAAGCTTTACGAAGTTTGTATTTTCGCTTTTTATTGGGTGTTCAGCTTTTATTCTTAATAGATTTTTTCTAGAGCACACAGTACGTTTAATTGTTGATCTAATAGCACAAGGAACAGACACAGTCTCTATGGGGTAAGCTAGAGATGTGTTACTGTAATTTAAGTGGGTCGAACAAGAGTCTATATGGATAAGATGTGAATTTTGTGAATTTTTACTTACTAGTCAGACAGAGCGAAGCATCTTAGAGATGTTGTCCGACAGCAGTTCAGCTTCAGCTCGACTAGGGTGCAGGCCATCCGGACGGAAAAGCCTAGGACGCTCCCAGAAAAGATTCCAGTTATTGGCAAAGAGCAGTTTCTGTTCATTAAACCATGTTAATAGCCATTCATTCAGAGCAAAAAGTCTACTGAACCTTTCATTTCCTCGGCGGTAGGTAGGTAGTGGTCCAGAAACGATGATCTGCGTGGCCGGCGAGGTGCGTCGAACCGTCTCGATGAGGCTCCTGAAGTCCCTCTTCAGGATCTCCGACTGGCGGAGCCCGGTGTCGTTTGTCCCCACATGGAGGACAACGGCACCAAGGCTCTCGCCAGCACTCAGGATACTCGAAATCTGTGTAGAAATATTCTTAACGCAAGCACCAGGAAAGCAAAATGTGCGTACTTTATTACCTGAAGTGGAAGCAGGGCGGACGTGGCGGACGATGGAGTCTCCGATGATAGCCACATCGTGACCCGTCTCGCGGAGAGGGGCGAAGCGGTTCTCCGTGGGGAGCTCGAACACGGGAGGAGGAGAGCCTCTGCCCGGGGGTTTTCTTAGCACCCTACGCGGCTGCACCCAGGGGCCGTGGTAGCCGGGTGTCGGCGTGAACGACCCCTGGACGAACCGCGTCAGAGGCGCGCTGGGCCTGGACAGAGGAACACGCGGGGTTGAGGTAGACGGAGTGTCACGGCTGTATTGTGCACTTACCTCAGATGAGCGAACTGGAGCGCGGGGCACATCGAGCAAGGCCCTCTGTGCCCTGAGTTCCCTTCGCTTCATCTGCAAAACACGGATGTGTTCTTCCAGCCGTTCCAGCTCCATGTCCAGCGCCTCCATCGATGTCTCTCCTGCACACAAGGACAGAGACACAAGCGACATCATACAGGATAATGAGCAAAGCCAGTAAGTGAGAAAATTAGGGGATGAAAGCAGTCGGTAGCTTTAGCTGACTAGTGGTGCTAGCAGGCTAAAGCTACAAACAACAGGCGGATGCTCGAGAGACAGAACGTTTTTGAGTAGATTTATTTGTATAAAGCGCTAAATGTTGTATAAAATGTATTTAGGGTTTGTTCCCCCTAAGTAGTATTTATTGGAGGTATTTGGAGGTATTTGAAAATAAAAATGCAATTTGCGAATCTATGCAACAGGGGAGAGCAACAACACGTCGTGCGGCTAGCGTAACACGTGTGACGTCACTCGAGCATGCGCCGTCCATGGTTTTGATCTGTTCACCATCAACATTGCGTGCAGCAGCAACCACAGCCTCCCAGACACTGTTCAGAGAGGTACTGTTTTCCCTCCTTGTAAATCTCACATTTGATGATGGACCACAGGTTCTCTATGGGGTTCAGTTCAGGTGAACAAGGACGCCATGTCATTAGTTTTTCTTCTTTTAGACCCTTTCTTGCCAGCCACGCTGTGGAGTACTTGGACGCCTGTGATGGAGCATTGTCCTGCATGAAAATCATGTTTTTCTTGAAGGATGCAGACTTCCTGTACCACTGCTTGAAGGTGTCTTCCAGAAACTTGCAGTAGGACTGGGAGTTGAGCTTGACTCCATCCTCAACCCGAAAAGGCCCCACAAGCTCATCTTTGATGATACCAGCCCAAACCAGTACTCCACCTCCACCTTGCTGGCAACTGAGTTGGACTGGAGCTCTCTGCCCTTTACTGATCCAGCCACGGGCCCATCAAGACTTACTCTCATTTCATCAGTCCATAAAACCTTAGAAAAATCAGTCTTGAGATATTTCTTGGCCCAGTCTTGACGTTTCAGTTTGTGTGTCTTGTTCAGTGGTGGTCGTTTTTCAGCCTTTCTTACCTTGGCCATGTCTCTTGAGTATTGCACACCTTGTCCTTTTGGGCACTCCAGTGATGTTGCAGCTCTGAAATATGGCAAAACTGGTGGCAAGTGGCATCTTGGCAGCTGCACGGTTGACTTTCACATGCAAACTCCATACAGAAATGCCAACTGACCCAGCCGAGGCTCAAACCAGCGACCTTCTTGCTGTGACGCGACAGCACTACCTACTGCGTCTGCCATATATATATATATATATATATATATATATATATATATATATATATATATATATATATATATATATATATATATATATACACACACACACACACACACACACACACACACACACACACACACACAGTCACCGGCCACTTTATTAGGTACACCTTACTAGTACCAGGTTGGACCCCATTTTGCCTTCAGAACTGCCTTAAACTTTCCTGGCATAGATTCAGCAAGGTACTGGAAATTGCACATCCATGATGCGAATCTCTTGTTCCACTACATTTTAAAGGTGCTCTACTGGATTGAGATATGGTGACTATGGAGGCCATTTGAGTACAGTGATGTACGCATGTTTAAGAAACCTGTCTGAGCTGATTCACGCTTTATGACGTGGCGCGTTATCCTGCTGGATAGCCATCAGAAGATGGGTACACTGTGGTGGGGTGGACATGATCAGCAACAATATTCAGGTAGGCTGTGGCATTGACACGATGATCATTTGGTACTAAGGGACCTAAAGTGTACTGCTATTACATTTGAATTTTGAGCAAGCACTTTCATTTTTGTGGTTCATTCGATGGACTGTTGAAAGTCTGTGCAATAAAGTGTGCAATAAAATTCCCTCTGGGTGATTATTTGCCTTTGTGTAGTGCATTTAAAATAGTTTAACACACAACAATTCATTGATCATCCTTTACTCAAAAGACAGTATAAACCTTTACCTTGCTGGGTAACACATAATTACTACATACTATGAATTTATTAATTCATCATTTGTTAAGCAATAATTGTACATTAATATACCTTAGTAAGCAGTTTATAAGTGTAGCTACAAATGCTGTATTCTTGACTTATAAGCACGTGTATAACGCGCAAAATGATTGTGTTTTCATACTTTGTAAATAATACATTTTTCATTACTAAATTAAGTATTGCATTATTTTCAAATAAGTTATTTAAGAGGAGTTGGTGTTTTTAAGGTCCTTCACAATGTGTAAGTAAATGATTATTAAACTATTTAAAGAAATATTTGTATTTCTTATATACTGTTCAGTCATATACATGTACTGTAATAATAGTTACTTTGTATGCTTATTAACTCAACTTCATTCAGCTTTGTGACCTAACCTAAAGTGACCTTTATAAATCCCTTATAAATGACAATTAAAGGCTCAGTATCAAATGAACAATACAGTCACAGTCACACAAGGAAGACATGGATGGTTATCTTTTAAGGGTATTTATTTACAATAATGCAGCTGATGCAGAGAGATGAAGCAGGTAAGTGGTGTAGCAGAGGTAGAGCGATCTCACACACAGTTCATATGGTAAGCATCAGATCTTCAGTCAAACACCAGTTAAGCTTAGTCACTTCCCTTATTCAGTTGTATTTGCATCCACAGGCATAGAAAGACACCCACAGAAGAAGACGAGAGGAAGAGGGACAGAAGATGAGGTGAACCATCAAACTTCGATTCCAGCCAGTGAGTGAGTGAAGGAGGTAAGTATTTATGATGTGTGGTTATTGCGGGTGCAGATGCTGGTAATCAGTATTCTGGTGATTTTTCACGGGTGTGGTGAGAGGTGGATGGTGAAGGAGAATGGCGATTGGAGTAGCAGGAACGAGCCGAGGATGTGACAAATTTGCAATCTAAAAAATTAAATTACTAAGACTAAACATTGCTGAATAACAAAAGTGTCAAAACACAATATGCAATTCGATAAAACAACACCATTAAATTATCGTACAACATTTTAATGTTATTTAGCGATGTTTAAACTGTACAGTAATTTTATTTCAGATAAGATTGCAAAGATTTATTTTTCATTTGATACGGTTTCATTTTGTATCTTGAAATGAATAAAAATGAAGTCATTTATGAGCCTTTAATTGTCATTTGTAAGGGATTTATAAATCATAAATAGTCCTCACTATAGATTATTAGGTTACAAAACTGGATGAAGTTGTGTTAATAAAGTCTTTATTAACATACAAAGTGAGCATCTGACTATATGCCTGAATAATAAGATATATAAATGTTCAATTGAAATAGTATTTTAATTATTTACTTACGCATTCTGAATAATCTTAAAACCACCAACTATTCTTAAATAACTGGTTTGTAAATAATGCAATACTTTAAATTAGTAATGAAAAATTAATCATTAAGCATATTATACATGTGCTTATAAGTCAAAAACACAGCATTTGTAGCTATAAACTGTTTACTTATGTCTGTTAATGTAGAATTAATTCTTAACAAATGATGAATTGACTATTTGCTAATGTTTAATAAATTATTCAATGTGTGTATTATAAAGTGTTACCCATATGGGATGTTTAATTGAAAACACTAAGCTTATCAGCTTTTCAAACACTTTTTTGAAGGACATGACAACATTCCAGCCCATCATTGGGGAATGATTTTATTCACTTATATTTGTCATTTTAAGAAATTTAGTTTGAAGGTGAGCAAATAACAGAAATAGACTTTTTGTCTTTTGAATTAAAATGCTTGGAGGGTTATGCTGGTGGTTAAAGACATCTGAAGGCACTGAAC